>BSBK01002082.1:605000-1025000 GCA_027943335.1 Chamaecyparis obtusa | reverse complement strand
AATATATTGTTCATTTAATAAAAAAAAAAAATTGAAAGTTTTAACAAATTTTTAATTTAAATTGTTTTATTTAAATTTATATTGTAAAAATTTGTGACCTACAGGTTCAGTTGTTTTAGAGGGAACATATTTAAAGTAAATCAAAGTAATTCAACATGGTATTCACTTTGTTGATGACCAACCAGACAATAAGGTGTTTCAATATAGCCACCTAGTAGTTGCCACCTCCCTTTGTCTTCATGCAGTTAAATCTCAACGTGGACGTCGTAAGTGGAGACTAGATAGTGAGGATCATGAGATAATATTGCATGTTCTCCATGAGAGGTCTAAACCACTTAAGTTGGTCTAAAAAGTAAATTATATACATATTTCATGTGTTAGGTGTTACAAGTAGTAGTTGTCGTTGCACCAAAAGATCAACTTGTTAATGCATGATACAACCACTAGACTTATAGAAGACACAGGAGGCGGTTAAGCCATGTCACAAATCCTGAGGGGATTGAGGAGTGCTAACCATTTTTCCAACAATCTCCCCCTCAATGTTACCCGAGGGTATTCAAACCTGTGACTAAGCTCTGATACCACTTGTTACAAGTAGTATTTTTCATTGCACCAAAAGATCGACCTGTTAATGCCCAATACAACCACTAGACTTATAAAAAACACAGGAGGCGGTTAAGCCATGTCATGAATCCCCAGGGGAGCACTGACCATTTTGCCAACATTAGGACCTACTTGACATCTCTAGATTAAATTGACTATACTTTTTTGATATATTGAAACATATGGTGGGTTATATTTAGTTTATCTATTAATAAGACTTTGATTATATGTTTTGACATGGTTCAATGCTTTTATATATGTTTTGATGGTTCAATAGTTTTAATATATAGTTATGTATGCTTTTAATAATGTTTTTATACATATGGTTTTATATGTATGTATATTCTTTTGTATTCTTTGATGGTTGAATGATTTTTATATGTAGTTATATAAATGCTTTTATATTTGTTAAAGTGAACGTGTTAAATGGATGATATTAACTTTATAAATTACTTATGGCTCATTAATTACATATTATCTTTTTATTTTTTTATGATGATTCAATTATATTACTTAATGGTGAAAGATCCCCTTAAGACCTCCCCTTAAGACTTTAGTTAGGTTACTAATGACATGTCATGTTAGTTCTAGATTACTTATGACATGCTATTCTAGATTACTTATATTACTTATAATCCATTAGTTACATATTAGTGTTATTTTTTATTATATTAAAATTAGATTAACTTATTGGTTAGAGATCCCCTTAAAACCTCCTCTTAAGTAGTTATATAAATGCTTTTATGTTTGTTAAAGTGAACATGTTAAATGGATGATATTAAGTTTAGAAATTACTTATGGTTCATTAATTACATATTATCTTGTTATTTTTTTATGATGGTTCAATTATATTACTTAATAGTTAAAGATCCCCTTAAGACCTCTGCTTAAGATATTAGTTAGATTACTAATGACATTAGTTAGATTACTTATGACATGCTAGTTCTAGATTATTTATATTACTTATGGTCTATTAGTTACTTATTAGTGTTATTTTTTATTATATTAAAATTAGATTACTTTTAAGTTAAAGATCCCCTTAAGACTTCCCCTTAAGACCTCTGATGAACTACAACTGAGTGAATACCTGAATGACTTAAAGATTAGTGATTAGAGATCACTGAGTTACTGAAATGACATATAAAATAATTAAATTAGTCATTATGTTCTCATTGATGTCAACTAGTTTTGATAGTACTTATCATGTTAGTTAAAAACATCTAAACACCTTTAAAAGAGAGAAAAGATGAAGAATTGAGATATCTACATGGAGAAAGATGGATATGATAGATGAGGATAATGAATACTTTGGGTAACTTATTGATGAGTCTATGATTTCATATTGTTGACTTGATTATGTTGCATTAATCTATTATGATGAAGGAAGCAAAATTGTACAAGGCAATGTGGTCCCTAAATGAAGCACTACAATATACATCAAACCAGTGTAGTGTATACCGAGCGACAATATTAACCAAACTTGTATTTGTTGACGCATTTAATTGTTAACCGAGTATGGATGAAAGTATTAAATGCTTAGTGTAGCCAATAGAAAATGATGAGCTAGAAATTGTTATGATTTCAAGATTAAGGATAAAGTTTGTTATGAGATCCACGACTGAAAAAATTCAGAGAAGATCTAAAGGATGGAATTGAAACGCGTTATTAACACAATTGCTGAGGAAGGTTTAAGAGGAAAAATAAATGAAGAAGGATAAGCGGAATAATCTGATGGTTGATATGAAAATGGTTTATCTGTCTATATAAGAGATATGAGTTTCATTATTGAAACTATGCCGAAAGAAAGAAGACTGTAGAGATTTCATGTGAATACAATTTCATGCATGCCTGATCAGACTGGTTGAAGGAGAACCAAACTACAGAATAGTATCGAGTGTCAAAGAGCTATTATCAAGTGAAAGTAAGTTAAGGAAGTGAATTGAAATATTGATTAGAATATTTGTATGGGATTATAATAGATCTGAACATCTACAAATTGAGTTGTATTGTAATCAGATCAATGAATTTTTTAGTTTAACTATTGATACAGAAAATGTCCTAACTGAGTGGACTTAACCATCTTATGTTATGCCCCTATGTCATTCAAGGAATGTACATTGTTATCTTATTGACCCCATAGTGAATGCTAGTCAAAAGTTAACTATTAGTCTTAAATCCTCTAACAAGGTCACACCTAATAGTGTGTTTTTTACCTTTAACAGGGTTGGCTCTTCATCGAGCTCACTTCAAAAGAGTAAAAAATATTTTGGGTTATCGGTCCTAGGTGGTTTTTCCCTTAGCAAGGTTTCCATGTTAAATCATTGTGTTATGTGTTTTTGTGATGATTTTTCTATTGTCATAATTCACATACTGTATATTTTATTTGGTCAGTAATCATAGTGAGTTAATTAACTAGTAATCAGTAAAAGGGATAGATACTTTAATAGTTTATGTTACCGAGCTACAAAATTTATTGAAATTATTTTGAGTGTTATATCTTTGTATTTGGGACAATAGGATAATTGATCTAACTAATTCACCCCCCCTCTCAGTTATTCTAACAATTGGTATCAGAGCATTGGTTTCTTGGAACAAAGTTTTAAGGACTTCAACAGAAAGATTACAAGATGTATAAGAGGGAAGCGCCGAAGATGAACAAGGAAAACTTTACTATATGGAAAAGATGGATGAGACTTCACATATCTAGAATTGGTGATTCTACTTTAACCTTACTGGACAATGGTTACATAAAACCACCGACTGGACCTTTAACTCTTGATCAGTTGAGAGACTGACAAGAACACAACTTTACTATGATAGAGATTGTTGCTTCTCTATCTGATGATAAATTTGAGGATGTCAAGACTTGCACTACTGCAAAGAAAATGTTGGATAAACTTGCTTAAGTCTATGGTGGTGATGAAAATGTGAAGAGAGCCAGAGTTGAAATATTAAGAGGCAGGTTTGATGATATGAAAATGAAGGAAGGAGAAAACATAGTACAATATACAAACTAAATCAAAGAGGTAGTCAATGCTATCCGACGATCTGGTGATGTCATTGATAAAGATACAATGGTAAGTAAGATTCTAAGAACCTTGTTGCCTACATATGTAATCAAAATATTTTCTATACATGAAATGAGGTTTGCACCTGACAACACTCTTACTTTTGATAGTCTGATTGGTAAGTTAACAACTTTTGAGCTGAACAATTTTGATAATAGTGTTGTACCACCCATTGAGTCTTCTTTTATGTCTTCTCTGAAGATCGGTAAATCTAGCAGTAGACATAATATAAGGAATGATAGTGAAAGTAATACTGATGATGAGCTTGATGAACTTGAAGCTCTTATGGCTTGGAGACTGCCTAAAGGTAAAGGTAGATATAAGGGAAAATTACCTTTAGCTTGTTTTAATTGTAAATAAGTTGGCTATATTGCTGCTAGATGCCCGAATAGGAAAGAAGAAGATAAAGACCAAGACCGATCTGGTGATGGAAGATAAGGAAGAAGAAACAATAGAGGTTACCAACACTACAATATAAATAACTAAGATTAGAAAGATAAGGGAAAAAATGCATGTTTTTTGGTTGAAGATGAGGACACCGACACCGATAATGATGTCAAGTTAGTGTTTGTTGAAATGAAAGATGACTCTGAAGAAGAAGAAATGTATGTAGAAACAACACTCATTTTGAAAGTTAGTAAAAATGATACTTGGATCATTGATAGTGGCTGTACACATCACATGATTGGTGATGAAGATAAGTTTCATCATCTTGAGCACTATAATGGAGGATCAGTAAAAATGGGTAATGATACACCTTGCTTGGTTAAAGGAAAAGAAACTTTTGTTGATAAATGATAAAATCAGATGTGATAATGCTTATTGGGTAAAAGGACTGGATTACAATTTTCTAAGTGTAGCACAACTTAACAACTCAGGTCGCCGAGTGGCATTTGAAAGCAAGAAGGTGAGGATCTATGATGAAGGTGGAAAGCTTGTTGGAACATGAGGACAATGAAAAGGTAACTTATTTTATCTTGACAATGCTGAGACTTCTTATTTACTGGTGAAAAATGAAGATGCATGGTTGTGGCATAAAAGGTTATGTCATGTAAATTTTGATAAGATGATTAAGATTAGTAGAAAGAGAAAAGTTAGAGGACTGCCTAGCCTAACTAAACCTGATCATGTTATGTGTCATTAATGTCAGAAAGGAAAGATGACAAAATCTAGTTTTAAAAGTAAAGACTGTTCAACAAAAAGAATCTTGGAGTTAGTTCACACCGACCTATGTGGTCCTATGAGAACTCAAAGCTACTATGGTGATAGATACTTTATTCAGTTTGTTGATGATTATACTAGATTGATGTCTGTCATGTTTTTAAAAGAGAAATCTGAGGCATTTAAGATGTTTCAATGGTACAAAGCAAAAGTAGAAAAAGAAACCAAAAAAGAATTGAAATGCTTAAGGTCTGATAGAGGTGGTGAGTTTATTTATGATGAATTCACTAAATATTGTAATGAGCATGGCATCAAAAGATAGGTTTCTACACCTAGAACACCGTAGTAGAATAGAATTGTTGAAAGGAGAAACAGATCTATTGTTGACTGTGCAAGAACACTGATGATAGAGAAAAATTTTGTATAGATGTATTATAGAGAAGTAGTTAGCATATCTGTATATGTACTAAACCAAGTACAACTAAAGAAAGACACAAATAAGACACCCTACGAGTTATGGTTTGGATACACACTGAGTGCAAGTTACATTTGAATTTTTGGTAGCAAATGTTTTATTCTGAAAGATGATAGAAATGGGAAGTTTGACTCTAAAGGTGATTAGGGAATATTTCTTGGATATTATACTAAAAGTAAAGCTTACAAGTGTCTGAATAAGGTTACTAATAATATGATTGAAAGTGCTAATGTCAGAGTTGATGAATTTGCTGATAAAAATGATGATGAAAGAATTAAGTACCTGAAAGACTATGGTATATTTTCTTATGTTGAACATCCAGAGTACCTACAGAAGCCATAGGCTGAGTCAACTGAGCATCAAAAAAATAAAACCAAGAAACAAGAAAGGGAAACTGAGGATAAGGAAGAAGCTGCCAAGCAAGGAAATGAACTTGAACAGAATGAAGAACAAAGAAGAGATCAATTGCTAGCAAGATTTTCCAGAAGGCATCATCCTAAAAACCAAATCATTAGAGACAAGCAAGCTGGCATGCTGACAAGAAGTAAGGTAAGAAAAAATGTATGCTTAGTTTGTGAGTTTCAACCGAAGAATGTTAAGGTTTCACTTGAGAATGATGAATGGATCAATGCTATGAATGAAGATATTGAACAAATTGAGAAAAATAAGACATGGACTTTAGTACCTATGCTGAAAGATAAAAATGTTATTGGTACTAAATGGATTTTCAAAAATAAGCTGAATGAAAATGGAGAGGTTAAGAGGAAAAAAGATAGACTTGTTTGCAAGGGATATGCACAAGAATAAGGTATTGATTATGGTGAAAATTTTGCACCTGTTGCTAGACTAGAAGGAGTCTGTATGTTACTTGCATATGCTGCACATAAGAAATTCAAAGTCTATCAAATGGATGTTAAGTTAGCTTTTTTGAATGGAATACTAGAAGAGGAGGTCTACATAGAACAACCTAAAGGGTTTTTTGATCCGAATCAGAAAGACATGGTATGTAGATTGCATAAAGCTTTATATGGATTGAATCAAGCACCAAGAGCATGGTATGAAAGGTTACATACTTATCTTTTAAGTATTGGTTTTGTAAGAACTAGTGAAAATAGCAATTTGTACATGAAAGGAGGATCTGATGATACTATTTTGATTGCTGAAATATTTGTGGATGATATAATTTTTGGAGGACAAGATCATATTTGTAAATCATTTGTTAATGAGATGAGAAAGGAATTTGAAATGTAAATGTTTAGAGAGATTAAATTCTTTCTAGGCTTCCAGGTTATTCAGAAAAATGATGGATTTTTCATCACATAATCAACGTACATAAAGGAAATATTGAGAACATTTGGCATGGAAGATGCTAAACTAGTAGGAACACTGATGGTTACAGGCTACAAATTAACAAAAGATAATGAATCCACAAAGGTAAATCAGACATTATACCGATCTATGATTGGTAAAATGATGTATGTAATACAGATTAGGTCTAATATAGCACATGCAGTGGGGATTGTGGCTAGATGTTATGCCAATCCAAAGGATTCACATATGGTTGTAGTGAAAAGAATCTTGAGGAGGATAGTACAATGCTCCCAACTAATCCTGATATGAGAAGATAAATTTTAATTTATCATATATGAATTAAGTAGAAAATATAAGACAATGATCCAATCTAATCTAAATAAGATGGTTATCAGTACAAATATTTGAGTCCTAGGTAAACTTATTACCAATCCAATCTAAATCCAAAGGCTAACTAGTGCAGGAGCACCCTCAAATTCATCCATGACTGCAGGAACACCATCTAACTCATCCATGGCTAGCACACTAAAGGAACCAAACATTAAGGGTTAGAGTGAAGGGTTAAGGTATTGGTTGGATCTTGAATCCAATGATGTAATAAATTCCTACTTTGTAAGGCAATGTGACATTAGGTATGGTTATAAACCTAAGTGTCTACCTTTGTCATTGTGGACAATTTGGTTAGAAAGGGCTAGAATAGTCTAAGTAACTAGGATGGTCTAGTTGGCCTAAGATAAAGTGTAAATAAGTTTATTTAAGCCTTTCTAAGGTCCTAGTTGGATTCTAGGATAGATATTTATAAGTTTGATTGACAATTGACAACTTTGGCAAATGTTGTCAATGTTGTTAATATTGCAAAGTGCAATTTTTGAAAAGTTGTTAAGTTTGAATCTCAACGGTCACAACCATCTTAGATTGGTTGGAACTGATTGAGGAATGTATAAAAATGATGGAGAACTTTGATCCAAGTAAGTTGGAAGATTTGGAGAAGTTTGGACATCTGATTTCAATAAAATTCATTGATTTCCTGAGAAATAGACTATGTTTTTGAAAGGTACGGACCTGTACGGTCTCACATGTGCCTATGAATGAATTTTAAAGTTGGTCCTATGTCTAAGGAGTGATTTTAATTTTATTTGAGGTCTTGAATCAACTAGGATCAAAATTTATTCAATTTTGAGTGTTCACTGGTTGCAGGAAGACCCTACCTAGGGTTTCGAGACAAAATTCCTCTTTCCAGGAGACTCCACCATGGAAGATTATTGATACTTGGTGGAAAGAAAGGAGGGAGAATTTAATTTAAGATATTTTAGGTCTTAGAGTGGGAAACCAATGGAGAGAGGAGGAATGATTAAACCCTCTGGACATGCATCTCTATGTGACTGTCCAGAATTGTGGTTTTGAAGATACAAATCAGCCCAGGGGTGGAATGGAGATCTAAATCCTTGGATTTAGTAGTTTTGTGAAATCATAAATTTTTTCCAATAGTTTATATTGGAACGTGACACGGATTTAGGATACTTCCTTTGTTAATTTGCCTTATTAGTTCTATTAGGCCTAGGAGAGATTTTAGGACAATAGGAGTTTGGAGATTGGTCAAAGGTCCAAACTTGGTGAGTAATGTTGATAGGTTGATTGAAACCTTTGAGGGTGGTTAAGACTTAGTCTAGTGGAGTTACAAATAGGTTGCTCTCAAGAAATCAAGTTTTCTCCTTGTAGCCCTATAGTGGGTTTGGGTGACTAAATAGTGTTCCAAGATTGCTTGGTGTGGGATTAGAATTTCATTCCATTGAAAATTGATATTTAACCTTGATAGAACCCTTGTTCCATCCATGGATTGTTAGGGTTGAGTTGTGTGAGTTAGTGCCTTAAGGGTGTAGGAGATTGATTTGAAGAACCGATCTTGATTTGTGGGTTTTGGGAACTCTTTGTCAGAGCCCTAGTTTGTATGCTAGAAGGGGGTATTAAGGACCTCTAAGTGTTGATTTTGAGTATAGATTAGGGCTCTTATCCATGTGGTATCAGAGAAAATAGTATATCTTTGGAGGAAGACTAAAGTTGCAACCATGTCAGATGGTGGGGAAGACAGTGAACTTCCTAATAGGATGATTAATGTAGAACTACTAAGGGTAGTGAAGGAGCATGATGCTAAAAGAAAGTGGATGAGGTGAGAGATGGAAATGATTAGGGAACAAATCAAGCAAGGACATAGTGGTAAATATGGATGGGAAGAAGAGGGGAGTGATGAAGAAGCCCCCTTGCAGGAGGAAGAAGTAGATGTGCCTATAGACTAGAGGCTATTGTTGAAGACCTTGAAGTCCATGGAGAGAAGGACCATGGATACTAAGCTTGACCTACCTATCTACAGTGGGAAGATGGATCCAGATGAAGTGATGGATTGGATTGATGCACTCACTAGTTTTCTTTGACTGTGAGGAAAGACCAGAGCATCAAAAGGTTAAAATAGAAAAGTCTAAGTTGAAAGGGTCAGCCTTGACTTGGTGGAATTTTACTCAAGAAGAAAGAGTAAAGATGGACAAGAATCCAGTGGCAACATGGAAGAAGATGGTGGCCTTGGTGAAAGAAGCCTATGTGCCCAAAGACTATGAAGTCCAACTTCATAAGAAGAGGCAAAGTTTAAGGCATAAGGAAATGGACATCTCAAGCTACACTAAAGAATTCCATAGACTTACTATGAAGTCTAAATTGGTGGAACCTGAAAGTGTCAAACTTTCTAGGTATATGCAAGGATTAAGGGTGAATATCCAAGATGAATTAAGCCTATGTTCCCCTACCACTTTCTAGAAGTGCTTTCAATTGGCATTGAAAGTGGAGGAAAAGTTTAAGAGGAAACAAGACAAGGGTGGGAAAGGAAGAGGTCAGAGAGATTTTGGCAATAGAGGAAGAGGATCAGGCAGTGGGAGAGGACAAACTCCTAAGAATTTTGAAGAGGTTAGTTAGGGGAACTCCTTTAGGGAAGGAAGTTCTAGAGGCTCCTATAGAGGGAGAAGAGGAGATTCAAGAGGAAGGACTAGTGGAAGAAGTTTAGGAACCATAAGGTGTTATAGATGTAACTAACCTGGGCACCTAGCATCAAAGTTCCCTAAGAATACAAAGAATCAGGCAGAGAGGATGGCTAACATAGTCAGAGATGAAGATAACCAAGGGGAAAATGCACTTGGCTCTTATGCACCACTTGAAGAGGGAGATGCACTCATGATGAGGAGGACCTCATTGAAGGCTCCTTGTACTCAAGAACCACCATAGAGGAAGAGTCTGTTAAGGACCACATGTAAGAGCTATGGAGGCAAGGTGTGCAGATTGGTAATTGATAGTGGATCTATTGATAATTTGGAGTCTTAGGAAGTAGTAAAGAAGTTGAAGTTGAGGAGGGTGCCACATCCAAACCCCTACAAGGTGTCATGGCTCACCAAGAACCAACACACTGTCATAGAGGAACAAGCATGGGTTGAATTCCAACTTGGAAAATACAAGGATCAGGTGCTATGTGACATTGTTCCTATGGATTCCTACCATTTTCTCCTTTGAAGGCCCTGGAAATATGATGTGGAGGCTCATCATGATGGGATGTTGAACACCTACACCATCAACCACAAGGAAGAAAAGGTAATACTCTTACCCCTGTCTGAAAATGCAGAGGAACATAAAGATTCTAAATTTCTATTTATTGGTGAAAAAGAGTTTTTGAAAACCTTGAAGGAGGATACAGATCCTTGTTATACCCTAGTCCTTTTACCTAAGGATGAAAGACCCAAAAATTATGAGAAGGATGTAGATCCCTTGAGAAGAGTAGGCCCTAAAGAAGTTGCAGACCTACTGAACCAGTATAAGGACATTGTCACCAAAGATTTTCCAAATGAGTTTCCACCAATCAGAGACATAAGCCACAACATTAACTTGATCCCAGGAGCAACCTTTCCCAACAAAGCTGCATATAAGTTGACCCCTGAAAAAAATAAGGAGATGGAAAGAAAAATCCAAGAACTCTTGGATAAGGGCTTGATCACTAAAAGCCTTAGCCCTTGTGAAGTACCTACTCTTTTGACCCCTAAGAAGGAAGGAACATGGAGATTGTGCATTGATTCTAGAGCCATAAATAGAATCAAAATTAGGTATAGGTTTCCTATGCCTAGAATAGAGGACATATTGGATCACCTAGGAGGTGTAAGGTATTATTCTAAAGTGGGCTTGAAGAGTGGCTATCACCAAATTAGGATAAGGGATGGTGATGAATGGAAGACAACCTTTAAAACCAATGAAGGCTTGTATGAATGGAGGGTGATGCCCTTTGGTCTATCAAATGCCCCTAGCACATTCATGAGGCTCATGAATGAAGTGATAAAGCCATTCCTTGGAAAATTTGTGATAGTCTACCTTGACGACATCCTTATCTTCGGCTAGAGTAAGGAGGATCATTTGGAACACCTTGATCTGGTCTTGAAGAGGCTGCATGAAGAAAAACTCTTTATAAATTTGGAAAAAATGTGTTTTTATGTAGGAAGAACTTGTCTATTTGGGATTTGTGATTGTAGGAGGGAACATCAAGATGGACCCTAAGAATCTAGAAGCCATCCTAAGTTGGCCCTCTCCAAGGACAATGACTGAAATAAGAAGCTTTCATGGGCTTGCATCCTTTTATAGGAAATTCATTAGGAATTTCAGTCAGTTGTGTGCTCTAATCCCTAAAAACATAAAAGGTGTACAAAAATGTAAATTTATGTGGAACAAAGAGGTAGAGGAATCCTTTCAAATGTTGAAGCAAAAGGTAATGGAAAAGCCTATAATTGTGTTCCCTAATTTTCAAAAAGTTTTCACTATTGAACGTGATGCATCAAATGTAGCCATAGGGGCTATCTTGAGACAAGAAGGTAGGCTTGTGGCCTTTTTCAGTGAGAAGCTAAATGAAGAAAAGAGGAAATAATCCTCTTATGATTTGGAACTATATGCATTAGTCCAATCATTAAACAAATGGAGGCACTACCTCTTGCCTAAGGAATTTGTTTTCTTCACAGACAACCAAGCCTTGAGTTTCTTGAATAGCCAAGAGAAACTAAGCCACAAACACAGGAAGTTGGTGGAGTCAATACAAGCCTATACTTTTTCAATCAAACAAAATAAGGGAGTTACCAAAAAGGTGGAAGATGCTTTGAGCTGAAGATCCTTAGTTGTGCAAAAAATCCAACTTCAAAGTGTAGGGATAGACTCACTGAAGGACATGTATAAGGATGATGATGATTTCAGGGATATCTACAAGGTGTGTTCTAATTTTTCTGAAGCCTATCATGTGGAATATGTAGATTATTTGATCCAAGATGGCCTATTGTTCAAAGGACATCAATTGTGCATTCCCAAGTGTTCCATGAGGGAGAACATTATCAGGGAGAAGCATGCAGGCAACATGGGAGGAAATTTTGGATTGGACAAGACCTTGGAATAGGTGAGAAGGTTTTATCATTGGCCCAAGCTTCAGACTAAAGTGAGGAAGATTGTGGAGACATGTACTATTTTTCAGAGGGCCAAGGGTGCATCTACAAATGTAGGTTGATACCAACCCCTACCTATTCCAACAAGGCCTTGGGAGAGTTACAACATGGACTTTGTGATGGGTTTGCCTTGAACACAAAAGGGATATGATGGCATATATGTTGTAGTGGATAGGTTCAGTAAGATGGCCCACTTTGTCCCTTGTAAGAGCACCAATGATGCATCATCCATTTCCAATTTGTTCTTCATAGAAATTGTGAGGATTCATGGCTTACCTCAAACCATACTGTTAGACAGAGATGTGAAGTTTGTTGGCCACTTTTGGAGGACCTTGTGGAAGAGGTTCAAAAATAATTTGAGTTTCATCTCTACCTAATATTCATAAACAAATGTGCAAACATAGGTTGTTAAGAAGACCCTTGGCAATCTACTTAGGTGCTTGACAAAACAATATGGAGATAAGTGGGATTCAATCCTACCACAGGCAAATATTTATTTCAATGACTCAGTCAATAGGAGTACAGGGAAAAGCCCCTTCTAGATTGTGTATGGAAAAAGTCCAAGAGGTATCTTGGAGCTCAAAGAACTCCCATCAAACACTCCAATCGGTGCTCATGGTGAAGAATTTGTAGAGAGCATGGAGATACATGATTCAATGAAATTGGCACTTGAGAAAAGTGCAAAGAAATATAAACAAGCCAAAGATAAGCATAAGAGGGATGTATAGTTACAGGTTGGAGACTTGGTGTGGGCACACTTGAAGAAGGAAAGATTGCCTAAGGGGAAACACACTAAGTTTCTCATGAAGAAGATTGGACCCTGTCTAATCTTGAAGAAACATGGACTGAATGCATATGAGATTTAGTCGCCCTCTAATCTTGGTATCTGTAATGACCCCTTTTCCTATCGCTTGACTTGAGTTCTATAATTTAATACAAGCTAGGCGTAAATTAGGAAATCATCTTAAAAACTATTAAAATACCCTATGTTAACCATTACTATAAGAAATGCAACTATTAAAGCTCATAGATTAGATTTGATATTTAGATCTCTTCATATAGGATATAGGGATCTTTCTCCTTCGTTACTAAGGTCACGATAGGGTGGAAGACTTATCGTGCTCCGGGCGCGTGAAATAGATGACAAGCGGCTTCCCTCAAGGCTTAACCCCAGTGTTGGGACAACCGACATGTGCCCAAAATTAGTCTACCTCTGCCCTCCACAAGCTCCCTACCCTAAGGTATTATAGTAAGGAAATGAGGGATAGATCCCTACATTCTATAATTTAAATATTTAAAAATTCTTTATTCAATCACACCCTTATTTCCACATTTTCTTATACATTTAGAATTCATGTATATATATATATGATTTATTTAATAAACTAATTATTTATAACATGTCATTTCCCACTGTTATAGGCTAATTGCATGTTTACATTGCTCATTCAATAAATATAATGTTGTTGGCATTAACAAGTTACTTCTTGTGGTTACATAATAACTGTATATTACCACACGTACCTTTACAAGGTACTTTGCACACCGAGGTGACTGTGTACTTTGTACACCTAATGGTAACTGTAGCCGCTTTCTTTTTCCCCCTTTCCTTTGGATCGCATTCCCCATTTGTATATGTCCAATCAGTGCATACGTACGGTACATGCCTTTTGACTGATGGACTAATACCGATAATTAGATTTAATATTTATTAATTTGTATATGTATCATAATAATAATAACTTTGTTTAATAGTAATATTATTAATGTATAGTTATTAATACTATTTATATAATTATTTGAAATATTATAAATTGATTAATTGTCAATAGTGTCTATCATAATGATTGATCAAATATAAACATATGTATTAAAGAAATAGTACATCAACTTTGGCTCATGACAGTTACCACTTGTGATGGTATTTAATTAATCAGTAATATTAATTATATACTTGATTAATAGGTTATGATAATTGATTATTGTTAATATTATTATTAATATTGTATTATTGTTATTATTGTTTATTATTAATTGGTAACATTAATAAATATTAATCGACGCTAATTAATATCAACATTATCTTTAACAACTACTAATTTGATTAGTGTAAATGATCTTATATTAATACCATAAATTGATAATATTAGTTAATATTATATTGATCAATCATATATTGCTTAATAATATTATATTGACATATCATTTGTACACTTATTAATATTAATATATTAACATCAATATTAGCAATTAATATCATATTAATTACTTAGTAATATTAATTAAGACTATATTAATTAATATGTATTTAGGAATATATTTGTATTCCATACACTGATTAGGGCTCATGACAGTCCGCCCCTCTCGAATTTGCTTGTCCTCAAGCAAAAATATATTTGTTAATCAATTATTTAACAATTTATTTATTTATAAAAATTCTTATTACAAAATAGGGAATATCATAGTCCTACCCTCCCAAAATTGCTTGTCCCCAAGCAATTTGTCATTTTAACTTAAGATAAATTTTCTTTCATATTCTTAAGAATTAAGACATAAGTATTCATACATGGAATACAATAGTTCAAACATAAGGTATGTACACTTACAAGTAAACATGTTGAAAACCACCTCAAGCATGGAGAGAACATATAAAAATCATCATATGAATGTACATGAAACCTACACACAAGGCTTGTAATATACACTTAGGACATGAAGCATCTATTTAAGTTATGAATACACATAAAGCACAAGTCATACATGAATACACATAAGGTGTACACACAAATTCACTCAAGGCATGAAGCATACACATGGATACATGAATTTACTTAAGTTAGGAAGCACACATATGTACACATCACATAATGCAAGAAGTATCCACATGAATTCATTAAGTCAAGAAGTATACACATAAATACATATGGATTTTCTTAGCATACATATAGCACATGAAGGATACACTTAAGGCATGAAACATACATGTAGCACATGAACCATGAAGCAACAATATACACAGGTACACACAAAGCATTATATAAATTACTCACATAATGTGTGAAGTATAAATATAGATAGGGCATGAAGCCATATACATGTACACAAGGCCATCAGACACTCAAAGGATGAGGTAGCACACTTAATTACATCCCAAACATAAAGACATAAAGAAGCGCATAAGTACACACCCAAAGTGGAGCAATAAATACATATTAAATATTTAAGGCATGGAGCAAGCACACGTACCCATATGAAGATAATGCATTCAGTACACTGAGAGTAAGCATATAGTTCAAACCATCAATGTTTACTCATAAATTCAAATTATTCTCTTGTTTCTAGATCAATCAAAAAATACGCTTGAAAATATGAAGTATATGTAAAAATGTATAATGACATAAAGTGTACATCAAGTATACACATTGATGCATGAATACATAGAGCATACACATTGAAGACACAAAGCATACACATTGATGCATGAGGACACAAAGTATACACGTTGAAAACATAGAGCATACACATTGAAGACATGAAGTATACATATTGATGCACGAGGACATGAAGTATACACATTGAAAACACAGAGCATACACACTGATGCATGAAGACACAAAGTATACACATACACACTGATGTATGAGAAACAAAGTATAGGTAATACACCTTATTAGATTCATCCTTATCGATGAGTGTCCTAACAAGTCTTTCCTAATTGATATAGATTGTAATGACACCAATCTCTAGGCACTGTCCATATACACAAGAACGGTGCCAGTTAGGAAACTTCTATTAGGAGCATTTACATTTCATCCTGTACAACTTATTTAAAGGAAGGTAAACCGGTAATGATAAATAAGTAGTATAATTTGCATAAAATATCTCCTATAGATATTATAGGAAAATCCTTCTTTCTATCTCATTAAGATCAGCCGACGTGGGAGAGTTACAGGGTCCAGGTCGCATGGAAAAAACTACACGTGGTTTCCCTCAAGGCTTAACCCCAGTGTTGGGATAACCATCATGTGCCTGAAATTACCCCGCTTCTACCATCCACAACCTTCTCCGTCGAGATGCCTTAGCGGAATGGAAGAGTTGAGTTCGTTTGATCTATATTAATACATCCCTCTTTGTTTGTATTGTTCCATGATTTTTCTAAGCTCATTGGTTACTTGTCCTATCATGGACACACTTCCCCTTGTTCCTTGATGGGTTTGCATGAATTTAATTCCCACAGGATGGCAAGATCATGGTCTGATACCACTTGTAATGACCCCTTTTCCTATCGCTTGACTTGAGTTCTATAATTTAATACAAGCTAGGCGTAAATTAGGAAATCATCTTAAAAACTATTAAAATACCCTATGTTAACCATTACTATAAGAAATGAAACTATTAAAGCTCATAGATTAGATTTGATATTTAGATCTCTTCATATAGGTTATAGGGATCTTTCTCCTTCCTTACTAAGGTCACGATAGGGTGGAAGACTTATCGTGCTACGGGCACGTGAAATAGACTACAAGCAGCTTCCCTCAAGGCTTAACCCCAGTGTTGGGACAACCGACATGTGCCCAAAATTACTCCGCCTCTCCCCTCCACAAGCTCCCTACCCTAAGGTATTATAGTAAGGAAATGAGGGATAGATCCCTACATTCTATAATTTAAATATTTAAAAATTCTTTATTCAATCACACCTTTATTTCCACATTTTCTTATACATTTGGAATTCATCTATATAAACATACACATATATATATGATTTATTTAATAAACTAATTATTTATAACATGTCATTTCCCACTATAATAGGTTAATTGCATGTTTACATTGCTCATTCAATAAATATAATGCTGCTGGCGTTAACAAGTTACTTCCCACGGTTACATACTAACCGTATATTACCACACGTACCTTTACAAGGTACTCCACGCATCGAGGTGACTGTGTACTCTATACACCTAATGGTAACTGTATCCGCTTTCTTTTTCCCCCTTTCCTTTGGATCGCATTCCCCATTTGTATATGTCCAATCAGTGCGTACGTACGGTACATGCCTTTTGACTGATGGACTAATGCCGATAATTAGATTTAATATTTATTAATTTGTATATGTATCATAATAATAATAATTTTTTTTAATAGTAACATTATTAATGTATAGTTATTAATACTATTAATATTATTAATACTATTAATACTATTAATGTATAGTAATATTATTAATGTATAGTTATTAACTATTTATATAATTATTTGAAATATTATAAATTGATTAATTGTCAATAGTGTCTGTCATAATGATTGATCAAATATAAACATATGTATTAAAGAAATAGTACATCAACTTGGGCTCATGACAGTTACCATTTGTGATGGTATTTAATTAATCAGTAATATTAATTATATACTTGATTAATAGGTTATGATAATCGATTATTGTTAATATTATTATTAATACTGTATTATTGTTATTATTATTTATTATTAATTGGTAACATTAATAACTATTAATTGACGCTAATTAATATCAACATTATCTTTAACAACTACTAATTTGATTAGTGTAAATGATCTTATATTAATACCATAAATTGATAATATTAGTTAATATTTGTTGGAAATATAGATGGAGTAACTGAGAGGGGGGGTGAATCAGTTAACCACAAAAATATTACCACAGATCCCTTATATGTCTTATTAATTCATTTACTGCTGTCACTTGATAATCATACAGAGAAATGCTAAAACTCGGTTATTGCAGTGAGTATTAATTATAACTGTTCTTAAGTATTCATCAGTGATTAACATGCATGCATAAAGAAAATAACATGAACACAAGAGACACCAAATTTAACGTGGAAACCCAATATGGGAAAAACCACCAATGTAACTAGTTACTATTTTTCACTCTTCTGAAGTGAGCCCTGTTAGGAGCCAACCCGGTTAAAGGTTACAAAACACACTGTTAGGTGTGACCTTGTTAGAGGATTTAATCACCCTGTTAGGAGTGGCCTTGTAAGAGGTCTTTGAAACAATTCAATAAAACTGTCACCTTGTTAGAGGATTTACAAAATGGCTATTAAATCAACTCTGTTAAGAGATTTTGAAATCACTGCTACAATGGTAAGAAAGTAACAATGAAATGACCTGAATAATGATGCAACTGATTTGCTGATTATAGATCTCTATTCTGCTTTACTAGATCCTTCCTGATCAAATATATCTTTTCTGCTCCTCAAGGATATCTAACCATCCTTCAAAATTCACTCACACTTTCCTTCTTTTCCACTTTCACACACTTTTAATTCACAACTTGACCTTCTATATATACCATTCGGATTGTCCATTCACATTGTCAAGTTGGCACTAATAATTATTACAAACATTAACACTCATTACAACAGTCAGTTGAATAAAAAAACAAAATTCTTTACTGGGCTGACCTTGCTCGGTAAACACTAATCCTGAAAAGATTTCCTTTGGTGACCGAGTGAACTCGGTTACCACTACAAATTTTGCAACATCCTTTGAAGACCGAGAGATCTCGGTAAACACAGAAAATTGCCTTGCTGACCGACTGAGCTCGGTAAACACTAAGAATCACTTAGCTGACCGACTGAGCTCAGTAATCACTGGGAACTACTTTGCTGACCGACTGAGCATGATAAGTGCTTTGAAATTTGTGTGACATCAAAGACAACACACAATTAATCCAACAATCTCCTTCAGACAATTGTATCCAACAATCTCCTTCAGACAATTGTATCGAACAATCTCCCTCTTTGGCATTGATGGCAACACAACATGTCATAGCACAATAGAATTTCATGGAAAACATAGAGTAAGGAACATAACCTTAGCTTCATTCTAATTCTCATCTATGAGAACTCCCTCTATCAGCAAACTTCTCTTTCTGACTAAAAAACTCTCCTTCTTAACTTCTCAAACTCTCCAAGAAAACTCCCCCTCTTAGAAATCTTAAGAAATTTCTTGAAATATGACAACAAAATCTCCCTCTTTGACAACACATGCCAAAGACAACACATATCAGGTGAATAGCAATGTACCTTGAGTACTCATTCATATTCAATGATTCCTTGACTAAGTTGCATCAACTGACTGATCTTCAATATGCTCTGGTTGATGCATCACTAAAACTTTATTTAGTGAGCCTCACATAGGGGAATGACCCCTAACTTACCTCTTAGATACAAGAATGAATCCTTAGGTAGTGGCTTGGTGAATATATCTGCAATCTATTCTTTTGTATGAATATATTCCAATCTAATTTCCTTGTCCTGCACCAATTCTCTAACAAAGTGATATTTTATAGCAATGTGCTTGGTTTTGGAATGCATTACTAGATTCTTTGAAATATTTATTGCACTTGTATTATCACAAAATATAACAATTGGTTCTTTGATCTCAACCTTCATGCCTTCCAATAACTATTTAAACCAAACAATATTAGAGTAGTTTACTGCTGCAGCAACATATTTAGCTTCTGCTGTGGATTGGGATGTGCAATTTTTCTTTTTACTGGTCCAAGATACCAACCTCTTGCCAAGAAAGAATGCTCCACCACTTGTACTCTTTCTATCATCAATGTTTCCTGCCCAATCAACATCAGTAAACACTTTTAAGTCGAGATTGCCTCCAAATTTATACCACAAGCCATAATCTTCAGTTCCTTTCAAGTATCTCAAGATTCTTTTGATTGCCATCATATGATTTTCTCTGGGTTTTGCTAAGAATCTTGCTACTATGCCAACTGCTAAGGCAATATCAAGCCTTGTATGAACTACATACTATAATTTTCCAATCATTGATCTATATAAGGTCTGATCTACTTCTTTTGAATCATCATCTTTGGTAAGCTTCAGTCTAGTACACATGGGGGTACCAACTGGTTTTGCATCTTCCATACCAAACTTCTTAAGTATTTCCTTGATGTATTTAGAATGAGTAATGTAGATACTGTTCTTGCTCTGTTGAATCTGAAGACCAACAAAAAACTTTATTTGACCAAACATAGACATTTCAAATTCTTTGTTCATTTGCTCTGAAAATTCTTTGCACTGATCATCATCACCTGTAAACATAGTATCATCCACAAATATTTCTACCAAAACAATTCTGTTATCTGGTCCTTCCTTGATGTACAAACTACTGTTATCATTAGCTCTTTTGAAACCAATCTGAATAAGATAGCTGTGTAATCTTTCATACCATGCTCTAGGGGCTTGTTTTAGACCATACAATGCTTTGTGTAACTTGCAGACCATATTCCTTTTGTCTAGATCAATAAAACCTTCAGGTTGCTCAATGTAGACTTCTTCATCAAGAATACCATTGAGAAATGCAGATTTTACATCCATCTGATATACCTTAAATCTTTTATGTGCTGCATATGCAAGTAGAGTTCTTACACCTTCTAATCTTGCAATAGGAGCAAAAGTCTCACCATAATCTATGCCCTCTTCTTGATAATATCCTTTACATACCAATCTAGCTTTGTTTCTTAATACTTGACCATCTTCATTCAACTTATTCCTGAATACCCATTTTGTTCCAATTATATTTTTGTCTTTAGGCCTAGGTACAAGAGTCCATGTTTTGTTCTTCTCTATTTGTTTTATTTCTTCATTCATAGCCTCAATCCAACTTTCATTTTCTAATGCATCTTTGACATTTCTAGGTTCAAAATCAGCAAGTAAACATGTACCTTTTAGTTTACTTCTTGTTATAGTACCATCTGATTTGTTTCCAATAATCTGATCTAGTGTATGATGCCTCCTGATATATTTGGCCAATACAGGTTCCTTGCCTCTTGAATGAGTTACATTGTCATCTTCTTGAATTTCATCTTCAGGTTCTGGTTGCTCAGGCTTGGTAGATATTGGTTCGGTAGCTTCAGACTAAGACTCGTGTCCTTGTGACTTGGTTTGAACTTCTTCTTGTGACTTAGTTACTGTACTGGGCTCGATAGATGCAGTCTCCCTATTGACAGATGTGTCTAGTAATGTATCAAGTTCAATGTAAACAAATCTCCTGTAATCCTCTGGTTCCCTTTTGCTTTCTTCTTTAGTCTTTTCTACAAACTCATCAACTTTCACATGTGCACTTTCTATGATTTTGTGAGTAGGCAAATTCAAACATCTATATGCCTTACTCTTGCAAGAATATCCCAAGAATATTCCTTCATCACTTTTTACATCAAATTTGCCTTTTCTAGATTCTTTTAAGATGTAACACTTACTACCAAATACTTTCAGGTAACTTACATTGGGTTTATAGCCATACCATAACTCATAAGGAGTTTTGAATGTGTCTTTCTTCAACTGTACTCGGTTTAAGGTATGAACTGCAGTGTTGATAGCTTCCTTCTAGTATTTCATAGCAATGTTCTTTTCAATCATTAGAGTCCTTGCACAATCCATGATAGATATGTTCCTCCTTTCAACTATTCCATTCTGCTCAGGAGTTCTTGGGGCTGATACCTATCTTTTCATTCCTCTTTCAATGCAAAAATTATTGAATTCATGGGAGATGAATTCACCACCTCTGTCTAATCTTAAGCACTTCATTCTTTTCCCTGTTTCCTTTTCTACTCTTGCCAAATACCATTTGAATTTCTCAAATGTTTTTGACTTTTCTCTTAGATACATAATAGTCATCATTCTAGAGTAGTCATCAACAAAGAGAATAAAGAATTTTTCTCCAGTATAGCTCTCAATTCCAATAGGTCCACATGAATCAGTATGCACAATTTCCAAAATATCTTCAGACTGATAGTTTTTACTTTTAAAGCTAGTCTTTCCCATTTTACCAATCTGACAATTCTTGCATAGACCAACATCAGGTTTCTTCAAAGTAGGAATGCCTCTTACTTTCTTGAATTTTCTTATTTTCACCATGTTATCAAAATTTACATGACATAACCTTTTGTGCCATAACCAAATTTCTTCAATTTGAGCAATAAAACATGAGCATTCACCAAGATCAAGATAAAACAAGTTACCTTTGGTTTGTTTACCTGATCCAATCAGTTTTCCCTTGTCATCCAGTAGTCTTGCTTTTCCATGCATGAATTCAACCTTGAATCCAATGTTGATTAGCTGTGCTACACTTAGAAGATTATGCTTTAGTCCTTCAACCCAATATGCATTATCACATATAAGTTCTTTGGTTAATGAGATTCATCCTCTTCCTTTTATGCAACAAGATTCATTGTTTCCAAACCTTACATTACCACCATCATAGTCTTCAAGGTGTTCAAACTTTGTTTTGTCACTAGTCATATGATGTGAACATCCACTGTCTATGATCCATGTATCATTTTTGCTTACATGAGAGATAAGTGCAATCTTATCTTCATCATCATCAGATTCATCTTTTACAGTAATGTAGACAATTTCATCTTCACTGCTATCAGAATCCTTAGCCATAAAACATGTTTTCTTACCTTTATCCTTGAATGATTTGAAATTCTTCCTACCATTGTACTTGTGACCTTTCTTCTCATCCTTGCTTTGCTTGTTTGGGCACCTAGCTGCAATATGATCAATTTCTTCACATGAAAAATAGATTAAGGGAGTTTTACCTTTGTATTTACCTCTACCTCTAGTATATTTCTTTGCAAGTAATGCTTCAATAACTTCAAGATCACTATCAGAACTTTCCTCTGATTCTTCTTCACTCTTTGACTAGGTGTCCTTTATTTTCTTGCCCTTCTTAAGTGAAAGTTTGGCCTCAAATGCTAATTCAATATTTTTGGAAGTTGGAACATAGTTGTCATAGTTATCCAACTCAAAGGCTGTCAATCTTCCCAGTAAAGCATTCAAAGTTATATTGTGATTTTCTTCACATCTTCTTTTTTGAATAGCAGACACTCTTATTGCATAGATAGGGAGTAATGTTCTGAGAACCTTACTTATAACAGTTTCATCATCAATTTTTCCTCTAGAAGCTCTGATTGCACTAACACTTGCCTTGATCCTTTCAACATATTTTGCAATTTTTTCATCTTCTCTCATTTTCATCTGATCAAACTGTCCTCTTAGGCTTTCTACTTTGGCTCTCTTCACATTGTCATCACCGCCATAAATTTTCTTTAGCTTGGTCCACATTGCATAAGCAGTTGTGCAGTCTTTGATCTCATCAAATTCTTCATAGATGAGATTTGATGCAATGACTATCATCATGATGTTATGGCTCTTTTTCTCTGCAATGTCTTCAACAGTTAATGTGCCAGTAGGAGCTGTATATTCTTCATCAATATATTTGCATCCTGAATCACCAATGGAAGCCAGATGAAGTCTCATGAGACCTTGCCATGCTGAAAAGTTATCTCTGTTAAGCCTTGGAATTTCTCTCTTGTAAGACATCCTGATCTTTAGCTTAGGTCCTTGAAACCCTTCCTGCAAGCACCAAATGCTCTGATACCAATTGTTGGAAATATAGATGGAGTAACTGAGAGGGGGGGTGAATCAGTTAACCACAAAAATATTACCATAGATCCCTTAGATGTCTTATTAATTCATTTATTGCTGTCACTTGGTAATCATACAGAGAAATGCTGAAACTCGATTATTGCAATGAGTATTAATTATAACTGTTCTTAAGTATTCATCAGTGATTAACATGCATGCATAAAGAAAATAACATGAACACACGAAACACCAAATTTAACGTGGAAACCCAATATGGGAAAAACCACCAATGTAACTAGTTACTATTTTTCACTCTTTTGAAGTGAGCCCTGTTAGGAGCCAACCTGGTTAAAGGTTACAAAACACACTATTAGGTGTGACCTTGTTAGAGGATTTAATCACCCTGTTAGGAGTGGCCTTGTAAGAGGTCTTTGAAACAATTCAATAGAACTGTCACCTTGTTAGAGGATTTACAAAATGGCTGTTAAACCAACTCTGTTAAGAGATTTTGAAATCACTGCTACAATGGTAAGAAAGTAACAATGAAATGACCTGAATAATGATGCAACTAATTTTCTGATTACAGATCTCTATTCTGCTTTACTAGATCCTTCCTGATCAAATATATCTCTGCTGCCCCTCAAGGATATCTAACCATCCTTTAAAATTCACTCACACTTTCCTTTTTTTCCACTTGCACACACTTTTAATTCACAACTTGACCTTCTATATATACCATTCACATTGTCCATTCACATTGTCAAGTTGGCACTAATAATTATTACAAACATTAACACTCATTATAATAGTCGGCTAAATAAACAAACAAAATTCTTTACTGGGCTGACCTTGCTCGATAAACACTAATCCTGAAAAGATTTCCTTTGGTGATCGAGTGAACTCGGTTACCAATGCAAATTTTGCAACATCCTTTGAAGACCAAGAGATCTCGGTAAACACAGAAAATCACCTTGCTGACTGACTGAGCTCGGTAAACACTGAGAATCACTTAGCTAACTGAATGAGCTCGATAATCACTGGGAACTACTTTGCTGACCGACTGAGCATGATAAGTGATATGACATTTGTGTGACATCAAAGACAACACACAATTAATCCAACAATCTCCTTCAGACAATTGTATCCAACAAATATTATATTGATCAATCATATATTGCTTAATAATATTATATTGAGATATCATTTGTACACTTATTAATATTAATATATTAACATCAATATTAGTGATTAATATCATATTAATTACTTAGTAATATTAATTAAGACTATATTAATTAGTATGTATTTAGGAATATATTTGTATTCCATACACTGATTAGGGCTCATGACAGTATCTCCCCTATATTCAATATTTGTGATCTAACCCTTTAAAAAGGTGATGTGAATGTTGGATTAGATGTGAAAATAGAGGAACTTGAAGAGGATGTTGCAAGGATACCCCCTCATGAACCAAGAAAGCTTGAGAAGATCTTAGAAACAAAGATCATCAAGAGGACCAGGAAGAATGTCTACAAGAAGTACATGGTGAAATGGAAAGGAATTCTTAAGGAAGAATAAATATAGATGGATGAGATGGAGATTCAGAAGCATGGATCAACCTTGTAGGACCTCATCTCAAGAGGGCTTGAGATTAGTGCACCCTGAGAGTATGGTGCAGGAGCACCCTCAAATTCATCCATGGCTGCAGGAACACCATCTAACTCATCCATGGCTAGCACACCAAAGGAACCAAACATGAAGGGTTAGTTTGAAGGGTTAAGGTATTGGTTGGATCTTGAATCCAATTATGTAATAAAGTCCTACTTTGTAAGGCAAGGTGACATTAGGTATGGTTATAAACCTAAGTGTCTACCTTTGTCATTGTGGACAATTTGGTTAGAAAGGGTTAGAATAGTCTAAGTAACTAGGATGGTCTAGTTGGCCTAAGATAAGGTGGAAATAATTTTATTTAAGCCTTTCTAAGGTCCTAGTTGGATTTTAGGATAGAGATTTATGAGTTTGATTGACAATTGACAACTTTGGCAAATGTTGTCAATATTACGAAGTGCAATTTTTGAAAAGTTGTTAAGTTTGAATCTCACTGGTCACAACCATCTCAAATTGGTTGGAACCAATTGAGGAATGTATAAAAATGATGGAGAACTTCTATCCAAGTTATTTGGAATATTTGGAGAAGTTTGGACATCTGATTTCAATAAAATTCATTGATTTCCTGAGAAATAGACTGTGTTTTTGAAAGGTATGGACCTGTACGGTCTCACATGTGCCTATGAATGAATTTTAAAGTTGGTACTATGTCTAAGGAGTGATTTTCATTTGATTTTAGGTCTTGAATCGATCGGGATCAAAATTTATTCAATTTTGAGTGTTCACTGGTTGCAGGAAGGCCTCACCTAGGGTTTCGAGACAAAATTCCTCTTTCCAGGAGACTCCACCATGGAAAATTATTGATACTTGGTGGAAAGAAAGGAGGGAGGATGAAATTTAAGATTATTGAGGTCTTAGATTAGGAAACCAATAAAGAGAGGAGGAATGACTAAACCCTCTGGACATGCATCTTTATGTGACTGTCCAGAATTGTGGGTTTGAAGACACAACTCGGCCTAGGGGTGGAATGGAGATCTAAATACTTGGATTTAGTAGTTTTGTGAAATAATAAAAATGTTCCAATACTTTATATTGGAAGGTGACAAGGATTTCAGATACTTCCTTTGTTAATTTTCCTTATTAGCCCTATTAAGCCTAGGAGAGATTTGAGGACAGTAGGAGTTTGGAGATTGGTCAAAGGTCCAAACTTGGTGAGTACTATTGATATGATGATTGAAAAATTTGAGGGTGGTTAAGACTTAGTTTGGTGGAGTTCCAAATAGGTTGCTCTCAAGAAATCAGGTTTTCTCCTTGTAGTCCTATAGTGGATTTGGGTGACTAAATAGTGTTCCAAGATTTCTTGGTGTGGGATTAGTATTTCATTCCATTGAACATTGATATTTAACCTTGATATAACCATTTTTACATCCCTAGATTTTTAGGGTTGAGTTGTGTGAGTTAGTGCCTTAAGGGTGTAGGAGATTGATTTGAAGAACCAATCTTGATTTGTGGGTTTTGGGAACTCTTTGTCAAAGCCCTAGTTTGTATGCTAGAAGGAGGTATTAAGGACCTATAAGTGTTGATTTTGAGTATAGATCAGGGCTTTGCTCCACTAACCATTGGATAGAAAATCATGGAGATATTGCATAGAATCTACAAAAATATGAATTGCCCCTTTTTGTAGAAGGGAAAATTTGAGAGTTAAATTCTCCCTTAATCATCCAATTAGAATTGATAAAACAAGCACGCAACAAGAAAATAGAGTCCCAAAAATCTCTTCTTTGAGTCACACTATTAGGAGCATAGATATTAGATAATATCCATTTGGTTGAAGAAAAAACATCCATGAAGGATATCTGCATCGTATTTTTGGAATGGAAATGGAGGTAAACAATTAGGTTATATAAGGTTTCCAAAGAATAACCAAACCCTTAGAAGCTACATCTGCTACAACAACCATAGAATAAGGAAACAACTAGATGTAGTTACATAATTTGTAGAAGGATTCTTCTATCATTTTAGTTTCTTAGATAAGAATAATATTTGGATGAAGGTATTTTATTATATTTTTTACTAAAATCTATTTTTGAGAGTCATTGATCCTTATTATATTCTAAGAGAGAATAATCATATTTTTAATTTACAGGAGAAAGACTGCTCCAGAGTACTTTGGCTACCATTCACCTCATCCCTAGTTATAGTAGAGTCACAAATATCTTTTTTAGTTTTCAAGCCTTTTTTATATTCCCCACACTTGTAGATTTGCAAAATTTTAAATATGAGTCCAAGGGAGGGGAATCCTTATCTTTTAGCAGAAGTGGGGGAGGGACATATAGAAAAAAGAACATGGGAAGTAATGAAAAGGGGACCCAAAGAAAAAAAACTAGAGCCATGGAAGAAGGGTGGGGAAAGAAAGAATGAGGGATGGGGAATATTAGAGGGAACAAAGGGGAGACCACAAAATTGCCATAAGGCACCAACTAAAGATAAAATAGATAGGTATCAATCAGACGAAGTTCTACAACTAAAGCATCATTAAAAAAACCTATACAATAGTACCAAGAGAATCCAACACCATACTACGGTATACCAAAGGCTTAACTCTCCCATCAAAGATAAAGTCATCCAGGAAAGAACCAAGAATACCTTTACCTTCATCATGGAAAGGAAAGAGGGAAGAAAAATTAGGAGCTTTAGGGGAGGGAGTAGAGTACAAAGTGATTCATTTACCCTTGTCACCAAACTTAGCATAGTAAGAACTGATATGCTCTACCAACAAGAAAACCTAGCAATAAAGGATTGAGTTCTCATATTCAAGTTTTTGTGTCCAAGGTGCCA
This sequence comes from Chamaecyparis obtusa, assembly GCA_027943335.1. Taxonomy (NCBI): domain Eukaryota; kingdom Viridiplantae; phylum Streptophyta; class Pinopsida; order Cupressales; family Cupressaceae; genus Chamaecyparis; species Chamaecyparis obtusa. Next base: position 996,997 of record BSBK01002082.1, on the reverse strand, counting down.
AATAGAATTTAAGATCAACTGATATTGGAAGAAAAGTTACAGGAACTACCAAAACACAAAAATGAGAAAAAATAAATCTAGCTCTATTTTTGGTGGCAATGTACACACCCAACAATTCTCCAAAAGAATTAACGATGCGTTTAATCACTTTTGTCCCAAAATTTGAAAGGGAGTTTTGAGAGGTGAACATAGGTCAGAACAACTCCTACAAATGAGAAACAAGGTCAAACCTCGACCTCCATTTGCATAGTTAAAAATGATTTTTTACCATAAAACTAAGGCCCTACAACAAGGATTCAAACACAATATTCCTTCAAAGCCTAGGGCATCAAGACCCATTTTTTAGGATTAACAGACATAAATGTAATAACTTTACATTCAAATATAATCAATAATTCAAAGGAATAAAGAACACGTAAGTAGAACAAGAAGACACCAAGATTTAACGTGGTACACCTAATCTTGGGATACGTCCACCAAACATAGAGTCGAGTCTTATTATTGAGTAATTTATGCTTGTTACAATCTACAACCCCTTGTAAATCAAAACCACTGCAAGAAGCTATGAAATTATCATATAGAGAAAAACCTAACCCTAATCCATTATAACAAGACTTATGTCAGTTAACAAGTTAACCCTAAAAAATACTTGATGAGTCAACCTAGGGAAAAGCTTGATGAGTCAACTCAAAATCTCTTGACAAGTTAAATACAAACCCTAAAATAAATGAAAAGTGTATAGTACTTGCCTAATTAGTCATACAAACCAACACCATTTTCTAGAAAGAACAAAATTGGGATGACAACCTCCGAATTTACCTAGCAAGGAATTTTTCATTTTGGCAATGGACCGGTCAAAGGAAGGATTAATGTTGATGCAAGTACCAAAATCTATTTTGTCCATAGAAACCCCACATTTCAAGGGTTCTCGAGCCTTTACAATAAGATTCTTCTAGGCCCCTCCTAAATCCACATGCTTATAAGAAAGAGTGGGAGAGGACCCACTTACCTTGGAACCACCTGCCACTGATTTGAAGCTATCCTCATCACAAGCAACAGTCCCAACAATTTTGGGAAAAATCTGAGGGTTGGTCACACACTTTTTAAAGGACACAATGGGAGGAGCCCCTAGACAAAATTGAACACCATCAAAATTCCTATAGATCATATCCTGAAGCACATGCTTTGTATCGCTAGGATTCAAAACTTTCTTTCCTGCTCATCGGTGCTTGTAGAGATCATCATGAATTAAACTCAAACAAAATGTTCTACAACATTACATTATTATAGTTATATTGTAGTATATTCTTATTATATTATTATAATATATTCTTATCATATTATGTTATCTTGTATTAAAATTTTGTAATGATAAATATTTCAATTTGGATTAAGGTTCTATTAAGATTAACTATATTAATCATAAATAATTTATTGATGATATCATCATTTAAATTATATATAATAATGAATTTATGAATAATAGTTTATAATTTTTTATATTTCATTAAAGTAAAATATCTATTATTTTATATAGGCTGGTATTAAATTAGAGTATGTATTATTTGAGATATTACTTTTTATTTTATTATATTTATGTATTCATAAATTTATCTAGGAAACCTTAAATTAATTTAAAATAATAATGTTTCATATGTTATAAGATATTATTATATGATTCTTGTAAAAGAATTTTTTTAATGAAATGTTTTTAAAATAAGTCTTAATGTGTATTGAAATTTTAATTATTATATAATTAATTATAGAATGTAAAAACCATTTAATTTTTAACTTAAATCTTATAGACGTGTCCTTTGAACATCATGTAAATACATATACTAGCATATAAAAATTTAGAAATCATTTTCCCCAAAGTTGTCATCTATTTAAAATTTAATGTGATAAATCTCCAAGTTAGTGTTTGAAGTAACGGAATGGGAAGAAAAAGGTAGAAGAATTCTTCTAAGATTGTAGAGGGAGGGCAGCATATTTATACCAAATTGGTGGAGCAGATCCTTCAAAGACTATTTAATGAGGTAGATGAGCAATATTGCAGGTCACCAAGCAAGATATTCAACTGTAAATGGTGATATACAATGTGCAAAATGTGTATTGGCCTTCCGTTTTCTAGATTAGTACGTGTCTTCCATGTAAGATATGAAACACAAATCAAGAAAAAATCCCCTTCTCAAATGCAACTTCAGAACCACCTTGGATGGGAATTGACACCCACTAAAACTGCACTAGTGTATAATGATCCCTGTTAGAAGATCTTACAACCTTGTTAGGAGTTGATCTTTACAATGCAATAAGTACAGTGACCTAGTCAAGGGTCGGACCCTATTAAGAGTCTTTTACAATTAACCCTGTTAGGGGTGAGGATACACTATTCGAGAGCTCATTGCTCAAAGGGGTGAAGGCTACAACCTTCTATATAACAGATACACACTATATCTAGGGTATGGTGAACTGTGATGTAGACCTATTGTTTGGATCAGTTCCAATGAATAGCATACACTTTCTTCTTTGTCACATAGATATTCTTCTGATGGCTCAATACTTCGCACCTTTTGCTCTGCTCTATATCATTCAACTATCTGCCATACTTAGCAATCACAAAATGACTGCTTATAAGTATCTTTCCTCTAAATTATATAATCAAGTCAGCCTGTTAGAACCACCTTAAAATCATATTAGAGAAACAATAAAACTCTCCAATAACATCTTTGTCAGCTCTACTAAGCACACAACATAAACTGGGACCTGTCCAACTCAATATGAGTGAACGCATCGCTTCACACTGTCAACTCCACCAAATTAACTGATACTTTCTCCTCATGCTGAATTAAGTCATGCACTCTTAACCAAACATTCTTAACTCTCCAATAAACACTAATCAAAGCACACATACAAAAATGATAGGCACAACTCTTGTACTAAAATAGTCTCTATCAGCTCCTCTAGATAAACTCAAGAAACTATGACTATTAACTGTGAACATCATAACTTAACTTCTACTGTATATCTAACTCTCTATCCATGAATATAGCTTCATACATATGTCTACAATATATATAAACATGCAAGGCTCCATGATAACTGTAATGTGAATCTCATACCGAACTCTGTCTGTAACTTTGTCAAGAACATTGTTGACACAAATTGCTACACAACTATTTGTACTCATAATCAACCTCTGTGCTTATGATATCATGTTGGTAACATATATAGGAAACATATGGTCAAGGATCTTTCCATCAGGCTTCTACACATGCTGCTTACCAAATGTTGTCATCAATGACAAACATATAGTCAGTATTGGCTTGCTAGAAAATCTCTAACAATCTTCCCCTTTGGCATTGATGGCAACATATGGAATGAAAGACACCACCAATCCAAATGAGCAATGATTTTATAACATTCTCCATTTCTTCAACAAAACTCCCCCAAGGATGAATCCTCCATCTCTTACTGTTTTGTTTCTTCTTGCTAGAAGCTCACTCCCCCTTTCTATAATTCTTTTATAATATTCTCCATTTCCCCAACAAGACTTCTTCAAGGATGAATCCTTCATCTTTTACTATTTTTTTTTTCATGACTATATACTTACTCCTCCTTTGACATCAATGGAAATGGGCACCAAAAAATTAAGCACCGGTACTACTCCTAAAGTAGAGTAGTCAACCTTTCATCAGTCACTGAGGATTGGTGCACTTCTGCAACTCTAATCAGATTCAGGGATGAAAATTACTCCCAGCTTCTCCTTGAGATATGTTGGTATAATTAAGTATTTACTAATTACACTTTAGTTAAGTTTACTTAGGATAATGCATTTGCATATTAGTTATCTTTGAGATGCCTAGGAGTTTGCATTTCTTTTTAGCACATGGTTAGGAGAATCTCCACTTTAGGTGTGATAGTTGTCATCACATACCTCTTTGTGTGTGAGATCCACCTTTAGTGCTCTTATCACATTATCATCCTCTCATTATTGCACATACTTTCATGTACAATGGAGGATGGTCCACCTTTGGTGGACATGTGATTCCACCATGTCTAGTTGATAGCTTATCACTTGTATATCTTCTAGTTATCATGCATTGCCTATATATTGAGGCATTTCTACATTGTATGTAATCAATCTATTATCCATCATTTGATCATTATTGAATTCTTCATTTGATCATATTATCTTGTCTCTCTTGTTTGTGCTATCTCTTGAGCTTCTAGATCTTGGTTTCTACTCTTTACCTTAGGCAAATTCTTACATGGTATCAGAGCCAAAGGAGTCTTCATTGCATAGCAATTGGAGAGTGATTGATTGCTTCAACTTTTGGAGGGCCATGAACCAAATTCGAGATCAACATTTTGTGGGAGCATTTTGAACAAGATCGGACCTCACCATTGCATCCTGGTGGCTGTTTCCATAAATTTTGACTATAAATATATCTATATTGGGCAAAAGTCAAATCTGAGGCAAATTTTTTTTGCAAATCGGACCTCTAAAGCCCGATCTGCAAAATTGGGTAATTATTTTTCATTTTTATTTCAGATCTATATTTTTCCATTTTTAGATCTAGAAATATTTTTTTGTTTTGGGAAAATATATATTGTTGCAAAAATTTGGCTATTTTCGGATATATTTTTTTTGCAAAACTTGGCCTATAAGGCCTATAGTCTTCACAGACAATACATGTCGTTCATACAATGGAAAATCACAAGTCAAGAAGAGTACAGTCCCTAAGCCCAACTCTGACTGAGCACAGAGACCCAAGCTTTGTCTTTGATATGGGGCACGTGAGCCTAAAAATCCCATATTACCCCTCAACGGGGTGAATGTGGGACAAAACAGTCCTCTGACCACTCCTCCCCCCACGCGCCACCTCTCATGTAGCCACTTGGTTTCATCTCTTCACTCACTGCTAAGCCCGAGGGGTGCTCAGACATGCCAGCGGTGCGGTTCACCACCCACGCTCTGCTACCGAGCATCCACCGCTTCCAACGCGGGCTTCCAATGCGGGTAGCCACTAACAGACCGCCACCGCTCAACACCTCCACTAGGCTTGGAAGCCACTACTCTATTCTCCACCACTGTAGTGGCCAAGCTCCACCGTTGACTACGCCAGCATGGGCTCCTCCGTGGCTCCGCCCTCCACCGGTGACTGCTCACATCTCGTGCTCTGCAGCCTCCCGTGCATCTACTACCATGCCAAAACCTCTGCTCGTGCCACCAAACGGGAAAGCCCCCACACCACCTCCGCACTAAGCCAAGCACCCACCACTTTCATGTGTGCCACTGCACCGCTCAGCCATAGGGCCACTCGGCTAGACCACCCGCCACCCAGATCCGCCGCTCAGCTCTTCCACTGGCCCTAGCTTCAAACCCTCCACAACACCACCAGCCCATGTGGGCCATGCTTAGCCAAGCCTACAGCCATGCGGGCCACATCTGCCACCTCCACAGACACCTCAGAAGACACGCGGGCAGACACGTCACCCGTACAGACCCACACTAACACATTAACCAATAAAACAATGACATGCGATGGCGTGGTATTTTTTTTAAAAAAAAATTCATACTTTCAGCTTTATCCAGTATCTTAAAGTTGACGACCATCTAGCCGTCATCTAGGGCATTTTTTGTTTAATGGTGACGGTTTGCAAGACGTCAATTTTAACATAGTGCTTGCATCAGCAGTTCCTGAGGTTAATTTTGACGGTCGTTTGACCGTCAAACCTGCTCAATTTTGCATTGTAGTGAAGGTCATTTGACCGTCAAATTTAAGACACTATATGTGGTGACGTCAGCATATTTAAAAAATTTCCAGTCCTCACCATTTACAATTTTGATTTGGCAGTCCAACTTTGGGAGGCCATAACTTGGTCATCCGAACTCCAAATTAGGTGTTTTTTTTTTTGATTTTGGCTAAAATTTCCTAAAATTTTTAGTGCTGGTGTTCTTTTCTAGTTTTGGATCACAGATTTTGAAGAAATTGCAGTTTTTGGTGACTGTACCTATCTGATCCCTATTTTTCCAACTTCAGAGGCTTTGTATGGGCTCATATGGACACATTTTTAGGTGCAATTTTTTTTGAAAGTGCATAATTTTTCATCTACTTTCTAGATCTGATATCAGTTTGGAGAAATATTAGGTAGACATAGTACTTTCAGAATATGGTCTATTTTGGCCTATTATGGCACTTGTAATTGATTAGATCTTTGAAGGATCTTGTGTCTTATATTCTTGAGTCTATTGTAGCTTCATATTTTCTATTGTAAACATCAAAATCAGAAGTCCACTTTGATCCATTTTGTCAAGTGGCATTTGTACACGCACTAGCTATAAAGTGCCAAAATCATCATTTTGGGGGGGGGGGGGGGTTCTTTGATTGAGTGAATTGGGGGGGGGGTGTCTTGTGTGTTGGTGTCTCTCTTTCTTGTGCTCTTTTCATTTCTGCATCATGGGTTCTATTGCAAAATTAACTCCACATAACTATGCTACATGGAAAGATAATGTATGGAGCAAGTTAATGGTTCAAGGTTTAAATCCTTATGTGGATGGTACAATTAAAAAACCTGCTGATGATGATACTGTTGCAATAACTAAATGGTCATCCAAAAATTATAAAGCTTTAGGAGTCTTAAGAGAGAATATTTCTCAAGCTGTCATGTATCACATCAAAACCATAAACAATGCTAAAGATGCTTGGGATAAACTTGCAGAGTTGTTTGGTCAAGTGGATGAGGAAATGGGATTCAGAATTGAGACTAATCTCCTCAAATTAGAGCCCAGGAACTTTGACACAATCTAGGATTATCTCAACAAAGTCAATGACTATAAAGCACAACTTGATGGTTGTGGAAATCCCATGAAGGATGCAAAGTTGGTTAGTCACTTGTTGAAACATCTTCCTCCTGAATATGCAGCTTTTGTTTCAAGTTATAATACTCACAAGTTGACCATGGGTAGTGCCTTCATTAAGCCTTCATTTGAGTCATTTTAAAAAATTTTGGTCTTAGAACAAGAAAAATTGATGAGTATGGGGCTTCTCAAGTCTTCAACTTCCAAGGCATTGGTGGCTAATCATGAGAGTCAATCAAAGTCAAAAGAAGAAGAAGAATTGGAAATCTAAGTCTCAACAAGAAGGCACAACATCAACTTCCACACAACATGACATTTCTACATCACCTTCAAAGGGTGAATCTTCAAAGAAGGAGAAGTGGTTTTGTGCATATTGCAAAAAGGATGGACATGAAGAACACTTTTGTTATAAGAAGGACATTGATGAATTGAAGAATCTTCTTGCCAAGAACAACATCAAATTGCCTTCTAGGATGTCTACCTCAACCTCTTCTTCACCAAATTCAGAAAAAGATAAAGGAAAGGGTCACGCATTTGTCACTCAAAAAAGACAAGCTTTATATGCTTCTTCAAGTCCTAATTCAGGTAGATGGCTTCTAGATTCAGGGGCTTCTCATCATATGGCTTCTTCACAGTCCATGTTTTCATCATTTGAGCCTTGTAAAGGTCCACCTATTTTGATGGTAAATCACACTTACATGAATGTGATTGGGAAAGGAAGTATTGATGTTAGGGAGGGACACTTCAATGATGTGTTGTGTGTTCTACACTTAACCAATAACCTTCTTTCTATCTATCAAATCACAAATGGTGCTACAAAGAAGACTGTGGAATTTACGCTTGATTTAGTTTTCATCAAGGACTTGGAGAGTGGAGCAGTTATTGCTACTGGGATAGTGGATCACTCTTTTCGATTGTACTCCTTTGCAGATTTTGTTCCTCTTGATGATAGTGATTCTTTAGACAGTTGTAATACCCCCAAAATGGGCTATAAGTTCATTAATATTCTATATCAACAATTTGAACGAAATCGACATCAAAGTCCTAATCTAAGGCACATCTAAACATCATCGAATCATAATTGATTATCTTAAATTCTGCATCGGAGAATATTCCTAGTAATATTCCTAATCATCATAATTATCTTTAATTTTATAATTATTTGGCAATAAATCACATTTATCCTAAAGTTTGATTAATTGAATATTTTCATATTTAATTAATTAGATTTAATATTTGCCACTTAATTGTGTAATTAAATTTAATTATATCTATTATTAATTGTATTATTTAATTTTGACAATGAATCTAATATCATATGAATAATTGATTAAATTCTTATTTAATTAATTAAAACAAGTTGTCATTATTTAATAATATAGTTTTTAATAAAAGTTTGATTAAATAATTGATTAACCCATAAATCAATTGTTTTATTTTTAAAAGCAGTTAAGTTGGAAATAAATCACTTTATTATTAAATTAATTCATAAATAAAACATGCACAATCATAAAAGCAGACAACTATCAATTATCAATTAAAGCTAAACTCTATTTTGAGTTAAAACTTAGCTTTTGCATGTTTTTGTGAGTTAATTATCCTTTATTTAAAAATAACTCAAAAATCAACCTGAGTTATTTGAGTGATTTATGGCTTTTTCCCATGCACCTCCAAAGCCCTGGATTTCTATAAAAACAAGGCTTTAGCTCATCTCTCAATCATCTCTCAAATTTGCATCCAAGCATCTCATATTTTGCACAATCACGCTGGAGAATTGGAATTGAAGAATCAAAGCTCTTGCGAATCGACATCTTTGTGAGATCAATCTTATTTTTGCATTCATAGCATATCAATTTTCAATAACATTCATAGCATATCAATTTCATATTAGCATAGATTCATATCAGTTTTTATCATTCTTATTGCATAGAAAATATAAAAAATATAGATTAATTGCATTCAATTTCATATCCATCTATTGCATTCAAATCCTTCATTTAGGTGTCGTCTAGGTCACTGATCTCGATTACAATCTGAGAACATCAATCTCGCACCTATTAGAAGGCAGTAAATCACTTGGTTAGATTAGATTTTAATTTTGCATGATTTTGATTATAGCTAACCTCTAATGTTTTACTGAGTGTTGTGTCTACAAATCAGGTACAATTTTCACACACACATTTCTGGCGCCCACCATGGGGCAACCTACCTTTGCATGCTAGTTTTAATTTTTTTTGGGAGCTAAAACCCTAAAGTTTCAAAGATTTAATTTTATCTCCCAAACGACTTAGATTTTTGGTCTGAAATTTTTTTTTCAAGTTGGAGACATATTAGGGAAGCTTAAAAAAAAAATTCAGAATTTTATGAATTATGGTGTATTTTTAATAAATTTTTTTCAATTTTTCATAAAAAATTAATATCTGACGTAAATCAGCATATTTTTCTAAAATTTTTATATTTTCGGAAAGCTATTCAAATTATATAGGGGGTATATTATTTTTATTTTAAATTTGGATGCAATTTAGTAGCTCAAATAGTCAATTTACAAAAACTAGTATATTTTGATAAAATAGGTCTCTAGGGCACAAATGAAGAGATTTTTCTAAAATTTTTGCATTTTTGGAAAGCTCTCTATTTTTTAGTAGGGGTCTCTATTCTGAATTTCTATTTTTGTGGCTAAAATCATATCAAAAAAATCAGATCTTGTTGACTAGGTCAAATGTAGTGCAAAAAAATTAAAATTTTGTGATGGGTATGCACTTATTTTTCATATGATTCAATGCATGATATGAGTTGTCATTTGGATTAATTTATAGTTATTATTTCTCCTAAAAATTGATTTTTAGATCTAACCTTAGGGTTTTCATAAGTTGAATATACCTTGCATATCTTGTTTGCTTGTTGGCTTGTTGGAGAGTTCGTAGCTTGCTTGCATAGTAAAGCTCAAGAAAAATTGCTAAAAATCAGGTAAAATCTACTAATCACATTGCAAGGATCCAAGGTATTCTCCTTCATCTATTAACATTTCAGTTTGGACTTAAAATAAATCTCTTATGTGTCTGGCTTGTGTGCATCCTTTCATGCTTTTATCTATTTCTACACACTTGCATAATTGATACTAGGTTGTGACCCCTTAAGGATTCATTAAGTAGTCTTAGAATACTTGTGATTGATCTTGATTGCAATCTTGGGTTATTGGACTCGCTAATCTGTCGGCCCCTCATTTTCGCCCCGTGGTTGCAATCTCAGCGCCATAAAGGGGAGGGGTCAACAGGACAGAAGCGTTAAGTGTTCCACTTGGCAACCCTTTTGTGCTTTTAGGAACTCACTTGTTTTCTAAGTTGGGGAATCATTTTTAGCTTGTGTGAGGTGTTAAGTGTTCCACCTTGTGGACTCATCTCATGTTCGCTTTAAGTGTTAAGTGTTCCTCTTTCTGCTTTTTGGGTACTTTTGGTAGATTTGCTTTCGGGAATATATTTGTGCTCACATAGTAATTAGGCCCTATGAACACTATTCATGATTCTTGAGAGATTGGATTCCTAGAGAAATCTTTCTTGACGATAGAATCCTTGTAGGTAGGGAGGATACTTAGTGCGTTTCACATTCAACTTGGTTAGTGAGTCTTCTCTTATTGATCGACACATTCTCTCTCCGGAGAGGTTGATAGATCACGTGGGGTTGATATCACGAGCTTTGGTGAATCAAAATTGGTTGGTGCATCTTCTCTTATTGATTGATACATTCTCTCCTCGGAGAGGTTGATAGATCACGTGGAGTTGATATCACAAACCTTGGTGGAACAAAACTTTGTCTTAGCGTGTCAGATTAATCTGCTTGCTTTGTTTGGGTTAAAATTGAAAAGGTGTCAAAAACCTTGGATCTGGAGCCAAGTCCCCTTGTGGTATAAATCTGTGAGTCACCTTTAGAGAGGGTTAACCGTAGCGGACAATCCCTTCACAGGGAAAACTGTGTTGACGGAACCTCAAGCGGTAATAGCCATTTTTGCCATGGTAGTGACAGCTGCTATATAAATGTCCTTGTGGAAGAAATCTCCACGGGTATGGTTCATTGTTGGGTTGTCAGATCTCCCTAGCAGCTCTTGAAGATTAAGTTCTCAGACTGTGTCAAAACCCTGGTGCGCCGGGATTGGAGTTCACCCCTTTGAATCATAAAAGTTGCGGAGTCAAACCATTACTAAAAACCCTAGAGAGGCCAATTTTTCACTTTCAAGTATATGTGTGTTATTGCAAAACTTTTCAGAACATACACAATTAGTACTCTCAGGGATTAGCACAATTTGGTCACTTGATTGTTCATGCGCAAGGTTGCTTTTGCCCTTGTTCATTGTTTTCAGACGTGCTTGGAATCACTTGCTTGCTATTCTGCGTGCTTGTTTATCTACTTGGCTATTAAAAATGATCAAATCTGGTATAACCTTCAAAATCTAGACAGTACAATTTGCAAACAATCCAGAACTGAAGACCTTAAATTTTGCAAAAATTGACGTAAATTCTTTCTGGAGTCAAAAGTCATTTCCGAAAGTCAAAAGTCATACGAGTTTTTTCAAGTGTCATTTCAGTATTGCCCATCTGTCGTACGATTGAGAACCCAGTGTCGTACGAGTTTTCAAACCAGCAAATTCAAGAAAGTCAAAATCCTGTTAGCAACTGTCGTATGATATTTACAACTGTCGTTTCATTGCTACCCAACTATCATACGAGTTTAACAACTATCATTTCATTGCTACCCAATTGTCGTACGAGTTTAGCAACTGTCATTTCATAGGCTACCTAGTGTCGTACGAGTCTGCAGAGTGTCGTTTGGAAAAATTTGAGAGAGTTGTCAGAAATTGTCAAATTGCAAGATATCCAATGTTTCCAGCCTACTTCCAGAATCTGTCAAAAATATCATTGTCTCAGGAACAGAGCAGTAGCTATTGAGCATTCTACCATTTTTGCAAGTTTGATCTTTTGAATCCGATCTAGTCTTCTGTTTGATCAATTTGAGTCCTTTTTATCTCATGTCAAAACCTTGTCATAACTATCAATCTTCAAAAATAGACTAAGTATTGAGAACTCGTGTCCGCTATCTTTTGGGCGATCTATCCCATACATCCAGGGCACAGTATCCTTCACCCACATCTCATCAGATCTTCAAAACTATCATAATCTTGACAAGGTTGCGTCATCCAATTTTCTCGAATCAAATTGTTCTTCAGTTGTCTTCATCCTTTTCTTCTGTTTCATTCAAAGTTAATGGTGGAGACCAGAGCTTCTTCACAAGAGAAATCAGAAGAAACATCTCAGAACTTACTTTTGACCAATACCCCGGGTCCAAATCTTGAATAACTCATCAAGTCAGGTATCTATGAAGACGACGGTCTCGGTAACTTTCGATTGAAAACTGGTTACATACCTCCTTTATCAACTCACAGAGGTAATCAGCAAACTCCTCCTCAATCTGTTCCAGGGAGCCCAAAAACTCCTATCATGTCTCAAGCAGGGACAAACCATGGTTCTCTAGGAGGAGGGTCCCAAGGACACCATTCTCAACATAATGCTGACCAAGAACCTACCCCCTCTGAAATCCATTGATGTCAGAATCACGATGAATTCCAGAGAATGATGAGGCATTTCTTGAAAGTGGATAGAGAGGCATACTTTTTACAATTAGCCCAGGAAGGGGCTAAGCTTCCTCCCAACTTTAACATTGATGATATAATCACACATGAGGAAGAAACTCCACTCACAGCTATGACAAAATAGATGCATGCTATACAAGTTGAATTCAATAATCTTAAGAAGGAGAAGGAACCCAAGGATTCTCCATGGAGGCCCTATGTCCTTTCCCGTTTGACAAAAACTTGTATATGCCACCATTCCCAAAAATAGTGGAGATACCAAAGTATGAAAAATATGATGGACACTCTGATCCTCAAGATCATGTTAGAGAGTTCTGTACGCAATCCATGGAATTCATGCATGAACCGACTTATCTAATGCATCTTTTTCCTAGATCCTTGGGAGGAGCATCCATTCAGTGGTTTTCAAGATTACCTTCTACGATCAAAAATTTTGAGGAATTGATTAAATTGTTTTATCAACAATATTCTTACAATAGTCAACATCCGGTCACCATGATCGATATCTATAACCTCAAGCAATATCCAGGGGAATCATTCCTAACTTTCCTCAAGAGGTGGGGAAAGAAGTTTTCTCTATATGCTCGGCCAATTCCCGAAATGGAGAAACTTGAAATCTTTATCAATAACCTTGTTCCAGAGCTCAATTATCCATTACAAATGCAAGATCATGTATCTTTTGATAAAATGGTGGATAATGCAATCAAGATTGAGAAAGTACTTGTCAAGAAAGGAGAAATCACACTTCAAAAGGACAAGTCTGAATCTGGACCTAGCTCAAAAGATAAAAACAAGAGTTGGAATAGAAACAAAGGTATTGTCTCTGATGGTGTTGTTGACACTATCCACACCCCATCAAAGGCACCAGCCTACAATCTCACCCTTGCCACCAAAGCCATTGAAGCTTCAGAGCAAAAATCTGCTGAACCATCTCCAAAGAAGCCATTCAAATGATAGGATAATAAATGAAAGTTTACTCCCCTGGGAGAATCTTTGGAATCTGCCCTGAGAACCCTGATAGCTGATAACATCATCTCTTTACCACCAATCCAAAACCCTGATCCGGATCAAAAACCATATTGGTGGAAAGATAATGAATTCTGTGCTTTCCATCGGACTAAAGGCCACATAACTAATGGATGCTTCCACTTGAAGCATACCATTCAAGACTTGGTAGATCAAGGGGACATCACGATTGATAATCCTACCAGAAATAATGATCACAACATTTACAGAACCATTTCCACAACATGGCAAGGGATTTTCCACTTCTCAGCCTAACATGGGGGCAAAAGTCAACTATGCCTACCCTGGAAACAATGCTGTCATCAATATGGTTGAACCATATCTCTCTGAGAGCTGCAATGTCATCACGATTGTACGAAGAGATAGAAATCATTCCTCAGCTAATGCAGTTACCAGATCACAAGCTCAGGCTCATCTGAAAGGACAAACACCAAGTTCATCTAATGTCCCTAAGATACCTTTCAATCTCACATCTGCTTCTAAACAGAAGGCTGCCTTAAAATCTTCCAATCCAAAGGATACAAGACCTACATCTTACAACATCGTCCAACAACTCTAGCATACCAATGCCAAAATCTCTATGTTTGAGTTACTTTGAATATCTCCAGCTCACAGAGATATCCTAGACAAAGCTTTGCTCCGCTCTAATGTTCCTGATGATCTAGATCTAGACAGGTTCCAGACTATGGTTGGTCATCTAACATCTCCACAATACATCTCCTTTTTAGAGGAAGATGACAACTCCCTAAGTCACCCACATAATCAGCCCTTGCACATAGAAGTCTTGATCCAGAACCGTCGAGTCAAACGTGTGTTGATAGATGGGGGCGCAGGCCTCAACATTTGTTCTTACAACTTAATCACATAGTTGGGATTCTCAGAGATGGCTATTGAACCTCAAAAGAAGATCACCATAAAAGCCTATGATGAACAAGAAAGAGCTTCTAAAGGCACCATTGTCTTACCTATCCGAGTGGGTCCGGTCATCAAAGATACCACATGTCAGGTGCTTGATCTACCATTGGCTTACAATATCCTTCTAGGGAGACCCTGGATACATGAAATGCAAGCTATTCCTTCTATGTACCATCAATGCTTGAAATTTCCCTATGAAGGAGTGGAGGTTACTATCCCAGCAGATCTGAGTACAACTTGCAATACATTGAAGGAAAGTGCCAATAAGCTTGTTCCCAATAACCGAGAATCTTCCATCAAGCAGCTAAATGTTGCTTCCACATCTAAGATGGATGACATTGCTAAAGAGATCAATATCAAAGAAAATGGGATGGGAGAATACACTATAGAGCCAGTCTTGTCTCTGACATCTCTCCCAATCTCACCTAAGTCGTATGGACAATCCTTGAAGCAGTCTAAATCAGAACCTAAGGAACCTATGGAAGCATACAAAAGAAATTTTGTGGTGGAGCAAGTATCCAAACAAGAATTTGAAGAGGATGAAGCTGTGTTGGCATGGCTATATAAAGAGGATTTTGAATCTAAAATTGTTCAACCCAGTGAATCTATAGCACCTACAATCCCTTCTAATTCATATCGTCCAGGAAAAAAATTGATAGCCAAGATGGGATATTCCGGTCAAGGACCTCTAGGAATCAGCGGGAAGGGTCTTGTGACACCCATTTCACATATTGGTAGAGCCAAAAAAGATACTGGTGGCTTAGGGTTTAAGAAGAAACCCTATCATCTCAAAGGTGGTTGTTCTCATGTCATAGAACAAATTGCACCAGGAGAACCCCTTCTTAAGAAAGAAGAAACAGAACCCTCTGATGATGATTCAGATAGCTCTGAGTTTATCCCCTATGAAAAATTGCCTAAAGAGATCAAAGATCTTCTTGATGATACAGATGATCCTATCAAAAGAATTAATGTAGTAGAAACACAAGAACCTACTGTAGCGCAAGAGATGGTTGCACCACAAGAACCAGCCAATCTCGAAGGCGATCAAACTAATCAAGAAGAAGGGGGTAGTTATTCTGACACTGATTCCCATGAATATGAATTCAAGTCAGAAACTGAGGGTAATCCTTCTTGGGGTATTCATCCTGATTTCACACATTTTCTAAGATTTCCTAGAGATCTTGAATCAGAAGCTGAGTCAAATGACTATGAATGGGGTGCCATTCCAGAAGAAGATGAGCTTATAACAGAGAAATATATTGATGTTATTCACCAATATGTATCTCAACCCAACGTAGGTCTAGAGAGAAACAATGAACTTAACGTGTCAGATCCACCTATGGCTGAAGAGGACTCCCATGATGATGTTGAGCCTATTCACGAATTGAACATTTTGAGCTGTAATATCACCTTTGAACTTGAGCGTCAGGTTAGGACCAATGATGACATATCCCCATCCGTGAACACCATATCCCAAGCCTTTCCTGCTTTAACTATCCAACGCCCTGATCTTATCGACCAAACTTCCACAAACCCAAGCCATGGTGTTTACACCTTTTCCAGTGACTATGCCCTTGCTTGTTACCTCAATGCAGTCGAGACTATGAGGACTTCCATCAGTGAATTGAGCGTCAGCATGATCGAGTCGGACATCAAATATCTTAGTCAAAAAAATAAAAATAAAAAGAAAAAGAGTTCTGAGGGTGAAAACCACTTTGTGGCAGTCTCAGAACCTACAAAATTAAAAAGAAAAGACATATCTGAAGGTGAAAACCTCTCTGAGGCACCTAAGAATGAGATATTTGATGTCCTTCTGAGTCATTTACAGGATAGATCTCCAGTTCTGATTGAGCCAACTCAATCCATCAATTTGGGTACAACAAAGGAACCACAATTGGTACATGTAGCACAATCTCTATCAGAAGAAGAGAAACAAAAATTCACTACATTCTTATCAGACAAAAAGATCAACTTTGCATGGAAATATTTAGATATGCCAAGATTGGATCCCAATCTCATTATGCACCATCTATCCATTGCTCCTGGAGTAAAACCAATCAAACAAAAACTGAGAAAGATGCATCCTCATGTTGCACTCTTAGTCAAAGCAGAACTAGAAAAACTCCTAAAAGTAGATTCATCTGTGTCATAGACTATGCTGAGTGGATCTCTAACATTTTACCTGTTTCAAAACCAGATGGTTCAATCAGAGTGTGCACGAACTTTAGAGATGTGAACAGAGCATGCCCTAAGGATGACTTTCCACTACCTAACATTGATATGATAGTGGACATGACTGCGGGCTATGAAATGTATTCCCTTATGGATGGTTTTTCTGGATACAACCAAATCAAAATTGCTCCAGAACCAAGAGAAAACTACATTCACATGTGCGTGGGGAACCTTCTATTGGAATGTTATGCCATTCGGACTCAAAAATGCTGGAGCTACATATCAAAGAGCAATGACATCTATTTTTCATGATATGATGCATAAAACAATGGAGGATTACGTGGATGATACCTTGGCAAAATCCATGATTAGAACTAAACATCTAATAGACTTGAGCATGATCCTAGACAGAATGGAATAGTTTAGTCTCCGACTAAATCCTAAGAAGTGTGCTTTTGGTGTCACTTCTAGAAAGCTCTTAGGATACATAGTTTCAAAGAAAGGCATTGAGGTCGATCTAGCTAAGGTGAAAGCTATCATAGAGATGCAACCTCCCAAGAATATCAGTCAAATGTGAAATTTGCAAGGGAGAGTACAGTCCATCAGAAGATTCATATCACAGTTAGCTGACATATCACAACCTTTCACAAAGACATTACATAAAGGTGTGACCTTTGCATGGAATGAAGACTGTGCAAAGAATTTTGATCATATCAAGAATTATCTCTCGAATCCTCCTATCTTAATGCCTCCTATTCATGGGAAGCCATTAATATTATATGTCTCCACAACAGATACATCACTGGGGGCATTGCTAGCACAGCATGATGAGAACAAAAAGAAAAGAGCCATCTACTATATAAGCAGAACATTGGTGGCGTATGAAAAGAACTATTCTATGATTGAGAAAGCTTGTCTCGCTGTGATCTTTGCATCACAGAAACTGAGACATTACATGTTAGCTCATACCACTCATTTGGTAGCTAAGATTGATCCACTGAAGTACCTACTAAGAAAAGCTGCCCTCATAGGTAGACTAGCTAAATGGGTCATGCTCTTGAGCGAATTTGACATTGAATATGTTGAAAGAAAAGCTATCAAAGGATAGGTCATTGCTGATCAATTAGCTAAAGCACCACTGTTTGATGATACACCCATGCAAATGGAATTTCCTAATTCCTCTATCATGCACTTCTCTTCTAGAGAATGGCAGTTATTCTTTGATGGCTCCTACACACAAAATAGATCTAGAGCAGGCATATTGTTCATCACTCCTCAAGGATACTCGATACCCAAAGCATTTAGACTAAACTTTCCTTGCACAAACAATATTGCTGAATATGAGGCACTTCTCAATGGTATGAAAATGGCAATACAGTGGAGAGTTACAGAGATGCACATCCATGGAGACTCACAACTGGTTATCCACCAAGTCAATGATGTGTACCAAACCAAAGATGAAAAGCTCATTCCTTACAAGAGAATGATAGATGATTTAAAGAAATACTTCATCTCTATCACATTTGAGCAAATACCCAAAACAGAGAATAAGGCTGCCGATGCAATGTCGACATTATCTACTCTCTTACAGTAGCCTGAACATGAACTATGCTACGAGTTCCTGGTGGAAGCCCTATCCTATCCTGCATATGACTCCCCTGAAACCCGCATGATTTGCACTGTTGTAGGTTATGACTCATCTCGCTACAAAAATCTGTTCTCCTATCTCCATGACCAAATCATCCCTGAGTCCTTTAACCATTTTGAGAAATGAAACCTTATCTGATCCACATCCTGATATGTCATCATTGGTAATGATCTGTACAAATGAGGTCTAGATGGTACACTGCTTAGATCTTTAGAACGGGAAGAGTCTCAACGTGCATTAGAGGAAGTCCATGAGGGTATATGTGGGTCACACTCGAACGGTTTAACGTTAGCTCAAAAACTTATTAGGGCTGGGTACTATTGGCCTGAAATGGAAAAAGAGGCTATTAAATTTGCTAAAAACTGTCAACAGTGTCAAGTACATGGCAACTTGATTCATGCTCCAGGGAGAGATCTGATTCCCTTTACTACACAATGGCCTTTTCAACAATGGGCATTTGATCTCATAGGTGCTATCCATCCACACTCTTCTAATGGGCATACCCATATAATCACAGCTACAGATTATTTTACAAAATGGGTAGAAGCAGTTCCTCTAACATAAGCAACGAGGAAACAGATCTCTATGTTCATCCTGAACTACATCATTTGCAGATATGGGATCCCTCACTCTATAATCACAGATAACGGGGGAGAATTCAAAAACAAGGATCTAGATGACTTATGTGCTAAATTCAAGATTACACAACATTGGTCTTCTATTTACTATCCTCAAGGGAATGGACAAGCTGAGGCTTCAAACAAAAATATCTTGAAGATCTTGCACAGAACAGTGAATAAAACAGGAAGAGACTGGCATCTCATGATCAATCCAGCTCTCTGGGCATACAGAACTAGTATCAGAATGCCTACAAGGGCTA
Source organism: Chamaecyparis obtusa (assembly GCA_027943335.1). Taxonomy (NCBI): domain Eukaryota; kingdom Viridiplantae; phylum Streptophyta; class Pinopsida; order Cupressales; family Cupressaceae; genus Chamaecyparis; species Chamaecyparis obtusa. The sequence goes on along the minus strand of BSBK01002082.1, from coordinate 977,853 downwards.
CACCTTTTGCTTTAGTTTATGGGTCTGAAGCGGTACTGCCTATTGAGGTTGAAATCCCATCACTTAGAATCAGAATGCATGGACTTGTCACTGATGAAGACTACAGAGTGTCTAGGTTACAAGAACTGGAATTACTAGATGAGCGCAGGCAAGCAGCGTATGATCATCTCAGAGTGTATCAGAAAAGAATGTCTAGAGGCTACAACAAGAAAGTCCGACACAGAGAATTTCAGGTTGGCGATCTAGTGTTGAGAGAAAATCCTAAAAATCAATCACATCGAGAACGCAAGGGGAAGTTCGAACCCAATTGGCTGGGTCCCTTTGTTATCACTGCTACTTTTGGCTCTGGTGCCTATCAACTCTCAACGACTGAAGGAGAAAAGCTCTGAGAACCAATCAACGTTCTCCATCTGAAGAAATTCTACGCCTAAGGCATTCAGTCTATGGTTAAATATCCTGAAAAAATCTTAAAAATCGGAAAAAGTCCTGAAAAAATGAACATCTTGGTGAAAACCTAGCAATAGGCGCCTTGATGATTCACAAAAAAATAAAAAAATATCAAAAATTCAAAAAAATAAAAAAAATATCAAAAATTCAAAAAAAATTGAAAAAAATGAAAAATACAAAAAAAAAGAAAAAAAGAGAAAAAGTGCCTTGGTGAAAACTTGGAAACAGGCGCCTTGGTAGCAAAAATAGAATCTCTGCCAAGATGGTGAAAACCCGGCAAACGGGCACCACTTGTTCCAAAATGCTCCATCTATCAGCACAATCTTGGTCTTTCCCAGCTTTCAGTCTTTCTTTAGTTTGTACATATCTCCCGATTTGTTTCTGCATATCCTGGTTTTAATAAGTCGGTTTGTACACCAATCAGCTCAAGCGTTTGTATCCTATCAATGTTCAAATTTGGGGGCAATCAATGTCATATCCTATGGTCTCCCATGTATCTTAGACATTTCCTATCCAGTCAGAGTCCTTTGAAGCTTCCAGTTGAGTCTGTCTGTCTGTCTCGTCTCCAGAAAGGATTTTGCATCTACAACAATCAAACATCAAAACTCAACTGAAAACAATTTGTGCTTCTTGCTGATCCGCATTGAGATTTTTGCATATTGTGTCCCTTCGAGCTCTTCGATGATGTCCTTTACAGGATTTAGAGGGTGATGATTGGGGGCATAATCTTTTCTTTGTCTTCTGCTTGTATGTGAAAATCTAACAACTTTGGAAATTCTGGATTGAAATGGTGTCCGACTGTAAGAGCCTCTATCTCAAATTGGATGGCCATGCGTACCTCGACCATTGATACCCAAAAAATTCAAGGACGTTTGATCTAACTATTATCTTTTTAAAGTAAATTATTTCTCCTACTGTGAAACGCGATCTTGCCTAAGGAGGTGAACAATAAAGGGTCACTATGGGTAATTCACACTAGATTTAGAATGATCTTTTGATTGTTTGATGTGTATGTTAAACGCAAGGTGTACTTAGGTCATCATGACGTTTATGTTTTGATGCTTGTACAAATTGCTATATCAAAATGGACATGATATTCAGGTCATCCTAGCGTTTGTGCCTTGGTGCTTATATCTAATCCAACATTCCGAATACAAATCAATATTCATATGTCCATGGTTGTATAACCAGTGGGTGTTGTATTGATTCTTGTGCATACAAATTGATATTCATATGTCTATGGTTTCACAGCTAGTGGGCATTGTATTGATTTATCCGGTTACCTAAAAGTTCAATGATGATAACAAATCGACATATGATCAGTGACTAGGTCCTAGGTCTTAGGTTGCATTTCATTTTGCATGTCTCATTTCATTTTGCATGTCTCATTGCATTTTGCATGTTTGCATGATCTCACAATGATTAAACGAACTTCAATGCTTAAATGATTCTTCAAATCGCATCTTCAAGTCTAACAAGAACTGAATCTCACATGAAGGTTCCTCCAATGAAATAGCAAGTAGAATCCTTTTTCGGGATCAAAATTCAAATCTGAGATCATTCATATTATTAATTGCTTGCATAATCAACCTTCAATCATCACAGAAATCTAGTATTCAACTTAACTGATTAACTTTCATCAAACTATCAAAATTTCAACTTGGTCAACCATGGTCAACTCATGGTCAAACCTAGTCAAATTCGGTCTCCAGGACCTCCAAACGATGCAGAATGCATTCCCGGACGTCTATAACCACTTTTCCAATCAATTAACATGCTTCTAAACTCTCAACGCTGACTTTTCTTGTCAGATTTCAATTTTAATCCCGAAGGGGGCATGGTATTGCACATCATTCAAAGTCTGTCAATCAAATCTATCAATATCTTTCATCAGTGATCAAGACAAACAATCACGTCTAGTTACTGATTCATCAAAAGTCCTCATCACTCGGGGCAAATCTATCATCACTCAGGGCATATCAGATTCATCAAGATCCATATCAATCTGGTATTCTTCTAATCTTGTAAACTGTATCAGTTTTTGTAACCATCAGATCATAGTGTTATTTCCTTGGTTCTTCGGCAACTAAAGGATTCAGATGGGATACCTACTAGTTCTGCTAAGACAATCGAGTCTAGAATGGGTCACTCACTTCTTATCAATCCTAAGGTTTAGAATCAAGCATTTTGACACTTTTTCGCAATCATCGGTTCATTGCTGTTATAGTGAACATTATCTTTGGTCATTCAGGACCTCCTATCTCAATATCTTTCAATCGGTTTCTATCTTGAGATCGGTTTATCTTTTGAATCAGTTTCATATCTTTATCAAACACAGACTATCTTTGAACCACTGCACTTCGCACAGTAATTCAAAGAGGGGCAAAATGTAATACCCCAAAAATGGGCTATAAGTTCATTAATCTTCTATATCAACAATTTGAACGAAATCGACATCAAAGTCCTAATATAAGGCAGATCTAAACATCATCGAATCATAATTGATTATCTTAAATTTTGCATCGGGGAATATTCCTAGTAATATTCCTAATCATCATAATTATCTTTAATTTTATAATTATTTGGCAATAAATCACATTTATCCTAAAGTTTGATTAATTGAATATTTTCATATTTAATTAATTAGATTTAATATTTGCCACTTAATTGTGTAATTAAATTTAATTATATCTATTATTAATTGTATTATTTAATTTTGACAATGAATCTAATATCATATGAATAATTGATTAAATTCTTATTTAATTAATTAAAACAAGTTGTCATTATTTAATAATATAGTTTTTAATAAAAGTTTGATTAAATAATTGATTAACCCATAAATCAATTGTTTTATTTTTAAAAGCAGTTAAGTTGGAAATAAATCACTTTATTATTAAATTAATTCATAAATAAAACATGCACAATCATAAAAGCAGACAACTATCAATTATCAATTAAAGCTAAACTCTATTTTGAGTTAAAACTTAGCTTTTGCATGTTTTTGTGAGTTAATTATCCTTTATTTAAAAATAACTCAAAAATCAACCTGAGTTATTTGAGTAAATTATGGCTTTTTCCCATGCACCTCCAAAGCCCTGGATTTCTATAAAAACAAGGCTTTAGCTCATCTCTCAATCATCTCTCAAATTTGCATCCAAGCATCTCATATTTTGCACAATCACGCTGGAGAATTGGAATTGAAGAATCAAAGCTCTTGCGAATCGACATCTTTGTGAGATCAATCTTATTTTTGCATTCATAGCATATCAATTTTCAATAGCATTCATAGCATATCAATTTCATATTAGCATAGATTCATATCAGTTTTTATCATTCTTATTGCATAGAAAATATCAAAAATATAGATTAATTGCATTCAATTTCATATCCATCTATTGCATTCAAATCCTTCATTTAGGTGTCGTCTAGGTCACTGATCTCGATTACAATCTGAGAACATCAATCTCGCACCTATTAGAAGGCAGTAAATTGCTTGGTTAGATTAGATTTCAATTTTGCATGATTTTGATTATAGCTAACCTCTAATGTTTTACTGAGTGTTGTGTCTACAGACCAGGTACAATTTTCACACACACAACAGTGAGTCTTTAGCATATGATGATTATAGTGATGATTCAGATTTTGAGGAGAGTTTTGGCTACTTGAACTTGGGTATTCTCACTCATGATCAAGCTCTTGAGCCTTCCATTTCATCTCCTCCTATTGAGACTACTTCTACTCTTGCTCCTAATGATGCTTGCATTCACACAACCATGGGTTCGGGTGCTTTAGTGCAACAGGATATTCATTGTCTTCTAGATTGGGTTCCATGGGATGACTACTTGACATACATTGCAGGTTTGTTTGTGGAGTCCTACATTTCAAATTTGGGAGACATCATTGATGATATTCATCTTCTCTTTGGTGAAGATGATCCTTCTTCAGTTGTTGCAAGGGAACATGCTGACCCTCATATTCATTCTCTACTTGATCATTCTTTCGAGGGTGACATGATTGTGGATACTTTGATACAGCAGTTGGAGGAGGTCACTTTCTCTTCAGAGGAGATACTTGGGTCTTTGGTTCATGTTCTACATTCATCCTTAGTTGATCCTGATTTGTCTTTTTCAACAGAGTGGCTTAGTACACATGATTTGGAGGAGGCACCTTTCAACTTTGACATGGGGACACTTGAGCAGGTTTTAGAGACTTCATATTTTTTGAGGTTTCTTCCTAAAGATTGGGGAGGAGGCTTCATATATTCACCTTTGGTATTGTTTCTTCCTAAGGGGAGGAATGTTGTTCTACACTCATGGAGTAGTTTCTACATCGAGCCTGGAGCATCTACCATTGGTGTTCATTCTACATTGAGGGGGGGCTACTTGGTCTCTCTTCCATTAATTCTATCTTATGGGGGGGATATTTTCCTCACATGAGGTCTTCTCTCTCATATTCTATTATTGTATTGATCTCTTTTTTGGGGGGAGGGTTTTTCTCATGAGGTTTTCCCTTTTTCTCTGCTTTATGAGAGATTGCATTGTTCTTGTATATTGTACATGGGTACCTAACATGGCCTAGTAGCAGGGACCCATCTTGCATTGTGAGCTTAAGTGCATTCCCCTAAGTTGCACTTAAGGGGGGTGTTGGTGTAATTAATTATTTACTAATTACACTTTACTTAAGTTTACTTAGGATAATGCATTTGCATATTAGTTGTCTTTGAGACGCCTAGGAGTTTGCATTTCTTTTTAGCACATGGTTAGGAGAATCTCCACTTTAGGTGTGATAGTTGTCATCACATACCTCTTTGTGTGTGAGATCCACCTTTAGTGCTCTTATCACATTATCATCCTCTCATTGTTGCACATACTTTCATGTACAATGGAGGATGATCCACCTTTGGTGGACATGTGATTCCACCATGTCTAGTTGATAGCTTATCACTTGTATATCTTCTAGTTATCATGCATTGCCTATATATTGAGGCATTTCTACATTGTATGTAATCAATCTATTATCCATCATTTGATCATTATTGAATTCTTTATTTGATCATATTATCTTGTCTCTCTTGAGCTTCTAGATCTTGGTTTCTACTCTTTGCCTTAGGCAAATTCTTACAAGATACTTAAATGTATCCTTAGATAAAGGCTTTGTAAATATGTTTGCTAGCTAATCTTTTGTACTCACATAATCCAACTTTACTTCTTTCTCTGCAAACTTCTCTCTTAGGAAGTGATACTTTATCTCAATGTGTTTTTGTCTTTGCATGCATCATAGGGTTGTTTGACATATTGATAGTGCTAGTGTTATCACAATGAATAATAATAAGATAATCAATCTGAATACCAAAATCTTTTATCATGCACTTGATCCAAATAATTTTAGAACAATTTAATGCTGTTGCAACATACTCAGCTTCTACTGTGGACTAAGAAATACAATTTTGATTTTTACTTGTCCAAGTAACAAGTCTATCTCCAAGAAATATTGCTCCCCCTAAGGTTCTATTTCTATCATCCACACAACCTACCCAATCTGCATCTGTATACACATGAAGCTCTACATTTTTTGAGTTAGGATACCATAAACCACAGTCTATAGTTCCTTTCAAATATCTAAATATCCTCTGTACTATCATGAGATGACTTTGTTTAGGTTCTGCTTCAAATCTTCCAACTATGCCAACTACATTGGAAATATTAGGTCTAGATTGAGTAAGATAGATTACATTATCAATCACAGATTTATACATAGTTATATATACTATTGTTGAATCATCTTCTTTTGAAAGCCTGCATCCTGTTATCATAGGTGTACTTACTAGCTTGCAATCATCCATCTTGAATTTCTTCAATATCTCTTTCACATACTTTGATTAATGAAAATACCTTTGGCTATCTGTTGCATATTCAGTCCCAAAAAATACTTGATAGAACCAATCATGCTCATTTCAAATTCACTCTGCATCTCCTTAGCGAATTTGGCACTAAGCTTGTCATTACCACCAAAGATAATGTCATCAAAAAATATAGCAACTAACAACAGACCATCAGGTGTCTCTCTTATGAATAAGTTATAATATGCTGCTCCTTTCTTGAATCCAATCTTAGTCAAGTATCCATCAAGTCTTTCATACCATGCTCTAGGGGCTTGCTTAAGTTCGTAGAGGGCTTTCTTCAATTTGTATACCATATCAGGTCTATCTGATAATGTAAATCCTTCAGGCTACTCTATGTATACCTCTTCTTTCAGCTCTCCATTTAGGAATGCTGACTTGACATCCATTTGATATACCTTAAAGTCTTTGAATGTAGCATAGGATAAAAACAACTTTATGGCTTCTAATATGCTTACATGGGAAAATGTATCTGAATAATCAATACCTTCTCTTTGCACATACCCTTTACATACTAGTCTTTCTTTGTTTCTTACCACTGTTCCATCTTCATTCATCTTGTTTCTGAATATCCACTTGGTTCCAATCACATTATTATCACTAGGCCTAGGGACCAATTCCCATGTTTCATTTTTAATTATCTGATCTAGCTCTTCTTTCATTGCTTCATGCCAATCTGAATCATTACATGCATCTTCAACACTTAAGGGTTCAATTTGTGAAAGTAAACATACCTCTTCATTAGCTTTGGAACTCTTTGCTTTTCATCTTGTCATGACTTTGCTATTCTGATCTCCAATGATGTCTTCCTTTGAATGGTATCTAGATGTGAATTTAGGAACATTAGGTGTGACTCTCTCATCTACCTTTTGTGTTTCTTCTTCACTTGTTTCAGGGTCATTGAACAAAACATCAATGTTGTCAAACATTTCTTCAATAACTGCTCCATTACTGGTGGATTTAGGTTCTTCAATCATAGGTGCACAATCATGATATCTTTCTTGAATCATAAAATTTTCATCAATCTTCACATGAGCACTTTCAATGATCTTCTTCAATCTTAAATTAAAACATCTATAAGCTTTTCTTTTAGTGGAGTATCCAAGAAAAATACCTTCATCACTTCTTGCATCAAACTTGCCTATGGCTTCATCTCTCTTGATGTAGCACTTGCTTCCAAAGATTCTAAAGTATTTGACTATAGGTACATTCCCAAACCATAGCTCATAAGGTTTCTTGTATGCGCCTGACCTTAATTGAATTCTATTGATAGTATAGACTACAGTATTGACCGCATCTCTCCAATAGGTGTGCGCCACCTTTCCTTCAATCATGATAGTGTAGGTTGTGTCAAGTATGATCCTATTCCTTCTTTCTACAATTCCATTATGCTGAGGGATTCTAGGTGCACTTAACTATCTCTTTATCCCATGTTCTTTGCAATATTCATAAAATCTGTTAGAGGTGAATTCTCCCCCTCTATCTGATCTCAGACATTTAATCTTCAATCCAGACTCATTCTCAACCTTGGCTTTGAATATTTTGAACTTCTCAAAAGCTTTTGATTTGTCTTTTAAGAATGCAACCGACATCATTCTAGAATAATCATCAAAAAATAAAATAAAGTACATTTTACCATAGTATGTTCTTGTTTGAGTTGGTCCACATAAGCCTGTATGTATCAGATCCAACTTGTTCTCTTATGAATTGTTCTTTCTTTTGAATGAATTCCTTACATGTTTTAACATTACACATTCCCTACATATTGTATCAACTGGTTTTGCAATGCTAGGAAGGTCTCTTACTGCCTTTACATTACTTATCTTTACTATGTTGTCAAAATTGATGTGATATAGTCTTTTATGCCATAACCAACTGTCATCTACTTTAGCAACAAAATAAATTGCTTCAAAATTAAGCTAAAAAACATTACCTTTAGTCTTTGAACCTGATGCAATCATCTCTCCTTCTTTGTTACTAATGATGCACTTGTTGTCTTTGAATTTCAACTGATATCCTTTGTCAAGCAACTGTCCAACACTTAGTAAGTTATGCCACAGACCATCAACATAAAGAACATCATTAGTGTTGTTCTTTTCAGCCAAGGTGATGGCTCCTCTACCTATGATAGGTTTAGGAGTGTCGTCTCCAAATCTAACCATGCCGCCTTTGTATTTATCTAGATGTACAAATCTATCCTTGTCTCCTATAATATGATGTGAGCAGGTATGATGTGAGCACTTGCTGTCAATGATCCAATTTGTCTTGATGTCAGCTTGTGAAATCAGTGCCAACTCTGATGTTTTCTTCTCATCTTCAAAGTCCATTTCATCAAACATTTTCTCCTTGTCTTCAAGACAAATGAATCCAATTTCATCTTCTGCTGAAGCTTCATCTGATACTCCATCACTAGCATAGTAACATTCTTTTGTATACTTAGGCTTGTAGTTATTTTTGAACTTCTTGACTCTTGTAGGACACTTAGAGGCAAAGTGACCAATCTTGTTACATGAAAATAATTTGAATGGTAACTGGCCTTCATATTTCCCCTTTCCTTTCCTTTCTTTCTTAGCAATCAAAGTAATGAAATAATCTAGTTCTTTCTCTTCATCATCATCATCAAAATTTCTAGAAGTGTTCAAGGATTTCTTACCATGGACTGAGGCTTTGAAGGCTCTTTCACTTTTAGGCTTTGTCTTCAATCTTGAGATCTCAAAGGCTGAAAGCTTGCTGATTAAGGTCTCTCTTTTGAATTCTTTTGTGGATTGCATAGTTTCATCAAGGATGCATATCTTATTGTCATATTCTGGTGTCAAAGTAGTCATCAACTTGTCCATTATGTCTTATTCTGAAATCTCTCCACCATTGTTTCTGATTCCTGCAACTACTTCATTAATCCTTTGATTGTAGGCTCTAAGATTCTCATCAGGTAGCATCTCTAATGTATTGTATCTTTTCTTCCATGTCTTTCTGTGCACATTCTTGGCTTGAATATCTCCTTCAAACATGTCTTCTAGATACTTCCATATCATATAGGCCTTGCCCATTTTCTTGATCTCTGAAAACTCACTGTCAGATAAGGCACTGATAAGGTCTTCTTTGGCAATAGCATTTGAAGTGAACATCTCTTTTTGCTTCAAGGTTGCATCATCCTTTGCAAGATCTGCTAGAGAGGGAATCTGAACTTCTTTGGTAGCTACTTCAAAAATCTCAAAGGCAATGCACTGCAAATGTGTCATCATTTTGTTCTTCCATTCTAGATAGTTCTCTCCATCAAACTTAGGACTTTCTTTTCTAAAGAATGCCATCTTGATCAACCTCAAGCTGTTAAACTTTCTCTCTGAGGCACTTGGATTTGATACCAATTGTTAAGAATAGTCCCAAGAGATAAATGAGAGTGTGTGGGGGGGGGGGGGGGGGGGGGTGAATCATTTATCTACAAGATTCAATTCTTTATCCAATTAAGTACAGAAGAACATTAAACATAAACACAATAACACATGAACACAATTTTGGTTACGAGGAAACTCAAATAGGTAAAAACTCCAGTGGGAATTGACACCCACTAAAATTGAACTAGTGTATAATGATCCCTGTTAGAAGATTTTACATCCCTATTAGGAGTTGATCTTTACAATACAATAAGTATAGTGACCTAGTCAAGGGTCAGACCCTGTTAGGAGTCTTTTATAATTAACTTTGTTAGGGGTGAGGACACACTGTCTGAGAGCTCACTGCTCAAAGGGGTGAAGGCTACAACCTTCTGTATAATAGATACACACTATATCTAGAGTTTGGTGAGCTGTGATGTAGACCTCCTTTTTGGATCAGTTCCAATGAATAGCATACACTTTCTTCTTTGTCACATAGACCTTCTTCTGATGGCTCAATAATTCACACCTTCTGCTATGCTCTATGTCATTCAACTATCTGCCATACTTAGCAATCACAAAATGACTGCTTATAAGTATATTTCCTCTAAATGATATAATCAAGTTGGCCTATAAGAACCACCTTAAAATCATATTAGAGAAACAATAAAACCCTCCAATAACATCTTTGTCAGCTCTACTAAGCACACAACATAAAATAGGACTTGTCCAACTCAATATGAGTGAACGCATTGCTTCACACTATCGGCTCCACCAAATTAACTGATACTTTCTCATCATGCTGAATTATGTCATGCGCTCTTAACCAAACATTCTTAACTCTCCAATAAACATTAATCCAAGCACACATACCAAAATGATAGGCGCAACTCTTGTACTAATATAGTCTCTATCGGCTCCTCTGGATAAACTCAGAAAAATGTGACTGTTAACTGTGAACATCATAACTTAAATTCTACTATATATCTGACTCTGCGTCCATGAACATAGCTTCATACATATGTCTACAACATACATATAAATGCGCAAGACTCCATGATAACCGTACTGTGAATCTCATACCGAACTCTGTCTGTAACTCTGTCAGGAACACCGTTGACACAAATTTTGGTTTCTCCTCCTGTGTGGACCTATATTATAATTAAATGCCTGACTGGCCGACTTGTGGTTTTGTTGGCTATATATTTGGAGGTTGCACTGTTGTTGGAGGGCGGCATAGGGGGATGATAGTTGGTAATAGGTAGTACTGAGTGTTTCTAGATGATCATAGCAAGGGTGAATGAATTGATATGCAAGCTGTGATTCTGATTGCATAATTTCATTGTATAAGGCCGAAACCCGGAAGGCCTCATAGTCAGGCATGTTGAAACATTAATATAATTATGCTGGTGTTGCGGCTTGTTGCTTGCCTTATATCCATTGTGTTTTCACTGTTTTCATGTGGTTTTCATAGTGCTTCTATGTGTAACTCTTCACAGGGTTTGTTTGTGGGTTTAAGCAGTCTCAATTAACCCTGATTCTGCCTTTACCTTCCCTGCCCTTGCGTCAGTCCATTTCTTTTCTTCCAACATAGTCTATCCATTGCCCCATGCAACCTCAACCATCTCTCTTGTTTTCTTCTTAGGTTTGGGTTTGGTATTCACCTTTCCGTAGCCAAATCATCCTTAGATATTGTCTTCGTTTTCTCCTTAGCCTTGGAACTTTTGACACCCACACTCTATTAGTGATGAGAAAGTCATAATTATTATTATTCAATGAGATTTTTTGTGTAAAAGTATATTGTGAATAAAGTGTTCACATGCCTAGCAAACTTACATCAATAACATGGTTATTACCAATACCAACAATGTCGTTCTAATACAAAAAGGCAACGGCTAACCTCCCTACAAAATGCACCAAAGACCAAAAAATGTCAAACTTCTTTTTTCTAGATTCGCAAAAACACAACATTTTTTTTGCAAAATATGTAGATCATGAAGAACAAATGGTAAAAATTTTGCGAAAACATGTTGTATTTTCGATTTTTTGAAATTTGATCAACAATACATTTTGTAGGGAACTTAACTCTGTCCATATAAAAATAACTATAAAAGTTAATTATTGAGAATTGAAAAAAATGACATTGAAGAATATTTTCTATTAGATATCTGAACTGTTCTTAGCTTGATGAATGGCAAGCATAACTTTGAATGTCCAATAGAGAATGATGGCCATTGATCTCTGTCTTCGTGAAAAAGATGAATGAGACATCTTCTAGGGCCATAATATCCTTTCATTGAATGATGGCCACTGATCTCTGTCTTCGTGAAAAAGGTGAATGAGACATCTTCTAGGGCCATAATATCCTTTCATTTAAATTGTTTCCAAATTAAAATCTTCGCATGACATATTCACCATAAATCCCATCACATTTGCGAAGCTACTCATATCTATTCCCAGAATTACTCGATACAAGTCAGGAAAGGCTTGCATACATGAGTAAATTTGGCGAACTTTTCTTCCATAGTCGATGCCGTATGTCTGCTGCACCTCGACAGACTACCCTCCAAGGTTTTCATTCACTCCAAATTTGTTTTCGATAAGTTATTAAAATCTGTGACCTGCTAAAATGCCATGGTGTTAGACGAAGATTGACTAGCACTGCACATTTTCCAATAATAAAATGCAATTGCCATCCTTTTCTCATATCAATCTCCAGTTGAAGGAGGCGCTGCACATTTTGCTTACTACATGCGACTATATAGATCTTCAATCATTGGAGGTATGTATTCACAAAAACGCGCTTTCACAGGAAAAATTATCCACTCTTTTATCGCTCACAGGCCATTTGCCTTTGCTACAACTTTTCATAACAAGCTGATTTACATGTATGTCAAGTGTGGAAGTTTGGTGGATGCCCGTAAATTGTTTAGTCGTATGAAAGAACGAGACAACTTGTCATGGAATACGATTATTACAGCGTACAGAAGACATGGATATCCTTACGTGGCAGTTACACTGTTTCACCATATGCAACAAACAGGTTTCCAACCCGATAAGTTCACATTTGCCAGCGTACTCCCCGCCTGTGCCAAAATGGGAGCTTTGGAATTGGGTATAGACATCCATCGAAGCATAAAGGATAGAAGATTTTTGTCAGATGTTATAGTTGCAAGTGCCCTGGTAGACATGTATGCAAAATGTGGAAGTATAGACAGGGCGCGTGAACTGTTTGACAGAATGCCTCAAAGAGATGTGTTCTCCTGGACTGCAATGATCGCAGGATACGCACAAAATGGATTTCTTGATAAGGCTTTAGAAACTTTCAAGCAAATGCAATTGGCAGGTGTAAAGCCAGACTCGACCACCTTTGCTAGCATCCTCCCTGTCTGTGCAAAAAAAGGAGCCTTGGAACAGGGTATGGACATCCATCAAAGCATAAAAGATGGGGGGGTTTTGTCAGATGTTGTAGTTGCAACTGCCCTGGTAGACATGTATGCAAAATGTGGAGACATGGACAAGGCACGTGAACTGTTTGACAGAATGCCTCGAAGAAATGTGTTCTCATGGACTGTAATGATTGCAGGATATGCACAAAATGGATTTGTTGAAAAGGCTTTAGAAACTTTCAGGCAAATGCAATTGGCAGGTGTAAAGCCAACTTTGACAACATTTACGAGCATCCTCCCTGCTTGTGCGAAAATGGGATATTTGGAACAGGGCATGGACATCCATCAAAGCATGATGGAAGGGAGATTTTTGTCAGACGTTAAAGTTGCAACTGCTCTGATAGACATGTATATAAAATGCGGGGACACTGACAAGGCAAGTGAACTGTTTGACAGGATGAGTCAAAGAGATGTCATCTCATGGACTGCAATGATTGCAGGATATGCACAAAATGGATTTGTCGAAAAAGCTTTAGAAACTTTCAACCAAATGCAATCGGCAGGTGTAAAGCCGAATTCCACAACCTTTGCTAGCGTTCTTCCTGCCTGTGCCAAAATGGGAGCTTTGGAACAGGGTATGGACATCCATCAAAGCATAATAAAGGGGGGTTTCTTGTCAGATATTATTATAGGAAATGCATTGGTAAACATGTACTCAAAATGTGGAAGTATACACAAGGCACGTGAATTGTTTGACATAATGCCTCAAAGAAATGTGGTTTCATGGACTGCAATGATTGCAGGATATTCACAAAATGGATTGGTTGAGAAGGCTTTACAAACTTACAAGCAAATGCAATTAGCAGGTATAAAGGCAGACTCTGCAACTTTTGTCACCATCCTGCCTGCCTGCGCCAAAATGGGAGCTTTGGAACAAGGCATGGACATCCACCAAAGCATAATGGAAGTTGGAAATTTAGCAGATGTTATAGTTGGAAATGCTTTGGTAGACATGTATGCAAAATGTGGAAGTATACACAAGGCACGAGAGCTGTTTGACAGAATGCCTCAAAGAGACGTCATCTCATGGCATGTTATGATTGGAGGTTATGCACAAAATGGATTTTGCAACAACGCTCTGAAAATCTTTGAATTAATGAAGCACTCTGGAACACATCCTGATGCTGAAAGTTTTGCTTGTGTTTTATATGCATGCAGCCATGCAGGTTTGGTTGATGAGGGTTGTACATACTTCAATCATATGAGTAACTTTTTTCTCATTACACCTACAGCTGATCATTATGTTTGCATGGTTGATCTTCTTGCCCGTGCTGGCTATCTTGAGGACACCCTAAACTTTATCATTAAGATGCCAGTTAAACCCATGGTAGCTGTGTGGACGTGTTTTCTTAGTGCCTGTAGATCACATGTGAATATAGGCTTAGGAGTATTTACATCAATGCTGCTTTTGGATTTGGATCCTAAAAATGCTGCAACTTATGTTCTTCTCTCAAACATCTATGCGGAAGTGGGCAGGTGGGGTGAGGCTCAAATGGTAAGGAAATTGATGAAAGACAGAGGAATAAAAAAGATCCCTGGATGTAGTTGGATTGAAGACCATAAAATGGCACAATCTTTTGTGTAGGAGACAGATCACATCCACAGACAAATGGATCTATGCAAGTTTGGAGAGATTGGCTTGGGAGATGAAGGCAGTGGGGTATTTTTCAGATTCAAGACATTTACGTAATGATTTGGAAGAGGAGGAAAATAAATTATTTCTCTTCCACCAGGGTGAAAAGTTGGCAATTGCATTTGGTTTTGTTAAACACACCCCCCGGAACAACTATTTGATTTGTTAAGAACCTTCGAGTATGTGCTGATTGCCACACTGCAGCAAAATTTATCTCCAAGATTATTCCAGAGAAATTGTTGCGAGGGGTGCAAACCATCTCCATCATTTTAAACAGCGACAATGTTCTTGCAGAGATTATTGGTGATGCTAAACAAAGCAATCTGAAAAAAAGGCTTGTAGTATAATATTGTTCTCCATGTCAGACCTGCAGTAATAATGAAGGGACTAGATTTTATTTTCAGTTTCTAGAAAAAAAAATTGTTTTTGTTTTGAGTATTTGGCAATCTAGACTATGGTGTTGGCTTAGAGCACAATGCAGATCGCTGCTTATATACACTGTTGAGGTTTTTGTTGAAGATCTGTTTTATGATAATATGAATGTTTGATGGAGTTATTTTCAAGAAACCTGCGCGTGTATGAAATGAAAAGCTGAAGGCGTTAGAGAATGGGAAAAAAATGAAGGTTGAGGCATGTCAGGCCAGGATTTACCAAATAGAATGGAATGGCTCAAAAAACTGTATATTCAAAGCATAATGGAGGATACATTTCTAAAGATTAGGAGGCAGTGAAAAAACAGTGAAATCGCCTTAATGGAAACTACCAAAAAACTGAAAGAAACAGAGAAAGAAACTAACAGCAATAACTCCAGTGATTAATATGTTGACATCCCCCACTAAATTGAGAGGGGTTAAACCAAGCATTCCTTGGAATCTCTCAAACTCCGCTTTCAAGTGCTCTCTTTCACCCTGATGATGGCTCACGGAGTGTGATCCGAAACGTTGATGCAAAAACTACATATGCAATCTAATCCAGAAGCTCTGCAAACATAATATGACAATATTTGAATTGGATACTACCATCTTTCATATTATGTCAAATCAAATGAAACTTGGCGCTGATGTCTTTGGTTCAATTGTGAAAGACTGGATTTTTGGCCACTTCAATTACAGATTGATTGTTGACAAAGATTGATGTGGACGAAACTTGTTATTTTCGTAAATCTTTAAGAATTATTTGAAGCCATAAGATTTCTTGAGTTGTCTAAGAGGATGCCAATATTCGGCTCTTGCAAAAAATAGGGCTAGCACTGGCTAGCACTGGTTGCTTCTTAGATTTCCAAGAAATGACTGCAGATCCAAGATGCATTAAGAATCTGGATGTAGATTTGCCATCTTCCAATTCACATGCATAATTAGAATTTGAATATCCAAGCAAAGAAAAGTATGTTTCCTTGGAGTATTTAAGCCATTCTTTTGAGTGCCTTTTAAATATTGAAGAACTTGTTTGGCTACTAACCAATTAGATTCTATAGGTTGTTACATGAAGCTAGATAGAACTCCAACATCAAAAGAAATATTTGGGGGGTAGTTGCTGCATAAATCAAACTACCAACAAGTTGATTGTATGTAGTTGCATCAACCAATCCTGTAGAGTCATTTGATGTGAGTTTAAAATTTTGTTCCTTCTGGTACTAAGTGATTTGCAATCAACAATGCCAAACTTATTGAGAAGTTCACCAAGATATTTTTGTTGGGTGATGAAGATATACTTGGGTCTTTGAACCACCTTGATACCCAAATAGTAATGAAGATGGCCCAAATCAGTCATAAAACCTTTGCCATTAGTGCTTTTAACAAAAGAGTTGCATAGTCAAATTCAAAATGTGTGAAATTCAACTTCAAGCGATGCTCAATAAGTTTTTCATGCCAAGCTCGGGTTTTTTTTTTACCATGGATTACATAGCCTTCTAGTTGAGTCTTGTATACTCTTTCTATAAGATCACCATTCAAGAATGCAACTTTGACATTCATTTGTTGAACTTTCCTTCAATTTTGTGCTGCAAGAGTCTACAAAGTACAAATGGTGGTCCATTTTTCTGTAGGTGCAAAAGTTTCATCATAATTTATGCCCTCTTTTTAATCGTAACCTTTTGCAACAAGTCAGACTTTATGTTTTTCATGTGAACCATCCACTTTATATTTGTTTCTAAATATCTATTTACAACTAATAGGTTTATAACCAAGTGGAGGATCAATTAACTCTCATGTGGCATTTTTCAAAAGAGCATCATATTCATGTTGCATAGCTTGCATCCACACTACAATATGCTTAGCTTTTGTAGAGGAAGTTAATTTTGAGTCCATTGTGATATTGAGTTCATTAATAGACCCCAAGTTATTGTCAATGCTAGATTGAGCTTTCTGCCATGCTTTGTAAGAAGTTGTGCATGTTTTAGTTATTTTATCAGGTCTTAAATCTTTCAAAGTTTGTTGAACTTGTTTGGCTCACTTGTGGGAAGATTGTGGTTGGACAAAAGGTGCTTCCATTTCTTGACTAGAAGCCCCATTAGTGGCTAATTGTTTTGAATTTTCAGGCTCATCTAATAGAGGAGGTCGTTACTAGAGGGGGCTCCTTCCCACAAATCTAGAGATGGGGCATCTTGAGTTGGGACACATTTATAACTTCGATGATGTAACTCACTTCTTTTTTCCTTGGGAATCAAGGCATATCAAGTGGAGCCAAAAATCTAAGATGATGGTGTGTAACCAAATAAATCTTCATATGGAGTTGCTTGGTGAATAATAGATAAAGGGGATCTATTGTGAAGATACACTATTGTTCTTGCTACTTATGCTAAAAAATGTAATTTGATGCCTTTGAGAAATAACTTTGCTAAAATCATATTCATGATAGTTTTAATCATTCTTTCAACAACACTATTTTGTTGAGGAGTACATGGAACAGTGAGATGATGCTGAATACCATTTTGATGAAGATAAAACTCTGAAATTATAGAAATAAATTCTCCACCATTGTCTGTTTGAAGAATACCAATTTGAGACTGTGTTTGATTTCAATCATAATGCAAAACTTTTTAAGGAGTTTCAAAAGCTTTTGATTTTTGCTGCAAGAAAATAAATCTAAGTTGTCTAGCTATAATAATTCATGTACAACATAAAATACTTACATCCTCCAGCAAAAGTCATTGGTAAAGGTCCACATTAATAAGAACGAGTTGCAATTTTCTATGCGCTCAGCAAATGGAGCGAGGGAAAGAGTCTCTATGCTCTTTGCAAGAATACAAGTTTGATACTTTTCAATTGTTTTAGGCAAAGTGGAAAAATCTGCAACACCATTCTTTCCAATGATACAAATGCTATCATAATTAATATGCCCAAATCTTGCATGCCATAAATAGTAGGAGATAAATTACAATATTTGGTAAGATATGAAAAAAATCCTAGAAAGGGATGAATTGACATGGAATTTTAATAAATTGTCATCTCATAATGAGTAAATGCAACTTGACTGTTGACTTCTTCCAACCAACCACTTTTTAACAAGGTGCAGCAGACATACGACATTGGCTATGGAAGAAAAGTTCGCCAAATTTACTCATGTATGCAAGCCTTTCTTGACTTATATGGAGTAATTCTGGGAATAGATTCGAGTAGCTTCACAAATGTGATGGGATTTATGGTGAATGTGTCATGTGAAGATTTTAATTTGGAAACAATTTAAATGAAAGGATATTATGGCCCTAGAAGATGTCTCATTCATCTTTTTCATGAAGACAGAGATCAATGGGCATCATTCAATGAAAGGATATTATGGCCCTAGAAGATGTCTCATTCATCTTTTTCACGAAGACAGAGATCAATGGCCATCATTCTCTATTGGACATTCAAAGTTATGCTTGCCATTCATCAAGCTAAGAACAGTTCAGATATCTAATAGAAAATATTCTTCAATGTCATTTTTTTCAATTCTCAATAATTAACTTTTATAGTTATTTTTATATGGACACAGCTAAGTTCCATACAAAATGTATTGTTGACCAAATTTCAAAAAACATAAAATACAACATATTTTTGCAAAATTTTTACCATTTGTTCTTCATGATCTACATATTTTGCAAAAAAAATGTTGTGTTTTTGCGAATCTAGAAAAAAGAAGTTTGACATTTTTTTTGGTCTTTGGTGCATTTTGTAGGGAGCTTAGCCATTGCCTTTTTGTATTGGAACGACATTGTTGGTATTGGTAATAATGATGTTATTGATGTATGTTTGCTAGACATGTGAACTCTTTATTCATAGTATACTTTTACACAAAATCTCATTGAATAATAATAATTATAACTTTCTCATCACTAATAGAGTGTGGGTGTCAAAAGTTCCAAGGCTAAGGAGAAAACGAAGACAATATCTAAGGATGCTTTGGCTACGAAATGGTGAATACCAAACCCAAACCTAAGAATAAGACAAGAGAGATGGTTGAGGTTGCATGGGGCGATGGATAGAGTATGTTGGAAGGAAAGAAATGGACTGACGCAAGGGCAAGGAAGGTAAAGGCAGAATCAAGGTTAATTGAGACTGCTTAAACACACAAACAAGCCCTGCGAAGAGTTACACACAGAAGAAATATGAAAACCACATGAAAACAATGAAAACACAATGGATATGAGGCAAGCAACAAGCCGCAACACCGGTATAATTATATTAATGTTTCAACATGCCCGACTGTGAGGCCTTCTGGGTTTCGGCCTTATACAATGAAATTATGCAATCAAAATCACAGCTTGCATATTAGTTCATGCGCCCTTGCTATGATCATCTAGAAACACTCAGTACTACCTATTACCAACTATCATCTCCCTATGCCCCCCTCCAACAACAGTGCAAGCTCCAAATATATAGCCAGCAAAGCCAAAAGTCAGCCAGTCAGGCATTTAATTACAATATAGGTCCACATAGGAGGAGAAACCAAATCTAAAGCTAGAAAGAACAAAACACAATGTGCCGTTAGATTTAGGTCCAAACATGATCCAAGAACAAGACCCCAATTGCGCAAGATCCAATTTCCTCACAGGCAACTGCGCAAGGCGAAACACCACATGTTTCATGATGCCACTGGTGGAAAATCGATACCAAAGGGAAATGGCGATAACTTACAAGTCCGAATGAATTAGGATGTGGGCTCTTAGGAGAATGCTCCAGATTAGGTCTTCAACACCGCATTAACTTTGCAAGGTGAGAAATCAACAGCAGCAACGGCTACAAAACAAACAACAGATAGGTATAGGAAAACAAAACTATTTTTGATGATGAAAGATTGCTCAAGACCCAAGATGCTCCTACATCATACACCTAGGGTAACAAAAGAACTGATGTCCACATTAGGCACTGCTCATATTCTTACCCAAATCATAAAGATCCAACTCAGCTTGTGTAATCGATGAACTGTCTTCAACTAGCTTATCTTTCCACTGAACTAGGTATTCCATGTAGTCTTTTCCTCTAGTACTCTTGCTTACTCTATTATTCAAGATTTTCTCAATGTTGTCTCTATCCTTCTTAGGATAATTCAGATCATCTTTAGTCTCATCAGTTGATTCAAAGTACTCAAATATATCAACAATGTTGAATATAGGTGATATATCCATGTCCTCTGGTAATTCCACTTCATAAGCATTTCTACTCTCAAACTTCTTCAGAATCTTACAAGGTCTAGACTTCTTCATTTTGAGTTTGTTGTAGGTACCAAATGGAAATCTATTCTTCTTCAAATGAATCATAACCTCATCTCCAATTTCAAAAGATTTATGTCTCCTTCTCTTATTTGCTCTCTGCTTATATTTCAGATTACTGTCCAAATTCTTTTTAACTTCATCATGAAAATTCTCATATATACTACAAAATCCTTAGCTTCAGCACTTCTTCTGGTCTCAGTAGGCAAATCTCTCAACTCTGTGGTTCCCTTAGGATGAAACCTAGTAACAATATCAAATGGTGTCTTCTTAGTACTTCTATTCACATAATTATTATATGAAAACTCTACTTGTACCAAAACTAAATCCCAATTAGCATGCTTCTTTCGAACTAAACATTTCAACAAGTTTCCCAAACTTCTGTTCACAACTTCAATCTATCCATCTATCTGAGGGTGAAATGTAGAACTAAACTTCAATTCTGTATTCAACTTCTTCCAAAGTGTTCTCCAAAAATAACCAATAAACTTAGTATCTCTGTTTGAAACAATAGACTTAGGCAAACCATGCAATCTTACCACTTCCTTGAAAAATAATTCAGCTACATGCAATGCATCAGATGTCTTCTTACAAGGTATGAAATGTGTCATTTTAGAAAATCTGTCAACTACTACCAAAATAGAATCATTACCTCTTTGAGTTCTAGGCAATCCAAGAACAAAGTCCATACTCACATTTTCCCAAGGTCTATCAAGTACAGGAAAAGGTTATACAATCCCACATTCTGACTAGTTCCTTTTGCTACTTGACAAACTCTTCAACCTCTAACCATTCTATGTACATCTCTATAAATCTACGGCCAAAAGTATCTCTTTGAAATCAGTTTCACAGTCTTATCAATCCCAAAATGTCCAGCAAGTCCACCACTATGCTTCTTCTTTATTATTTTCTCTCTCATAGATCCTCTAGGTATACACAACTGAACTCCTTTAAACAACATGTCTTCTTGAATGAAATAATCAGTCCACTTATCGCTTACTATTTGTTCCTTACAAGCATTCCAAGGTTCTGCAAAATCAATGTCAGTTTCATACAAACACTTCAAATCATCAAAACCAAGTACCTCAACTCTTACTTCTGTCAGCAAACTTCTTCTTCGGCTCAAGGCATCAACAACCTTATTCAACTATCCACTCTTATGCTTCAATGAAAAAGAAAAATTCTGCAAAAACTCAACCCACTTCATATGTCTCTGATTCAATTTATTCCGACTTCCCAAATACTGCAAAGCTTTATGGTCAGTATACAACACAAAGTCTTTAGGCATCAAATAATGTCTCAATTTCTTCAAAGCTTGAACAATAGCATAGAATTCCTGGTCATAAACTGAATATTTTCTTTTAGCATCATTCAACTTCTCACTAAAGAAAGCTATAGCTCTTCCTTCTTGACTCAAAAAAGATCCAATTGCACTACCACTAACATCACATTCAACTTGAAAAACTTTACTAAAATCAGGCAAAGCAAGTGTAGGTAATTCTGCAATTCTTTGTTTCAATGTTTCAAAACTCTTTTGTGATCCATGTGTCCATTTGAAATCCCTTTTATCCCCTCTCATGGTTTCAGTCACTAAAATTTATGATAAACTTCCTATAAAAACTTTCCAATCCATGAAATGATCTTACCTCTTCAACATTCTTTGGTGTAGGCCAATCAAGTATAGCTCTTACTTTCTCAGGATCCATCTTCAATCCATCAGCCAAAATTAAAAAACCAAGGTACACAATCTCCTCTTTCATAAATGAACATTTCTTCAAGTTAATCAGTAACTTTTCTTCTTTCAATATCTACAATACTTGTTTGATATGCTCAAGATGTTCTTCCTTACTCTTACTGAATATCAAAATGTCATCAAGATACACAATCACAAACTTACCCAAGAATCTTTTTAAAACTTCATTCATCACCCTCACGAAAGTACTAGGTACATTAGTCAAACCAAAAGGTATAACCAACCATTCATACCAACCTTCATTAGTCTTAAAAGCAATTTTCCATTCATCCCCTTCTCTAATCCTAATCTAATGATATCCACTTTTCAAATCAATCTTTGTGAAATACTTTGCTCCACTCAAAGTATCCATTATGTCATCCGTCCTAGGCAAAGAAAATTTGTACTTTACTATTATCTTGTTTATAGCTCTAGAATTAGTGCAGATTCTCCATTCTCCATTCTTTTTAGTTGCTAACACAATAGGTACTACACAAGGACTCAAACTTTCCCTAATCAAACCTCTCTCAAGAAATTCTTGCACTTGTCTATTCAACTCAGTCTTTTCAGTAGGTGTCAACCTATGTGGTGCTTTATTAGGCAAACTAGCTCCAGGTATCAAATCCATACAGTGACTTATACTTCTCATAGGCGGTAAACCATCAGGTACATTATCAGAAATGATGTCATGAAATTCAGTCAACAAAGATTCAATCTTAGGTGCATGTTCTAACTCATCTTGTTTCTCAGTTTTCCTTGGAATTAAAGTAAAGAAAACATTATGTTCTTTCATTTCTCTTGCAAATGTTTTACCATCAACCAAACATACTCTGACTGTAGTACAATGACCTTCATCAAACTTCTCTACTAAAGGCAAAAATACTTGTTTCTTCCCATCCATCCAAATAGTATATTGATTCAATCTACCATCATGCAAAGCTTTCCTATCATATTGCCAAGGTCTACCCAAAAGAATATGACAACAGTCCATAGGCATAATATCACACAAGACTTCATCATGATAATTCCCAATTTTGAATTTAACAAGACATTGTTCACTTACAAGTAGTTTATGCTCCTTCTGGATCCAAGCAATATGGTATGGCTTAGGATGTTTCAATCTCTACAACTGCAATTTACTAACTAGTGCTTCAGATGCCAAATTATCATAACTTCCACTATCAATGATTACCTTGCAACATTTGTTAGTGATCTTACATCTGGTTCTAAACAAACTTTTCTTCAGAAAATGTTCCTCATCAGCTTCTTCATTACACATGATCCTTCTTAGCATCAAGTTCTCACCATGTTCAGGTTCATTAGACAATTCCTCAACTTCTTCACAAGCCAAATTATTTGTTTTATTACCTCTAGTCTTCTTTCCAGAGTTAGTACATTCAAAAGCTCTATGTCCTTCTTCACCACATTTGTAACAAGTACCTCTGAACCAAGATTTCTCTTCTCTTTTACCCCCTAAAGATCACTAATTTCATGTTGAGTGCACCTTGAGGGACACTTTGGCTCGGAGTGGTTGGAAACGTTCGATCGAATCTATGTGCCAAAAGAGGTTTCCACTAGCGTTTACCTGACCATTCAGAGTGATTGGAATAGACATTTTGATTCTATGATATGATAGATTGTGTTCAAGAGATTAGTGAATGAAGGAGTTTGTTGTGTGACGAGTGCCCTATTTTGGCACTAGTCATTTTGGTGAGTGTAAATCCTTAAGAGTGGATGTTTTTATGGTGGATTATGGATTTTGGGATCCATACGGATGTGTTTGGGTAGAATTTATAGAACCCAAAAGGGTATCTAAAAAAATCAAGAGTTCCTTAAGTTGTTTGGGAGGATTGGGTTGAAGATCACTTGACCAGACCTGGAGGGATGGCAGAACATGGCATATGGACCATTTTAAGGTGTTCTAAGAAGTTAGAACTAGGGTGGAAGACTCATTGGAAGATTTGACATATTGGAGGCTCTAGGTGCATTGGGAGAAGGCCTAGATTGTGATCATTAGTTAATGGGATCACCAATAATGTCATGTAATCCATTAAATGGAATGAGGGCTAAAGATTTAATCCTGGGGTCACTTGAGTGATCCAAAGAATTATGTGAAGGTTAATAACCTATACGGTTTGTGACTGTTATTATATAGTTTTAGAGTTACTTATATGGTTGTTGTCAATTTGTTTTGGAGTTTGAGTCTATTTCATGGTGGATCCATGAGTTTGGAGATAGGTATGTGGAGTTGGTGTGTGTAAAGAACCATTTTTCAAATGATGTTCATTGAATAAACAAACATTCTCTACAAACTGTGTACTATCCCATCGGTACAGTCAGCCTTAGCAGTGTTTTCAAACGTGTTTTGGGGATCTGTAAGGATTGGATCATGATGTGAGGACATTGAATTGGTTATTATTTATCTTTCCATGCAGTTGTTTTAGTATTTTATTTGTTAATAACCTACAGAGTAATTAGCTGGTGTTCTTGACAAAGACTGGGTTTTGTGCAGGCCCTACATAAATGACCCTAGAAGCAAGGGTTTGGCAGCTAGAACAATGGGTAGGGGTTGAGACCTTAAAAACTTGAGAATATTTTGTTTTGAAACCTTACCAAAGACTTTTTCTTTCTTTGGGGTCAAGGGAGTAAGTACATTTATAAGTTGTTTTGTAAATGAGGGTGAATTACGCCTAGTTTGGGGTTGCTAGGTTATTGGATCTTGTATATGGTCCAAAAGAGTATACCCTAAGACTTGGGGAGGATTTAGAGAACCTGAAAGGGTATCTAAACAATCAATATTTTTCTAAGTTGTTTGGGAAGTTTGAGAGAGAAAGGCCGATTTGTGACTGGTGAAGGCTGCTAGCCTAAAGGGCTATTGGAGTGGATTGTACTAGAGAACACTTAATTAGACTTGGTGGGTTGGTGAAACATGGTACATTGACTATGTTAAGGCATTCTAAGGTGTTGGAACAAGGGTGGAAGTCTTTCTTAGAGATTTGATAACTTGGAGGCTCTAGGTGCATTGGGAGAAGCCTAGATAGTGCATCCTTGAATTGAGTTGGTTCCTTAAGGCTCTTCCATAGCCTTCCAAGTATAATGTGCTTGCAATTCATTGGCATAACATAAAATTTTTTTATATATTAATAATGAGAAATATTTTTACAACTCAGCTCATTAGGAGCACTGGAGGAAAGAGTTGAGCAGAGAAAACCTTCGGTATTGCCCCAAAAAATAAAAGAGAAAGGTTGTCATTAAATCTTACAAACTTCCTATTATGCATACGGGGTAATAGATGAACAATTTACAGTCCACCCAATTTACAGTCCTATATAAATATACATGTTATATGCACATGTATTCAAATAGATTTGACATTACAATATTTTGTATCTCCATTTAGTCCAATGAACCAATTGGATCTGCCCTATCCTTGATTGTCTCAAGTATTGCCTCGTGGTCTGACTCACGAACCTTGCAAAGAGTTTTATTATGTGATCTTCCTCCATATTTGATCAAGTGGACATTTGATGCAACAACGAGGTTTGAATAATGAAGAATCTTTCTGTGTGTCTCCGAATCCTCAAACAACCACAACCTAGGGTTCTTCATAGTATACCGCCTAAACCATGTACCAACTACAACCACTACTCCTATAGAGTATTCTAATTCTTCACCATCAACAACTGAGTGATCCAATTTATTTTTTGCCTCAACACAATGACACAAATAATAATTTGTCCCTTCTTCATTATTTTTAGGTGTAATAACAAAAAAAACATGGCCTGTAATGATATAAACATAATGAGGACATTAGTTTACTTAATATTTACGATAAAGTACTAAATTTGAGATTATTTGTATGTGGAAAATCTACCTGGTTGTATTAGATCAAATAAGCGATCAAATTCAATGGATGATTCTATTTCTGTCAGCTGTAGTGATTCATGGGGATGATAGGAGGCATGTGGGCTCAAAATACATGTATACCATTTGTCAACCCATTTCTTTGACTTGAAACCATCCCAATCTTCATCTACACATGATGAACAAAAGCATGCCATATATCATGTATGGATACTCCATGAACCTGTATTACAACTTCTAAAAGAGTGTAGCTCACTCAATCATGTGTCAGTGTACAACAATCCTCATATGGTGTAATGTTAGTTTCATCCATCAACCAAAAAAATTACGAACTGTAGACTCACCTTCATTACATGGACCCATTGTAGCATTACACCACTAGACAATACATCTCGCATTTGACAATGTTGCTTTCTCTTTGTACTTTAATTTTTCACATGCTAAAGCTCTTTTAATACATGCACCTGCACCATTGTGCTCTCCCTTTCCATGACCAGCCTTTGTGAAATTACACAAATATTGAATTCCAGTAATCTTATGCATCCCGCACAACCAATAAAACATCTGAAAATTCTTGAATTGTGATGCACAATTATCTGACCATATGACATGTCGATGATATGATATGCCCTTGTTAGCCAAATCACCATAAAATATTTGAAAGAAACATTGTACAAACTCTGTAGAATGTGAGCGATCATCGCTGATATAAAAATGATACTCCCTCAATATCTTCTTGTTCTCCTCTATACCGTCAGAGGAATGCATGAATTCTATATGAACAAATATAGCAACCTGTTGATAGCTATAGTACTTTGCTTGCACCTCATTCTGTGGTTGTAGTGTGTAGTTATTTGCAAAGTCCACAAATGAAAAAATGGTATCAAGTGGGAATGTGTCCTTGCACAACTTGAATTGCATATCCAACCATCGCGCTCTATGTGTATGCCTTGCATACTCATAAATAATTTTTTTACAAAAAATGTCCATGAACTGATACACTGGGAATTTTTCAATTACTAAATCACATCTTTTAGCCTCTTTTCCATCTTTTAGATTGTATGTCACGGTCTTATATTTTCCAAATTCCACTATTTCATTACCGATTGCATGCGTACTCTCCATATGTTGACAAATTGGAAAATATCGCAAACCTCCACAATTTATGCATGTACCATTCAAGCATGAGAGATTGTAAAATTGTTGACCATCCACTCTTTCACATAAAATGGTAGATATTAATTCCCTTGAAGATCTAGGTGGGACATTTATGTTACAATCCTGCAAAACATTGTTAGAGTGAAAATCTACACATATATTCCTATAAACATCAAAATGGTTAGAAAATTCAATATGTACCCTACAACAACAAGCTGTGTGTGTGTGATTTATCTTCACATAAAAAGGTTTACCCATTTCAAAATATATCTGACTAATTTTAATTTGATGATACATATGTATTAATTTTGCAAAGAATTGTGTCTGAGTTAAATCCAAAAAATGTTTTGGATGTGGAATGGGAATGCGACTACCAATCCTCATTCTTACAACATCTTTTTGATTAGGAGATACCCATGTGTTATTCTTCCAAAATTCTTCAATCAAGGATTTCAAAGCTTCAACAATTGCTTTATCTTTTTGCGGTAGTCTACCAGAAAATGCCCATAACTCATTGCTATTTGGATCTTCCACTCTTTAACACCTTCCTAGGGCTCTCATTAGAGACTTTGTACTTATTTTCAATGTTTTTCTTGTCTTTCTAATGAGTCAAGATTTCTTCATTTGAGTGCTTACTATTGTTGATGTAAGTACATGTCATGTGACATTACTATCTTTCGTGCATGATGTAGAACCCACACTCTCATATGCAGTCATTAGATTCTTTACAATAGATTTTTCACTTGACTCATCCATCGTTATTAGCCCAAGAATCTTCATGATGGGCCTAAATTTAAGGTTTCTCATCATTTCAACAAATAGTTGACATCTTCCTGTCACGTTTAAATTCTCAAAAAATGATCTCCAAATACGATTAGCATTTCTTTAACAAGTATGCTTGGGAATCTTGTCAGACATTGCATGCAAAATGTTAATATCAATATCAATCAAATATTTTGACTTTCTATAAATAATTCTAGGAGCATAAAAAACATTATGTGTGAATTGCGTACCATCTTGAGTGCCTTCAACATGACACGATGTTGTGCCTACACCTTGGGATATAGATAATGGTGTTCCTTCAACATGATACAACTGTGTACCTCCACTTTGGGATGTAGACAATTGTGTTCCTTCAACATGATACAAGGGGGTGTGTACACCTTGGGATGTAGACAATGGTGTGCCTTCAACATGATACAAGGGGGTGCATACACCTTGGGATGTAGACAATGGTGTGCCTTCAACATGATACAAGGGTGTGCCCACACCTTCAGAAGTAGACAATGGTGTGCCTTCAACATGATAGAATGGTGTGCCTCCAACATTGGATGATGATGTCTCTTCAACTTGGGAACTCATAGATGATGTGCCCGCATCTTCATAATTCAATTGTCTTGTTTCACACAAATTTCTCATTCATTGTATTTTTGTTTCCAATTCCAATTCTCTCTTACTTTGTATTGATGTTTCATGTTTCTCATCCAAGGAAAAATATTCTTCTATGGTATCCAATTTTTTTTGTTCATGAAGTTGTCTCATTCTTTCCCTTTTCTTCTCTTTGTCTCTTTCATGCTCTTCCGGTGTTAAAGTCTTTGCTCAATTCCTCAGCATGATGATGATTTCTACATATGAATTCATTACAATTTTAAAAATATAATATAAGTCTATTACAATAAGTCAAATTATAATATAAATCTCCTACAATATGACAAATTGTAATATAAATTTAGTACAATTATATCAAATTATGTATTGAACAAGTCTATATCATACCAATTATAAACCAAAAGACTCTCTATTCACATTTCACATGTAAAAAATTAAAAAAATTACCTCAATCGATAAATTTTGGTGAAGAATGATTGACTTTCACAATTCGATGTTGATTTTTAAACAAAAAGGTGGTGCAAATTGATAGGATATGCTTCTTTGTCACCTTCAACACCATGAAAAGAAAATATTTGTTGAATAAAATGTAGAAATTAGACACTTTATAGAAAAAGTGGGCCTCTTTCACAAGATCTCTAACAGATAAGACCGTTTATTTTAGTCTTGCATAGCGTGAGCATGTTATAGTGTGTGCGCCCTATGCAAAACCAAAAAAGTGTAATACATAGTCTTGCATAGCGCGAGCACGCTATAGCATGTGTGCCAGGTAGAACTGAATAATAAAGAAGACATTGATGAGCCTCATAATCTTGAGGAAGAGGAAAGATATAAGGTAGAGGAAAGATGATCATAGGATGTGATCACTATTGAGGATATCCCTGAAGATACACTAGTTAATACCAATGCATTGACCAAGGAAGAGATAAAGAGTTAAATTCTTATCGAGGCAGCTTCTGGTCACTCTCTACTGAGTACCAATCCTGTTCTTATACAGGTACATGATTATACATGGATTTAAGGTACTTCAACTATAGACATTGAACCTTCAAGCTCACACACGGTCACAGTTGAACAGAAAATTTTACAAAGTACAAGTGTCAAGAAATAGGACAAGTTGGCAATAACAATTGATAATGCACCTGTCAAGGAGGATAAGAAAGAAAAAGGAGAGGAGAGCATATAAGATCAAGAAAATAAGTCTTCATTAGTAATGATAGGTCCCCATACAAAGGAAAAGAAGAAGATTGAGGAGGAAACAACCTAGGATAATCCAGAGCCCAAGGAGCAAGAAGCTATTAAAGCTTTAGTACAGATGCCGAGTGGGAATACCCCAAATAAGAATTCCCATAAGAAAAAGGAGAAATCTCCAGGTAGATAGATTACACTTGATGAAGTTATAGTGATTCTGAAGTGAGACACTAATAACTTAACTTATGAGAAAATGAAAATTTTGTAAGATCTTTTGAAGAAGAAAAGAAAGCAAGAAGAACTCAGGAGAGAGCATTAGTAGAAACAAGTCTTGCATGAAATAAAAGGTATATTTGTAGAAGCCTTTGAAATGGATGATGTGAATTAATCTTCACCGATTTTGGAACAATTAGTTCATATTGTTAAGAAGGTGAATAGTGAAGATAGTGAAACATAGTAAAAGCTTATCCAATGGTCTAAAAGAAAGTTTATGACAAAGGTACCTGACAAGGTCTCAACTGAGATAGCAGTTAAACAGGTAGAACTTTCTGCCTTAGTGAACAAATTAGAAGAGGTTGTACAAAATGTCTATTGTTTGTACAAGAATATTTGTAATTTAGAAACCTTCACTAAGGAAAATCAAGATTTGATTTATAAACTGCAACTATACTTGAAGTCTACTGGTCATTCACTGAGCATGGATGTAATCTCTAGCTCCATTCATTTCATGAGGTTACTTCATGCATAAGGGAGATTAGCCAAGTTGATGGCTGATGATGGAAAAATAAGAGCCAAGCTAATTTCTATACAGACAATGTTAACACCTCATCTTGATATTATGCAAAAAGAATTGGTGTCGGCAAAGGAGTTAGTACAAATAGATCCTCATCTCTCTATTGTCGAGAGTTTGGTTGACCTAGTTTCCCAACTAGATATCAAGACACGGGTTTTGGAGTCTATAAGGTATGGATGGGACGATGCCTTAGCAATAATTATGTAGCTCCATAAACCATTTTTGGATAAGTATTTTCAAACCCCTACACCTGAGCAACCTCAAGTGACAAAAACAAGGGGGAAATGACATGACAATGAGTAACACAAAGGGAAATAGAGAAAATTTGTCATGATACCATTGAGGAATGTGTATACAATGTTCATCGAAGATGAAATACAAAAAGGTATGACATACTATAGTATAATATAAATATATATCGAGTGTATGTCAAGAGTCAAGAGTCTTGTATATCTATAAAATCTTTTGAAGACCGAGTCAACGTATTAGGGGAAGTGCTAAAACTACTAAGTACTATTTTGTAACTTAAACATCATAACAAAGTGTTTTTGCCACTAATGTCAAAGGGGGATATTTTTTATCCCTAAGTGTTGTTTTCTATTAGTGTCTAACACTTAATCATTTTCTAGGCAATGATGGTCGATCATCACTGCGACCAAGCCATCTTATTAAGGTCGAGTCATGTATAAAATTGTATAGTTACCGAGCAGTAGTTACTGCCAAGCAAGTTAGAGGTCACCGAGTACTTTAGTAGTTGCTGAGCAGTTTATGTTGAATTGTATAGAAGAGTCAGTGTCGAGCACTAGTATATGAAGAATAGTAATTGCCAAGCGTCAAAGACTTCATATGCCGAGCAAGCTAGTTTTGACATATGTGTTTGTAATGGAAAAAACACCAAGGTAAACCAATTTGTCTAAATTTTATGCATTATTTAAGGATTGTTGAGTTAATCAAGGAGATGATTATGCATTTTAATTATTATGATCAAGCCTTTGTAAATCATGTAGCCTATAAAAAAAAAGGGAATGCTTAAGTGACATAGGTAGTTAATCTAGATTGTTGATCTTGATCTAGAAGATTGATAAGATGAAATTATATAAGATGAGATCTAAACCCTAAACCATAATAAGAGGAAGGTGTAAAGAATAGTGGATTCATATATGTGCAGAAGAGAAGTATTTTGATTATCAGATACAAAGATTAGGCAGAGTGACCAAGAAAAGAAGTGAAGGACAGAACAAAGCTATATTTGATTGTGGAGATCAACCAAGTATTGGAAGGAGAAGATCTATTATCATCATTCATAGTGCAAACCAAAGGATTGAGTACTGATATATTTTTGCAGGTGAATCAGGGTAAATCTCTTAATAGAGTGGTCCTCACAAGCATTTGTAAATCTCTTAGCCAAGTGCTTACTTAGTTGTAAGTTCTAAATCCTTTAATTAAGGTAGATTGTATAAGTCTGTAAGATCTTAATAGGGTAGACCCCTCAAAGGGTAGATCATAAAAAATGATCAAACTTTGTAGCCCTAACAGGAAAACTTTAATACTGCAGTAGTGAAGTTTTGTGTGTGTCATCCCCACCACAATTTTATCTTTCAAAGGTTTCTAGGTAACCAAAATCTTTGTGATATATGTTTCATTTGATGGATGTGATTAGATCGTTAGATCTATTTTGGTATTGAAATTTATGTTTATGGTATGCAATTTGAATTTATGTTAAAGTGGTATAAGTAGTGGACATCTGATTCACCCCTCCTCTCAGTATCTCACTTTCCCATATTTAGATTTTCAACAATTGGTATCAGACTATCAATCTCTTAAAGGAAGTCTAACTTAAGAGTTAAAGTCTTAGAGATGGGGGTTTATAAGTTGGGAAAGATCATAGAGAATCACAAGATTCACATCTAGCTTGCATTGCATCAGCTTAAAGCATCCAAAGGAGAATTAAAGAAATCTTTGAACAAAAGGTAGGAGTTAGCAACCCAACTAAATGACACACAATATCAAGAAGAGGATACTAAAGGTCTATTTGACAATGGTAATTATACTGAAAGTGATGAAGCTATAGCAGATCTGTTACAAAGAAACAATTCATTGAATGAAGATGTTAGAAGTCTAAAGAGAGAACATGAAATTCAATCGGTTAGATTATGTGAAGTGATTGAACATAAAAAGAAAGTTGAAGAAGACAAGACAATGACAGAAAAAGATAAAAGAAAAATATCAATAAGACTTGATGAGAGGACATGTGACATGCAAAGACTAAAAAAAAATCAATTGGATATGGTAAATCAACTGTTACTTGCCAATCAAGAGTTGAGCAGGAAAGATATGGAAATCACAAATCTAAGATCTGAAAATAGTCAACTAAATAATGAATTGAGATCTCAAAAGGAATTTAATGAAAGGATGAATAATCCAATTGAAGCTGTGAAATACTTTGAAGAATTGTTGAGGTCACCAAGAAGATCCATTGACACTTCTGGACTTGGACATAATGAGCACCTATCATCCACTAAAGAAGGAGAATTGTCAAAGAAAGGAGAAATAAGGAATGTTGAGCCAAAGAGGAACAAGCCCACATGCCATCATTGTGGAAAGCCAGGACACACAACAAATATCTGCAGAAGAAAGGATGGTAAGTCCTATCCCAAACCAAAATCCAATGGAAATTATTTTAATTGTAAGAAACATGGACATCAGGCACATGAATATAGGTCAAAGGTTAGTAAGACACCTACTACACCTAGATTTCAAGGACATTGTTTTAACTATCATAAATATGGTCATAGAGCACAAGAATGTAGATCCAATGCTAAGTGGACATCTAATAAGCAGAATAAAGCACCTAGGAAAAGTAATACATTCTTGATTGGGATTATAATACATGGTATAGTTGTCATTATTGTGGAGAATACAGTCATATTGGAGTAAACTATGTGAAGACACACTTTAGAGAAAAATCCAAGAGTTGGATGAATGGAAGTTTGGTATGCTATAAATGTCACAAGAGTGGTGACATAAAAAGAGACTTTAGAACACAAGCACTAAGCATTGAACAATTCAAAGGTGATAAGATTGTTGAACAAATAAGGGATCAGATGTATAAGACTTGGAGAAAGAAAGAGGAAGCAAGAAGTAGTGGATCCAATGAACCTGAGGTCACCCAATCCAATGGATTAGGTGATCATACTACTTCTAACTAAGCAAGGAAGGTATGTGAGGAACTAAAATTTCTTATGATTTTTTCTACATCAGTTGAAGTCCATATCTACATGAATTAAGATGTATTAGGACAGATTTGAGAAAAGAGTAAAATTGCATGATTGAATTTGAGCATCAGTATTTAAGTCTATAGTGACCAAGTCACTCAACGTGTATCGAGCTCTTATGATAGTTGAGATGTAATAGCTGCCGAGCAGAAATGAAATGTTAGTATTGACTGAGTACATGGTAACTGAGTCAACATGTGAAGGCCGAGACAATTGTATTCACCTACAAACTATATGGATCATTTAATGAATCCCTAATATTACTATTTCATGTCTATAAAGAAAATTATTATGGTTCCTTTTCATTTTACCCAGTGATTTGAGAGTTTGAAAAGCAATTTTAAGGTGATCAACAAGAGCAATCTGTGCTAAGTGAAATTTGAGAAGATCTCTACAACATGCCATCGGTAAACATCATGAAGGACTGTTGAACCAAGGTACTACCAAGCTATTTGAATCTATTCTTAGAACCCTAGATTTGAGCAATGACATCTACTTCATCTGTGGTAGCTAGGAAGCAATGAAAGAAGTGTTGAATGTTCAACTTGTAAGGAGTGATGCGTGTAAAACACCTAGATTCTAAGCCATACCAAAAAGTGCGGTGAAGGGAGATCGTATGGGTGCCCTATCATCAATTCCACCTAAGGTCTTGATGATACATGATGTATGTGTATGCTACATGTGTAAAATTGGAGAAATCAAAGACTATGAGTTGAGGGAATCCTACAACAAGTTGTATATTAAAAGAGTGATGAAGGAAGAGTGTCAAAAAGTTTCCGAGAAAGGGTTAGTACATGCCCTAGAGTTCCCTCATAATTTCAAACTTGAATGGATCAATATTGTCTTAAGAAGAGTTCATAACATGCAATTATTGATGGAAAATGGGTCAGTCAATATTACCAAGGAAATGATTCACCGAGTCACTGGTTATCCTATTCTTACCAGGAAGAAAACAATGAGATGCCAGAGTAAATAAATCATTCAATCCAACAATCAGGTAGTATGGAATAAAAGAGGAGTGATGATTTCTACAATCACAGATCTGGAGATAGATTTTGTAGTGAGAGTGATTGCTCACAAATTTTATCAGTCTAGCAGGATGGACAGTGTTCCCTTCATGGCAGTTCATCAGGTGTGGAAGATGATAAAGAAAGATCATACTTATGATCTTGTCGAGCTATAGTTGATCCATCTTGCTGAGAACCTTACATCAGTCAAGAAGGCCAATAATTCAATGTGTAAGTTCGGTTCCATGATCATTTGTTTATTCTTCTATGTTCAAAATAGTTTTCCTACAATTGGAGATGTTGTATGGAATAAGGACCGACTAGTCACCTAGAAAATCAGTGAGTTTATTCATCAGTTAGGTAAAAAATTTGATAGTGTTATGGATAACTACTTTGTGGAATTCAAGAATAAAATGAGAAAGAGGGGTAAAATCCTTGTATCACTAGTAGAGAAGCACTACAATAACATATGCTTTCTAGTGGATATTGACCATACTTATTTACATGTTGTTATGCCTAGGGTATCATGGCTTAGAAGATTACCTTATAAGGTTAATGTAGATGAGACAATAGTAGCAATTACTGCTTTACTAGATGAGGAGATTGATAGGAAGGAAAAACCTTTTGGGGCTTATGAAGAGGCTAAGTCTAAAATAACTATGGGGTTAAAATCTACAACCCTTTAGATAAAAAGAAATAAGATTGTCAAGAATATAGAAAATATGCTAGGAGAAAGTGAAGAGGTAAATGCACCTCTTGAACTAACACAAGGTCAAGATGAAGATTAATCTAGTAAATCTGAAGGAAGTGATGAGAAGAAAACTGAAACTCAAAAGAACGGAAAGGAGGCATTGGTTTCAGAGCCAAGTAAAAAGAAGGTACAAAAACAAAAGTCCACTCCTCCTACAACACTTAGACCGAGAACTAGGGAATCTTCAACTGCCATAGATTCCAAGACCCAAGGAAAGACACTAGCAAAGAAAACAAAAGGGGAAGGGTCAAGTAAAAGAAAACCAATGCAAACTAAAGTTCTGTCAAGCTATCCTAAGAAGAAACCAAGAAGGAAACTAGTATTGGAGAAGGATGATGACGATGATGAAGAAATGACTTATACAGATGACAATACAAAATTGAAAGTGGAATCACATAGGAATCCAACTAGTGTGGTTGAAATTTGTTAAAACATCAAAAGCACAACAAGACTTGCATGATTTAAATTTATAAAATTTGAAAAAATAAGAAGAGATGACAAGGATAAAATTGAAGAGGCAACGTTAGAAATTCTATGGACATTTAAGATGACACCTCTAGAGATAGGGAATTTGATCCCGGAAGAACTATTTAGTGGGATTGATCAGAAATGGCATTATGCCATTGTGACTAAGAGACAAATAAGGGAAGGCACTTTCGCTCAAATTATGCCTGAGCTAACACCTAAGAAAATAGGAAAATTTATGGCGCAACATAGAAATAGATTTGTACCTAAGCTAAGAGCTTATTCCATTTTGAAGCATAATGTTGAAAATGTTGTCGAACAGAGTAAAAGGATGTGGATGATTATTTTTGGGTTGTTAACTAATAAGAGTCCACAACTAGGTGAAGGTACATCCAACCAGGTAGAACTAAATAATAAAGAATACATTGATGAGCCTCAGAATATCAAGGAAGAGGAAAGATAGAAGGTAGAGGAAAGAGGATCACAAGATGTGATCACTATTGAGGATATCCCTGAAGATACATTAGTTAATACCAATGCATTGACCGAGGAAGAGATAAAGAGTCAAATTCTTATCGAGGTAGCTTCTGGTCACTCTCTACTGAGTACCAATCCCATTCTTATACATGTACATAATTATAAAAGGATTGAAGGTACTTCAATTATAGACATTGAACCTTCAAGCTCACACATGGTCACAGTTGAGCAAAAAATATTACAAAGTACAAGTGTCGAGAAATAGGAGAAGCCAACGATAACAATAGATAATGCACGTGTCGAGGAGGATAAGAAAGAACAAGGAGAGGAGAGCATAAAAGATCAAGTAGATAAGTCTTTATTAGTAATGATAAGTCCTCATACAGAGGAAAAGAAGAAGACTGAGGAGGAAACAACCGATGAGAATCCAGAGCCCAAGGAACAAGAAGCTATTAAAGCTTTAGTAGAGATGCCAAGTGGGAATACACCAAAGAAGATATCCCATAAGAAAAAGGAGAAATCTCCAGGTAAATAGGTTACACTTGATGAAGTTATAGTGATTCCGAAGTGGGACATTGATAACTTATGAGAAAATGCTATTTTTGCAAGATCTTTTGAGGAAGAAAAGAAAGCAAGAAGAACTCAGGAGAGAGCATCAGCAGAAATAAGTCTTGCATGAAAGAAAAGATATATTTGTAGAAGCCTTTGAAATGGATGATGTGAATGAATCTTCACCAATTTTGGAACAATTAGTTCATATTGTTAAGAAGGTGAATAGTGAAGATAGTGAAACAAATGAAAAGCTTATGCAAAGGTCCAAAAGAAAGTTTAAGAGAAAGGTACTTAACAAGATCTCAATTGAGATAGCAGTTAAACAGGTAGAACTTTCTACCTTAGTGAACAACTTAGAAGAGGTTGTATAGAATGTCTATTCTTTGTACAATAAGATTTGTAATGTAGAAACCTTCACTAAGGATAATCAAGATTTGATTGATAAAATACAACTATACTTGAAGTCTACTGGTCATTCACTGAGCATGGATGCAAGCTCTAGCTCAATTCATTTCATGTGGTTACTTCATGCACAAGGGAGATTAGCTGAGTTGATGGTTGATGATGGAAAAATAAGAGCCAAGATAATTTCTATATAGACAATGTTAACACCTCATCTGGAGGTTATGCAGAAAGAATCAGTGTCGGCAAAGGAGTTAGTACAGAGAGATCCTCATCTCTCTATTGTCGAGAGTTTGGTTAATCTAGCTACCCAGCTAGAAATCAAGAAATAGGTTTTGGAGTCTGTAAGGTCTGGATGGGATGATGCCTCAGCAATAATTATGGAGCTCCAAAAACCATTTTTGGATAAGTATTTTCAAACCCCTACACTCGAGTAACTTCAAGTGAAAAAACAAGGGGGAAATGACATGACGATGACTAACAGGAAGGGAAATAGAGAAGATCTATCATGATACCATTGAGGAATTTATATACAGTGTTCATCAAAGATGAAATATAGGAAGGTATTACATACTGTAGTGTAATATAAATATATATTGAGTGTATGTCAAGAGTCAAGAGTCTTGTATATATGTAAAATATTTTGAAGACCAAAGTCTTAGGGGGAATGCTCAAACTACTAAGTACTATTTTGTATTGTAAACGTCATGACAAAGTGTTTTTCCACTAATGTCAAAGGGGGAGATTTTTCATCCCTAAGTTTTGTTTTCTATTAGTGTCTAACACTTAGTCATTTTCTAGGCAATGATGGTTGGTCATCACTACGACCGAGCCATCTTATTAAGGTAAAGTCATGTATAAACTTGTATAGTTACCGAGCAGTAGTTATTGCCAAGCAAGTTAGGGGTCACTGAGTACTTTAGTAGTCTTTGAGCCATTTATGTTGAGTTGTGTAGAGGAGTTAGTGTCGAGCACTAGTATATAAAGAATAGTAATTTTCAAGCATTAGAGATTTCATATGACAAGAAAGCCAGTTTTGAGATATGTGTTTTTAATGGCACAAACACCAAGGTGAAGATGGAATTATGATAATAGAAGTCTTTGTGGATGATATTATCTTTGGAGGGAATGATGATCTATGTAAGAAATTTTCTAAGGAAATGGAAAGTGAATTTGAGATGTCCATGATAGGAAAAATTAAATTCTTTCTTGGATTGCAAATAACTCAGAATGAGAATGGTATCTTTATTTCTCAGACCAAGTATCTCAAAGAAATGATGAAGAAGTTTGGAATGGAAGACTGTAAACTAGTAGGAACACCTATGGCGAGTGGTAATAAGCTAACAATTGATGATGAATCAAAGAATGTTTTTCAGACCTTATATAGGTCAATGGTTGGAGGATTACAATATTTGACCCACACTAGACCAGATATTGCTAATGTTGTTGGAATTGTGGCTAGATATTAGGCATAACCCAAAGAAATACACCTAGCTTCTGTAAAAAAAGTATATTGCGATATCTGAAAGGAACCATAGACTATGGATTATGGTATGACAAAAATGGTAGCTTTAAACTTAATAATGCTTATAGTGATGCTGACTGGGCATGAAATATTGATGATAGAAAAAGTACTAGTGGTGGTGCATTTTTCCTTGGGAAAAAGTTGGTTTCTTGGTGACTAGAGGTAAAATGGATTCACCACTATTCAGATAGAAAGGGAAGGGGAAAATATTGAGATCTATTCTCAAACCCAAATTCCCAAAGAAGAGATCCAATTTGATCAACCAAGAGGTTAATACATAATTGAATCAATTTATGGAGAATATGGAAGAGAGAGAGAGAGAGAGTAAATCCAATATTTCCCTATGATTGGAATTTATGCTTGGAATATGAAATAATTGAAATAAAAATACTAACCTCAAATTAGGGCAGATCTGGAAAATGTTAAATTCTGATGTCTATGTGTACTTTCGGGCAATTTTGAAACTTGTTTTGGACTGGAAATGCCGAGACAGAGAAAACCCATAAATCTTTCTCCAAGATGAGCTCAGGTCGGGTTTGACCCTCATAAAAGGTCAAATACTACATTCTTTATTTGAAGTTCGATTCGAATTCTGTTTGTAGATCTTGGAAGTTTTTCGAAAAGCGTATCCAAATTCGCTCTTAGATCTAAAATTCCGCACTTGTACCTACAAGAAAATGGGGGGATTTTGTTGTTTGTTTGAGGGGTTTGCCTTGGTCAAACCCCGGTTTGGAATCAACCTTAATATTGGAATTGAAATAGGAATGCTAGCAAGTAGTAGACAATGATCTAACAATGAAGCTATGCAATTCAATAGATATGTAATTGTATTTTGAATGTAAACAAGTATATTGATATGAAAGCTTGAACACAACAATAAATGTAAATCAAACCTCCATGATTGTACGCTTAGAATCCACCTTGATAAGAGAATGAAATGGATCTTGAAGGAAGATCACACCATCATGATGGCTAGATCTAGGGTTTGAATAATGAATCTTGAATGCTTGAACCAAATCCCTTTAATGGCTTGAATGCTTTTAAATCCTTGATCTCCAATGGAGAACTTGGATGGAGAAGAGGAATTGAATGCTTGAATGGATGCTTGCTTGATCACCTTGAGAGCTTACACATGAAAACTTGATTGCCAAAACTTTATGATTTGATCATGAAAGTGGATGGAGAAAATGAGAGAGGAAGGCCTCCTTTTATAGTGAACTAGGGCACAATCCTCTAGAGGGGCCACCTTGGAGAATTAAATCCCAATTAGGTCCTAACCTTTAGAAAATGTACCTAGATTAAATGCAATTAAAAGATTTACCATCCCGAAACCCAAAATGACCAACCCGGAGGTGGGAAAATAAATATCCCGAAAGCCTGATGCCCGAAAATCCAAGATTCTGGAAATTTGAATGAGGGGGCAAAATTGAGGTTGGACTTGACCTAGTCAGGTTCAACCTTGATCTTGACCTAGTCAGTTTCGACCTTGATCCTGACCTAGTCAAGTTTGAGCTTGATCCTGACCTAGTCATGATCAACCATTAATTTGACCCTGGGCCCAGATTCAGTCAGAGCTAGGTTAAGAGGTCCTGAGGATGCCCAGAAACCTAGAAATGATATCAAACAGGGACAGAATGTCAGGGATAGACATAAAATCCTATGATGATTGTGATGAAAGCTAGGAGGACCTATTTCTGAACCCTACCTAGAAAACAGAGCCATGGAAGAGGGAAATTAAGGAGAATCCTCAAAATCCTAACCCTAATTACACCTAGAATGAAGAAATTAAGTGCCCGGAAGAAGTGGAAAGTGGGGAGAAAGCCAAATACATGCAAAGACCTGATCAAGGTGCTTAACATGACCCTAAACCACTTAATCGGAAGGCTAAATGGTCTTATCATGGAAGTGTTTCCATTTTAAGATGATACATTAAGCCCCCACTTTAGCAAGAGTATGGACTCAATGAAAACTCTTGGTAAAGGAGAAGAAAGAGAAGATCCTAGTGGATTCACAATGAGATAAAATAACACTTAGTTAAGAACACAAGCCCCCAGACTAAGGATTCTAACTCAACATATATACATGAGGGTGTCAAAAGAACAAGGGTTAGTACTAAACAACCCAAATCAATTAGCATAAGAAACCTCACTAAGAAATATTTCTCATACTAATATCATATTTGGAAAGCTATCATAAAAGCATAAATTCTTACATAAGAAAGACAAGAACAACACTATAAATAACATAGCTTCATGATCCTGTCCTATTAGCATGAAAGCAAAAAGAGATAAAAGAAAAAGTGATTACCTCACCTAGTAAGATGCCCACCTTACCGTGAATCACCCTGGAGGGAGAGCCCAACAAGTTCACCCATAAACTATGCTTGCAATTGTAATGTGTCTTCTGACGGCTTCTGGAATACTCATAGATCCACCTTCTTGTATCACTATGAATATAAAATGCATGTCTCCTCAAGATTTAGCAACTTATGTGCATTACCTTTGGAAGATTTAGCATATAGGTGCGTGTCTTTTTAGGATTTAGCAACTTATGTGCATTACCTTCCAAGATTTAGCATATTTGAAATTGGAAATGCGTGTCCCTTCAGGATGTACCAACTTATGTGCGTTACCTTAAGAGGATTTAGCATATTGAAAAAGTTGAAAAATTATGTGTGTTACCATCGAAAGATTTAGCATATAAATGCGTGTCTTTTCAAGATTTAGCAACTTATGTGCGTTACCTTCCAAGATTTAGCATGTAAAAATAAAAAACTATAGTACAAGGGAGGCCCTATATATGCCCCCCTCCTTAATATGGAAAAAACATACTATTTTGACATGTTAAGGAAAGAAAAGAATAAGGATGGAGCCTTCCTCAGCATCAAGACAATATCCTCAATCAACACCCAGTCCAAGCCAAGAAGGTCACTACTCCTATGAGGCCATGGAAGGGACAAATGTAAAGAGATATCATGCAAGAAGTGAAAAGAAAGTAACCCTTATGAGGGATAGCACAATGTTCAGTTTCCAAGGTGAGAGATATATCAACCATGGAAACCCAATGTCAAACAAAAAAATAGGTTGTAATCAAGGACAAAGATCCTCAATGTAAACCAAAATTTTCATTTATGATTGGATGTCACATAATAGATAAATACTGCTTACCCAAGGAAAGAGGTGAAATCTCGGAAAAACAAAAAAGAAGGAGATGGCATCCTTGCCCCCCAAGTGTAGGAACAAAGATGGAAGAGGATACCGACTTCACAATGCAAGGAGATATCCTATTTACAACAATGTACACCATATTCTTAGCGAGGGATATTGGCCCCTACTTGAAGAATATAGATAATCATGAAAAGGATATGTCACTCATGGAAAAGGATCCTCAAATGAAAGAGATCTTATCAACAAGACCCCCACCAAAGAGGAGTGCTTTAGATAAAATATCATCTTTCAAAGGCGGGAACAAAGACTCAACCATCAAGCCTCCTGCAAAGAAGAGGAAAAGGAATCTTTGGATTGAGGGAAACAACTCTAACACCAAAGCAAGGGTGAGAGTTTATAAAGAACATAATTGTAACATAGAGAAGAAGTGACGACGCAGGACAATAATTTCTCATGTAAGAAGGTTATCTGTAGTCAACACATCTATCAATATGATGAAATAATATTACAATATAAACAAATACCACTAAGCTAAGGAAAGCTACTCCCTAGACAAAGATAAAGAAAGAGGTACCTTGCCCCCTATAGATAGAGACAAGGGATACCTTTGCAAAACAAATGTCTTAGAAAATATATCTTGAAAAGAAAGGATAGATTCTATGGATGATTAAAAACATAATGCAAAGCCATAGAAAAATAGGAGAGAAAGAATACCAACTAAGCCAAAAAAAAAGACCTAATGGATCCTAGGAGACTGGATGAAGATACACCTCTTGCCCCCTAGTCATGAGACAAGAGGAAAAGAACATCTACATTATATCTAAAGGAGGGGAATCCCCTATATCAAAATTATGAAGGAATTGTAAAACTGCACGAGAGTGAGATACAATTCCTAAAGCAACTCTTTCTTTAACATATGACTTGAAATGTTTACAATCAGCAAGTAAATGTTTGTTACTATAATGAAAAGGACATTTATATTTGTATAGAGCATCTATCAGCATAGGTCTAAAGATTTCTTTCTTGGAATTCATTAGCTCAACATATACCTTCTTAGAAATTTCTTGTCGCATATTAGAGTTATCTAGGATAGGTGTGGGGAGAGGAGGACGATGTTTAGCATCACCTACCTTGAGATTTTGAATACCCAACACCATACATATTCAGTTTAGGGGGTATATGAACTGGAAATCTAATACCATGCTCATTAACACCTAGCCCTAAACCTCTATAACCTTGTTTAGTCACCATATTATATCCAGTACTATACATATTATGTAAAGCTTCTACATGAGGTGATTATTTATCATGCTCATGAGTAAAGGTCTTATAAGGTGGGACAATAGGTTTTGAAGAAGTTTCTTTACCCTTTCCTTTAATATCATTATGAATCAGAGGAGAAGGTAAATCAAAGAAATCTTGCACATCTGCATCCTGAACTATAGCTTGAATCCCATCATAAGTATGGGAAGAGTGAGGATTAACAGATGGAGAATTAGGTATCAAAATAGGATTAGGAAGATGAGGATTAGGATTAATAGGATTAAGATTAGGATTGATAGGATTAAGATTGATAAGATTAGGATTGATAGGATTAGGATTAGGAAGATTAGGAGATGGTGTGTCATCTACCCAATTCTTCACATAATCCAAAAGATGAATAAGGCTACCACATAAATCTCTAACTAAAGTTTTAAATGTAGGCAGACTAGTGTCGGTCAACCTCACAAAAGCATAAGCAAGAGCAAAGTGAAGGGTCATCAACATAATGAAGTGAATGATACTCTCATAAACATCATAGGTATTATAAAGAGATGCTAAAAGAAGAGTAATAAAGAACATAACTACACACCAAAGCATCTTAACAATTGCCATAGAAATGAAATGCAAGAAATATTTTTGGATTTTATTGAATATATAATTTTTTTTTGATTTTTGAATGTAAAATGCAAGAGCATAAACTAGATCTATTCTAAATGCAAGAAAGGATCTAAAATCTAACACAATAAGGCATCTAATTCCACAAAATGAAGGAGAGTAAGTACATCGGGTTCACCAAAATGAATAGAAGTAAAATGGATTCACCACTATTTAGATAGAAAGGGAAGGGGAAAATATTGAGATCTATTCTCAAACCCAAATTCCCAAAGAAGAGATCCAATTTGATCAACCAAGAGGTTAATACACAATCGAATCAATTTATGGAGAATATGGAAGAGAGAGAGAGAGAGTAAATCCAATATTTTCCTATGAATGGAATTTATGCTTGGAATATGAAATAATTGAAATACAAATACTAACCTCAAATTAGGGCAGATCTGGAAAATGTTAAATTTTGATGTCTGTGTGTACTTTCAGGAAATTTTAAAACCTATTCTGGACTGGAAATGTCGAGACAGAGAAAACCCATAAATCTTTCTCCAAGATGAGCTCAGGTCAGGTTTGACCCTCATAAAAGGTCAAATACTACATT
Source organism: Chamaecyparis obtusa (assembly GCA_027943335.1). Classification (NCBI taxonomy): domain Eukaryota; kingdom Viridiplantae; phylum Streptophyta; class Pinopsida; order Cupressales; family Cupressaceae; genus Chamaecyparis; species Chamaecyparis obtusa. The sequence continues at coordinate 933,141 of BSBK01002082.1, read as the reverse complement.
CTTTATTTGAAGTCCGATTCGAATTCTGTTCATAGATCTCAGAAGTTTTCTAAAAAGGGTATCCAAATTTTCTCTTAGATCCAAAATTCCACACCTGTACCTACAAGAAAATGGAGGTTTTTGTTTTTTGTTTGAGGGGTTTGCCTTGGTCAAACCCCGATTTGAATCAACCTTAATATTGAAAATGAAATAGGAATGCTAGCAAGTAGTAGAAAAGGATCTAACAATGAAGCTATGCAATTCAATAGATATGTAATTGTATTTTGAATGTAAACAAGTATATTGATATGAAAGCTTGAACACAACAATAAATGTAAATCAAACCTCCATGATTGTATGCTTAGAATCCACCTTGATAAGAGAATGAGATGGATCTTGAAGATGAACAAAGGATCTTGAAGGAAGATCACACCATCATGATAGCTAGATCTAGGGTTTGAATAATGAATCTTGAATGCTTGAACCAAATCCCTTCAATGGCTTGAATGATTTTAAATCCTTCATCTTTAATGGAGAACTTAGATGGAGAAGAGGATTTGAATTCTTGAATGGATGCTTGCTTGATCACCTTGAGAGCTTACACATGAAAATTTGATTGCCAAAACTTGATGATTTGATCATGAAAGTGGATGGAGAAAATGAGAGAGGAAGGCCTCCTTTTATAGTGAACTAGGGCACAATCCTCTAGAGGGGCCACCTTGGAAAATTAAATCCCAATTAGGTCCTAACCTTTAGAAAATATACCTAGATTAAATGAAATTAAAGGATTTACCATCCTAAAACCCGAAATGGCCAACCCGGAGGCAAGAAAATAAATATCCCGAAAGCCCAATGCCCGAAAATCTAGGATTCTGGAAATTTGAATGAGGGGGAAAAATTGAGGTTGGACCTGACCTAGTCAGGTTTGACCTCAATCCTGACCTAGTCAGGTTCGAGCTTGATCCTGACCTAGTCAAGATCAACCTCAAATTTGACCCTGGGCCCAGATTCAGTCAGAGCCAGGTTAAGAGGTCCCGAGGATGCCCAAAAACTTAAAAATGATATCAGACAGGGATAGAATGTTAGGGATAGACATAAAATCCTATGATGACTATGATGAAAGCTAGGAGGACCTATTTTTGAATCCTACCTAGAAAATAGAGCCATGGAAGAGGGAAATTAAGGAGAATCCTTGAGATCCTAACCCTAATTTCACCTAGAATGAAGAAATCAAGTGCCTGAAAGAAGTGGAAAGTGGGGAGAAATCCAAATACATGCAAAGACCTAATCAAGGTGCTTAACATGACCCCAAACCTCTTACTCAAAGGGCTAAATGCTCTTATCATGGAAGTGCTTCCATTTTACGATGATACACTTGACTAAGTAAGAAACAAGATTGTATAGCACAATCTATTCCTGAATCAGAGTATGTTGCCGTTGACATAAATTGCACTCTGATTGTTTGGATGAAACAAATGTTGATAGACATTGGAATAAATTTTGATGAGCTTGTGGTTATATCCATTGTGATAACACCAATATAGTGAATATGTCAAAGAATCTAGTGATGCACTCTAAAACTAAACATATTTCTATCAAGTATCACTTCTTGAGAGACAAGGGTGCAGAAAAGGAAATAACACTAGAATATATTAGTACAAAAGAGCAGATTGTAGACATCTTCACAAATCCAATACCAAAAAATACCTTTGAATATCTCAGAGGTATGTTGGGGGTTCAGGCCTCCCCTAGTTAGAATTAAATGATGCAGAGATGCATCAATCCAGGGGTTTTCAGAGCCTTATCATAATCTAGACTGGATGTAGGGATCTACTCCTTAGGGGGAGTGATCATGGAAGAAAGATGTTGGAAAGAAGTTGATGAATCATGGAACCCTTTTCCATTGTTGTCAAAGGAGGAGTGTTGCTATGATAAAATCCCTAATGTATGGGGAGATTGTTTGGTTGCATAACTAGTTGCAGAACTTTGGATTGATATTATAACTTTGGGATGATTTTCCCATATGTTGGCATCAATGCCAAAGGTGGAGATTGTTGGATATTGCTAATGCATTGGGAGGTTATTGAGACATTTAATATGTTTAATCACTACATTACTGAATGGGCACTCATACTGCTGTCATCTATATTTTGTCACTAATGTCAACATATGTTTCTGTGAGGAAAAAAAGCTGGTTATCATATTGTGCGGACACTGTACAAATGTTTCAGATGCTACGAAGATAGATGAGAGTTTAGGAGGATGTTGTGATCTTATATCCAAGATCACATCATGTAATGTTGCGTATTAGATAAGTTACAAATATTTTGGTGAAGATTGGTCACTGAACTGTAACAGCGAGAAATGCTAGAGTTAGTCTTTGTGATTTTGGTATATCTTCCAGATGATATGGATTCAAGGTATGCAAGCTTGAGAGATGATAGAAAAGGTACTAAAGGATGATCACTGGTCAGTGCAAGGTATGGAACACTTGATGACGTTAGCTGTGGCATGAGTTCTAGAAGTGACTTATTTGGAAGCCAACTTGGGAGATGTAGCATGTGTTATGCTTGGTGAACATAAATTAAGGATGTCAGTCCTTAATTGTTGGAATGAAATCATTGTATACTTGTTCTAGATACCGTATGTATATTAGCAAGGGTTTATGTAATTGTTTATAATTAGGAAAGCCTCATGGTTTGACCTGTTAAATGAGAATTGTAATAAGGTATAAATAAAAGGTCTTTTCTTGGAAAAGATAGAAAAGTGGAGAAGATGAGATAGAGAGGTTGTGAAACCTGCGAGATTGTGTCTGCTATATGTAGAGAAGAGGTTTGTTGGTGGACTTCATTAGAATTGATAAAGCAAAGTCAGTTGCTACCGAACAGTTAAAAAGATTGTGTATTTCTTCATATACACTTGTATTGTGAATAGTGAGTTCTGAAGGTGGACTTAACCTTCTTTGGACAGTGAGCCTTGGGCAGTGAGCCCTCCCTTTTGTTCTTGAATCCTAACAAGGTCTTTCCTCTAACAAGGACTATGTATTGTAATGTTTCAATAAGGTCCTAACAGGGCTATATCTTCTAACAAGGATAACTATACTCTCAGTACATCATTTGTGGGTGCTAATTCCCACCAGGGTTTTTACCTTTAACAGGGTTTCCCCGAGACTTAAATATTGTGTTATTGTGCTGGCATTCATTGTGTTCATTAAATCAAATATTGTTTCTACTTAAATATTAAAGTTTAATAATCTGTCATACAACTGATTCACCCCCCCTCTCAGTTGTATTGTGTACTATTATTCCTAACAATACAACCAACTCTTTCCCATCACTTTCATTGATGGTTGGAACACGGTCTTTGGGATTATTATCATTCTAGAATAACTTATTATTGTTTCTTATCTTCTCTTCTCTCTAATTAATAGGGGCCAAGGAAATTTATTGGGCATTTGGTCTTCCTTGGCCATCACCTCCATTATTGGTCTCTCTGTGTGGTATATTTTAGTTCATGTCCCTACCCTTTGTATGAACAACTTCTATTTCATAATCAAATAAAGGATTTGATAATGAGATATTATGATTGTTGAGTATAGCCTCTCTCTCATACAATAAGCAGAACCATTTTCACCCTTGTTAGCTTGCGAATTAAATTTTTCTAAATTAGGTTTCTCATTTTTATCATCATCTGTAATACTCTTTTGAGGGATTACTTCCCCATTAGGTTCATTGCTATGGATTACATTAAAAGATTCATTATGTTTTCATTAACATGGGCATTCCTTTCTATTATGTTCATTTCTTTTGCAATGAAAACAAACATTTAAATTACCTAGAATATCAATATCCCAAAAAGTCACTTCATCTTCAAAATTTAAATAAATTTTCCCCAAAATTTTAGCCTCCGAGTTGAGCGCAATAAAAAACCTAGCATTTAGGTGGGGGAGGGTAACCCTTGAGTCTTCAATTTGAAGAATGTTCCCTAGAGGTTTCAATATTTGTGGCAAGAAAGCCCAAAATTTTATAGGAACATTCTTAATTTCAAGCCAGTTAGGTGTAAACATGGCAATAAATTTTTCCAATTCCCCTTTGGGTTACCATGGGAATGACACAAACCATGATTTCCCCACATTCCAGAAGCCCTTCTTCAAAACTATTCCTTACGTATTACAATTTTAAACACCACAACGAAAAAACCCTCATGCATCATTCAACAAAAAATATTATATATGCCCAATTTCTTACCTTGAAAATTGTTAATCCAGTCACCAAAAAATTTCCTTGATGGAAGAATATTAGATTCCATACATAAAATAAAACCACTTAATTATTAAGTCTATTTTTCACTCTTTTAATAGCCTTTAACATCTCATCATTAGGAGTGAGCATGAGCATTTTCAAGGTAGAAGGAGAAGCCTAACCATTTTCTCTCCCTCTAGGGTTTCCATCTGTGATGATGCCTCCATTTTGTATTTCATGTTTGTCGCCCCCAGTAATCCTCATGGTACCACTCCACCAAACTCCATAACTCTTGCATTAAATATTGTTGTCATAGGACACAACACCTTTGCTTCTTATATATATTTTAATTCTTGTATCTTGTGTTGAGAGGGTGAGTGCCTTAAAAATATAAAGTGTGTGCTAAACACTTTCTTAGATTATTTGAAAAATGGTACCTAAATGTGTTTTGAATCCAAAAGAAATAGTAACATGTCAGGTAAACATCCAAAAAATTCACACATAATAGCTAGAAGGAAGTTATTAGAATTTAGAATTTTAAATTTTAAAAATCTAAATGTGTAGTTCTCTCTAGCATGTCCTTGGATGAATACTAAGTGAAATGAACCTATTTAAGGAAGTCATACCCTAAGGAAAGGATCAATTGATTTGAATGTTGGCATAGTAAATGTAAATTGAATTGTTAATGTTTGAGAAAATAGATATGAATAGAAATTGGAGAATGAGTCAAATTCAACACAAAATTGTTAAGTAAAATTATTGGATTGGTATGACTATTGTATTGAAGATATGATGATGTGAAGATATATATATATATATATATATACATATATATATATACATATATATATATATACATATATATATATACATATACATATATATACATATATATATATATATATATACATATATATATATATATATATATATATATATATATATATATATATATATATATATATATATATATATATATATATATATGTATATATATATATATGTATATATATATGTATATATATATATATGTATATATATATATATATGTATATATATATATGTATATATATATATATATATACATATATATATATATATATACATATATATATATACATATATATATATATAATTAATTATAGAATGTCAAAATAAATTTAAATTTTAACTTAAATTTTATAGACATGTCCTTTGAACCTCGGTATAAATAGAAATACTAGCATATATATTTAAAAATCAATTTTCCCAAAGTTGTCATCTATTTGAAGTTTTATGTGATAAATCTCCAAGTTAGTATTTGAAGTAATGAAATGGAAAGAAAGAGTAAGAATAATTCTTCTAACATTGTATAGGGAGGGCAGCATATTTATACCAACTCGGTGGAGCGGATCCTTCAAAGAGCTTATAATGAAGCGTATGAACAATCTTGTAGACCACTAACCAAGATATTCAACCATAAATGGTGACATACAATGTGCAAAATGTGTATTGGCCTTCCCTTTTATAGATTAGCAAGGGTCTTCCACATAAGATATAAAACACAAAATCAAGAAAAATTCCCCTTCTCAAATGAAACTTCAGAACTACCATAACGGTATCCTCGGAGAAACATATATTTCGGATAATAATTATGAATATTAGGAGTGCCTGAATCTTGATCTCGATGCAATAGATGATATTTTAAGAAGACTTCCATTTCCCTCATTTATGAGGGAAAATACTATTTGCAAAATATGGAATAGGGAAATATTAGCCACTACTTTCAGTCTCCTCAATGTTGAAGATGATCATCTTTTCATGATGCAACACATGATGCAGGTCTTAGCAAGGCTTCCTTAGCTTTAATATTGTATTCATATTTATTCTTCTCATCAGCACTAGTAGTAGACAGATCTGCAAGAGGATTATAGAAATTTTTATTGATAGTCCTGTAGTCTTCCACACTGCATCTCAAATGAGTATTCATCTAACCTTTCCATATTATTTATTTTGTTCCTTCAAATCTAGGACTATCCTTCTTAAATGCTTCCATCTTGAATCTCCTCAAGTGATTAGACTTCCCAAAGAGGACATAGCTATGATACCAATTGTTAGAATATAGGAAATACACAATTGAGAGAGGGGGTGAATTATTTGTGTCCAAAAACCAAACCCTTATGCAAACTTAAACCTTTAATCTCAGATCTAAAATTAAAGCATGAAAGAACTGATCCAAAAAAATATGAATACTCAACACCAATATTTTTTGCATGGAAACCCTGTTAAGGAAAAAACTATGGTGGGGATCAAACTCACTAGATGATGTACTTGGTTAAAAGAACTATACCATGTTAGGAGTATTATAAAAAGGTAATGCACATGCATTCTGACACATTGTTGGAAACTGCAATTGAAATAATTGTTGTATTGTCATTGATGTCAAACCTTAATTGGTAAGACTGTTGCTACTTAGGAAAGTACTATATCTATTTGAGTGTTGCTAAGGGGCTAAGCAAGGTTGGTAACAATAACACCTAGGGAAAGGTTGAGTTATCTTGATACTAAAAAGTGTACTTGACTATGTTGCACTATGATGAGATAATGTATTGTTTATCTTAGTAAGATTGAAGACTAAACTGGTAGGCTTAACTGAGAAAAGAATGGAAAAATCATGTTTAAGTTGAGTAATGTTAGTGTCAACCAAGTCAATATATGCTGAGAAAAATTATAGTGTCGATCGAGCATCAGTTAATTGCTGAGGAAGACAGTGTAAGCTGAGGAAGTAGTTTTAGTAATGACTAAGCTTTCTACATGAAGACCGAGTGGATGATCACAGTATTGACCGAGCATCAACAATTTTATATTTGAAGAGAATTTAATTTTGGAGCCGACATTGTTGAATTCTTGGTTGTTGACTTTATTTATTGATTGTTTGGAAGCATTAAATGTACTATAAAATGTTTTATTGTAAATCTTTAAGAGATTTGAGATGATTCTAGAAAAGGAGCCGAAGAACATGGAGCGGGTAGATTCAATGAATCTGACCTAACCCTAAGATCTACGAAGGAGATTGAGTGGAAAAAGATGAGTTAACCTAATTGAGGAAAATATAAGGGAACCTGAGCATTTTGATATGTATGTACATGGAGAATAGAGAATGCTGGAAGAGGAAAGTTTTATTGACTGAATAAGCAGAAAAGGTTGAAGGAGAATTGTGGTGATTGCTTGAAGAAAAGTTCCGAGCAGATCAGAGATGGAAATGGAAAAGTTTCATAGTCAATAAACCAACATTAGTGTACAGAATTGGATCTGATATTTGCAAAGTGAGTTGTATATTTTTCAGATAATACTGCTGCTACTTTCTAACCATTGTAACAGTTAAAATCCTTTTAACAGAGGTTGACCTAATAGTCATATGTTAAATCCTTTGAACAAGGTTGCATTCTAATGGAGTGTATGTAAGTCCTATGACTAGGCTCACTTTTAATAGGGTGATTGAAATCCTTTAACCGGGTCACACCTGATAGTGTGTATTGTAACCTTTGACAGGGTTGGCTTTTTACCGAGCTCACTTCAGAAGAGTGAAAATAATAGTAGCATGTTACAAAGTGGTTTTTCCCAAATTGGGTTTCCACTATAAATCCTGGTGTTAATACTTGTGTGAATGTTTTGGTTTGAACATTACTATGTTTTGCAAGTTAAGTTATAGTTGGGTAGTGAACTACATTGTTAGATGTTTCTATTATTGAATCAGTGATGACCGAGTTTGTTTTTGTTATTGGATCTGATTTAAGGATAAGTTTTTGAGATTTTTTTATACATCATGACCTGAGAACAACTGATTCACCTCCCCCTCTGTTGTTCTAAATCATATTAACACACATTTCTTAGAGATCACTACTCAAATATGACTAAGGGAAACAAACCTAAGAATTTAAAGGGCTACAACCCTAAATGGACAACAATCCACTATGGATAAAAATCCACTGATTAATGAACTCACTAATAGAATATCCAATATGAAAATACATTTTTGATAAATTACAACAAATCTATACCTCAATTTTAGGTTCTACTCATACCTCTTCACACAGTCATCAATATAATTTCCTCACACAAAAATATACCTTCGCACTTACAAACATGATTACATATTTTTATACATTTCATCAACCTTGTAAAGATAAACAATGTCAGCTTAACCTAAAAACCTAATTAAAAAATATAACATCATTACAAATCAAATTACAATACGATCCATTAAATGTTGGATAATCCATAGAACTGGTCCATAAGAACATCCTCAAACATGAAATAGATCCATATATCACACCATGATCCATTGCAACACAATACACCAACCATGTCAACCAATAAACAAAAAGAACACCAGCATGCCATAAGAAAATTATCTAAACCAATCACACCAATGACTGAAATCTAGAAACACGAATAGAACATGATCATAAGAAATAAAAAGAAACATTGAATAGCTCACCAACACCAACAACACCTCTATCTCAGAATTCATAATTATCTTTGCACAATATACTAGGAACAATAAATAGTAAACACTGTCACTCGAGAAGAATATCTTGTGATCCTAAAATCGATGAACCAATCATGTCAAGGAAACAAATATAAGTCCTAAACATTCCATAACCTTCACATCTCAAAATATTGTCACACCAATAAATAGTGATCCTAATACTGCCACATTGTCTCTTCCTGAACATCCAAAATACTAGTCTTTGATAGATAAACCATAACTAACTTAAATATTACTGTAAACCTACATAACTTGACATATATCAAGTACACAGACACACAAACACACACACACATATATATATCTTCACATCATCATATCTTCAATACAATAGTCATACCAATCCAATAATTTTACTAAACATTCCTACAACATCTCTGCAACAGTGTGATAGCAAATAAATATGTTGACATCAATGCAACATATCTCTCAAATTTGTGAGAGTGATTCTTGAAGCACATATTTTCACAATATCCCAAGAAGAATCATAGACACATTACTAAGTAGAGAGACTGAGATAATGTATGTATTATGATCCACCAAGGGATTCTAGTTTACAAGAGAAGTGAAATAGTCAACTACTTCTCTATTAATAACATCTTCAAACTTGAGAATAGAGCCATCCCAGTAGATAAGTTCTCTACTAGAATTTATCTTTGTGTGTTTAGTGTCTATTGGTGGAAGAACTTAGTACTTTTTGAGGTGACCAACCATCTTTTCCAATTTGACTTTGAACTTTTGGAATATTTTATCTTTAAAGCCTTTTTGAAGGAAAATGTTACCAAAGGAGAAACTTGTTCCAATGCTTCAAATTAGAAAATATCAATTTCAGATTGCTAACCAATATAAGCATTATAGTACCTTAAAAATTCATAAACTAGAAGTAAAAAAGAAGGGCTTTAAAATATGATTTGTAAGTCCACATCACCTCAAATATAAAAGGGATGAAAATTTTGGATTTACTGGATTCCCAATTGAGGAGGATAGTACAATGATCCCAACTAATCCTGATATGAGAAGATAAATTTTAATTTATCATATGTGGATCAAGTAGAAGATATAATACAATGATCCAATCTAAGATGAATAAGATGGTCATTAGTAGACATATTTATGTTCTAGGTAAACCTATTACCAATCTAATCTAAATCCAAAAGCTAACCATTGTATAGAAAATCATAGATATTGCATAGAATCTAAAAAATAAGAATTGCCCCTTTTTCAAAAGGGAAAAGTGGAGATTTAAAGTCTCCCATAATCATCTAATTAGAATTTATAAAAGAAGAACAATATAAGAGAATAGAGTCCCAAAAATATCTTCTTTGAGTTACACTTTAGGAGCATAAATATTAGACAATATCCATTTGGTTGAAGAGAAAACCTCCATGAAGAATATGCGTATAGTGTTTTTGGAAAGGAAATGGAGGGAAACAATTAGGTTATATAAGGTTTCCAAAGAATATTCAAACCCTCTGAAGCTACATCTACTACAACAACCATAGAATCGGGAAACAACTAGATGTAGTTACTTAATTTTTAGAAGGCTTCTTCTATCATTTTAGTTTCTTAGATAAGAAGAATATTTGGATAAAGGTCTTTTATTAGATTTTTGAGGAAAATCTATTTTTGAGAGTCATTGATCCCTATGATATTCTAAGAGAGAATAATCATATTTTTAATTTACAAGAGAAAGAATGCTCCAGAGTACTTTGGCTACGATTCACCACATCCCTAGCTATAGTAGAGTCATGAATATCCTTTTTTGATTTTTGACATTTTTTTATTTTCCCCACATCTATAGATTTGCAAAATTTTAAATATGAGGCCAAGGGAGGGGAATCCTTATCTTTTAGAAGAAGAGGGGGAGGGACATATAGAGAAAAGAACATGGGAAGTAATGGAAAGAGGACCAAAATAAAAAAAACTCTAGAGCCATGGGAGAAGGGAGGGGAAAGGAAGAATGAGGAATGGGGAAGATTAGAGGGGATAGAGGGAAGAGCACAAAATTTCCATAAGGGACCAACTAAAGATTGAATAGATAGGTATCAATCAGAGAAAGGTCCACAACTAAAGCATCGTAAAAAAAACATGTACAATAGTACCAAGAGAATCCAGCACCATATTGTAGTAAACCAAAGGCTTAACTCCCCTGTCAAAGCCAAATTTGTCAAGGAAAGAACCAAGAATACCTTTACCATCACCATGGAAAGGAAAGATGGAAGAAAAATTAGGAGCTTTAAGGAGGGAGTAGAGTCCAAAGTGATTCATTTACCCTTGTCACCAAACTTAGCACAGTAAGAAACGATGTGCTCTACGGACAAGAAAACCTAGCAATAAAGGTTTGAGTTCTCATACTCAATTTTTTGTGTCCAAGGTCTCAAATGGAATTTAAGATCAACTGATATTGGAAGAAAAGTTATAGGAACTATTGAAACAAAAAAATGAGAAAAAATAAATTTGGCTCTATTTTTGGTGGCAATGTACACACCCAAGAATTCTCGAAAAGAATTAGCGATGTCTTCAATCACTTCTGTCCCAAAATTTGAAAGGGAGTCTTGAGAGGCAAACATAGGTCAGAACAACTCCAAACATATGAGAAACAAGGTCAAACCCTGACCTCCATTTGCATAGTTACAAGGATTCTTTACCATAAAACCAAGGCCCTACGACAAAGATTCGAACACAATCTTCCTTCGAAGTGAAGGAAAAGAAAAAATAACCTTTGAGGTGCACAAAAACTGAGACTGAGACCTTCAAAACCTAGGGCATCAAGACCCATTTATTAGGATCAACAAACATAAATTTAATAGTTACATGCAAATATAATCAATAATGCAAAGGAATAAAGCACACATAAGTAGAACAAGAAGACACAAAGATTTGATATGGTTCACCTAATCTTGGGATATGTCCACCAAACAGAGAGTCGAGTTTTATTATCTAGTAATTTATGCTTGTTACAATCTGCAACCCCTTGAAACTCAATACCACTATAAGAAGCTATGAAAATCTCATATAGAGAAAACCCTAACCCTAATCTATTATAACAAGATTTATGTTGTTTAACAAGTTAACCCTTAAAAATAGTTGATGGGTCAACCTAGGGAAAAGCATGACAAGTCAACTCAAAATCTCTCGACAACTAGTTAACCACGAACCCTACAATAAATAAAAAGTGTATAGTACTTGCCTGATTAGTCATCACAATCCAACACCATTTTCTAGCAAGAACAATGTTGGGATGACAACCTCCAAATTTACCTAGCAAGGAATTTTCCATTTTGGCAATGGACCGGTCAAGGGAAGGGTCACGAATGTTGATGCAAGTACCAACATCTGTCTTGTCCACCGAAACCCCAAATTTAAAGAGTTCCTAGGCCTTTACAAAAAGATTGTTCTAGGCTCCTCCTAAATCTACATGCTTATAAGATAGAGGGGGAGGGGACCCACTTACCTTAGAACTGTATGAACCCTAAAATGGTCACCTAGACTTTGGGCCCCATTCTTGCAATTTATCAAATCCCTGAATCAATATTTCCAAAAATCAATATTTTCAATCAAATCAATTTTCTTGATCAAATCCTAATTCTATCATTTATTTGATTATATCCCATGGGATAACCATTTTATCCTAAGTTTTTATTTATTTAAAAGGAATTCCCTCCCCTTTTATTAAATAAAAAGCCCCCACTTTCCTCTTATCCTAAGTTGCACAAATAAAGCATTATTCCTATTTTATAAAAATTAGAAAAGACCTTTTTATCTCACATGAGGCTCAAAAGTCAACACTTATTTCTCATTGAAGGAAACTTGTGCACATGGATTGCTCCTCTTTCAAACCCCACCCTTGATCAAATCTTTTGCCTCTTAATCTCCATCGTCCATTGATTCTCATTTCTTATAAAAGAAGAGCTCTCTTCTCATTCTAGAATACCAACTTTTTATACTAATCTTATGCTGCAAGATTTCTTAGTGATTTTGGAGCTTTGGAGATCTTCTTGCATTCTAGCTTCCATTCTTGCATCATAGCTTCATGTTTATGCTTTCTTAGCTTAGATTTCCTTTCATGTTCTAGCTTAGCTCACATAGCTTAATTAGCAAGGCTTGTAATATTTTCATTTCCATAGCTTACATGCATTTTCATTCTTAGCATAGCATTGCATTGCATCTTCATTGGTGATTCTTGAAGATATTGGTATTCTTTCCCTTGTCTCTTTGAATCTCCCATTGTGTGGTTTACTAGCAAGGTTATAGGCTTAATAGCTCTAGATGAGAGCATTCTTAATATCCTTGTGACTCCATGCCTAGGGAGCTCTAGGTTGCTTTCTCAAGGTTTCTAATCCATGGATTCTCTTGGAAGTAATGAATTAGAGAAATGCACATCTTAGTGTATACATTTTTGGCACCCACCATGGGCTACTTCTTTTGCCCTTACTTATAGTGCTGAAGCAGTGTTACATTTGGAGGTGGAGATTCTTTCTCTTAGAGTTTCCCTCAAAGGTCTAGTTACAGATGAAGACTACCGCGCCATGAGACTCCAAGAGTTAAGAACTTTTTGATGAGAAGCATAAAGCATCATTTGACCATATGAGGGTCTACCAAAAATGTATGTCCAAAGCCTTCAACAAAAAGGTTTTCCCTAGAGAATTCCAAGTGGGAGATCTTATTTTATGAGAAAACCTTAAGAACCAACAACATAGAGATCAAAAGGGCAAATTCAAACCTAATTGGCTTGGACCGTACATCATTATTGTTGCTTTTGGGACATGTGCTTATTTGTTATCTATTGAAGAGGGAGAACAACTCCCTGATCCTATCAATGGCTTGCACCTGAAGAAGTTCTATCAATGATGCCTGTTCTATCTAGGGGCATCCTTTGTACATATTTATTGATCTTGAAAAAATTCTAAAAAAAATTCATATATGATGTTGAAAAAATCTTAAAAAACATATAAAGTCCTGAAACAAATACAAAAAAATAAAAATTGCAAAAAAATTCAAAACAATTGAAAAAGTGCCTTGGTGAAAACTTGGAAACAGGTGCCTTGGTAGCAAAAATACAAAAAAATTGAAAAAATCAAAAAATCTGTCAAGTGGTGAAAACTTGGAAACAGGTGCTACTTGAGGCCTTTGCACCCTTGTTTCTTAGCACTCATCCTCGACACTTAGCCTTTCTCCATCATGCCTTGTCCTTGTTGCCTTGGTTTGGAATTGGTCTTTGTCTTTGTTTAGGGGGCATAACTGTGTTAGCTTTGGTCTCTTAGGATGTGTTGGTCTTTAGGACATCTTGCAAATGATATTTTTCAACACCACCTCAACTGTGTTTTTCAACACTTACCCTAGCGTCAAGTGTTTCTCAACACTTATCAGATATCCTACCCATAGTCTACCATGATATGATATTTTCCACTAACAGATATGGTACTCAAAGTTTGATTCTATGACTTACACACATGCACTTAAACACTTGACTCGCTAAGACTTGTTTGACCTTATTTCTTTGTGTGCTGTCTATGATGATTTCTTTGATGAGTGTTCTCTCCCTAATAGTTTTTGATGATGTCGAGCTAGAAGAATGGGGGCACGAGGACATGTTTTATTTGTTTTCTACTTGTGGGTATATTTTGTTGATCTTAACTGTCATGAGCATTTATGCTTGTTTCACTTGACACTAGGATCTACAATGTATTATCCTTGACTATTTTTTGCAAGTGCATGCTTATAGTCATCTTGACTTTCTTGTGTCTTGATGTGAGCATTATCTTACTATACCAAACTTAGGAAACCTCACTGCACTAGTCATCTTGACCTACATGTCTTTGATGCTTCTAGGTGGGATTCCCACATACCTATCCGATATAGATCATATTCAGATTCACATAGTTATACTAGTGTGTATTGTATGATCTTGTGACGCTACCAATAATGCTCGATGATGAATATTAGAGTCTAATAGCTTTGTAACCTTGCAAGTAAACTACTTTTCATAGTAGCTTAAATTCTTAGGTTCATGTTAGTTTAGTTTTTCATCTTGCATATGGAAAGAGCTCTCCTTTCATCTTTCACAGACTTGTTGGTCAACTGCACTCACCTTTCACTTTTTCTCAATCATGTCTTTCACTCCTTGTCTTTCACATCACATCCTTTTCTTGTCATTACAAGGGGTTAATCTTATCATCATATATATATATCAACAAAGAGATCATTTTTAGAAACATGAATCTACATCATAACATGAGAACTAAACATACATCTACAAGAGAAATCATACATGAGCATATATCATATATTTTTGAGCAATATGACAAGACAATAAAACTGAAACATCCATCACAAGTGGGACAAATACACAAGATACATCACAAATCTAGTAAATCTCATATATATATATATATATATATATATGTGTGTGTGTGTGTGTGTGTGTGTGTGTGTGTGTGTGTGATGATACAAAGTACAATGTGGGATCCAAAATCTGGATGATGTCCCAAGATATGACTCTATACATCTAATCCTAGACCTAGGTCTGACTCTCCCCATCATGTGGTGGTGGTGGAGGTGGTGTTGCCACTCTATCTGGTACCACATCAAATCTTCCTACCCTCTTGGAGTAGAGTGGCTCTCTTTGTGCCGTAGGGATGATAACTATATATAATCCATGATAGTAGGCCGCTCGTGCTGCCTCTCTCTGGATCTCTACCGCATCGGCTTGTGCTTCTCTCTCTCGCCAATCTATCTCGGCTCATAGATCCATCAAATACTAATCCCGCATGGAAATGGTGATCCTGAGCTACTAGATCTTAGTCTCCAAAACCTGCACTCTAGCCTTGAGATCCTCCCCTCCTCCCCTCTCTGCAGGCTGGTCCTATCTTGCGTCCACCCGTCAGCAAACTAGTCTCGCCGCATCATCCTCCTCCTCACCATCAGAAACCTATCTCCATGACTATTTTTGACCACCTGATCTAGATCCCTATCCCCTGTCCGCTCCCCTCCCTCCCCCATCTCCCCCATCCCCGTCACTCCAATCATCACCCTGTGCCAACGGTTGTGCATTAGGAACTATAAATCATGGAAATGGATGTCTCCGCTACTCTGCCCTGTAGGCTACATCTGTACCTGCATCTGCCATATCAGGAAGGTAATCCCATGGCTCCTTGCGTATACCTCCAGTCTCCTATACTGCCTGTTGGTAGTCTAGCATCGGTAGCCATCCTTGTCCCTCCTCATCCCTGGCCTGGGCATATGTGATCATCTCTGTGGGTACCCTCTACTATAGTCCAAACTACCTCCAGACTCGAGAGATCACAAATCTCTCAACAATCTTAGAGTGGTAGCCTAATAGTGGCTGGCTACACAACATATATCCCAGCTCCCTCTCTCGATTGCTCCACTGCTCACAGGCCCTGTATGGTCTCCACTCAAAAGATGTGAGCTTGTCTAGGAGCCTCCTATAGTATGTGAGGTCTCTGCTATGGGGTTGACTGATGAATCCCATGTACCTATAGATATAGGGGCATCTCTGCTCCCTAGGCTACACATGAGGGCGCACAACGCCAATGTGCTTCAATGCCCATACTTGTGCTAGAACAACACCGCATGCCCATGTCTTGCTCTCCCTGTAGACTATCTCATGTAACTCATGGTACACGTCTACTAGGATGGCTGGGCCCCATGCCATCCATCGAGGGTGTGCTATCAAATCAGCAGCCAATCTACCCCAGCCCAATGGGAACCCTCTCTAGCTCCTGTCAGTAATAAGGGTCTGTGCAACTATCGAGCACACTATGCATGGCACCAGGTAATCGCAACCAAACTCCTCCATCAGCCGGTCCCAACTGAGGTGTCTATCAATGATGGTGACATCTTGGAACATGTCTTGGATGGCCTGTCGCCCCTTAGTCAGATCCTGATCATAATATACTTGTGTCAATAGAAAAATCATGTCAGTTTCTATCATATGGAAGCTTTACCTCTATGCACATTTAGAAACATGATTATACTCACTAGATCGCCATGGCTAGGTATCTGAAGGATTTGATAGACATCCTCTAGTGAGATCATCGCCTCTCTCATAGGTAGATGAAAGGTGTTGTGCTCACTATGCCATCTCTCGGCCAACACCGTCAGCAGCCCGTGATTTGCTCAAATATGGGGCATATCTAGCAAGAACCTGAATCCCATGTTGATGAGGTCATCTTTGCCAGGAGTATCAAGATCTATGACATAGCGTAGTCTGGTCACTCTCGGAGCCCTGATAAGGAGTACTAGAAAAGCCTCCTACAAGCCATAACCCCAAACCAGATGTCAGAACATATCATGATGGATGTCTAAAATCAGTACAAAGAATCTTAAATGCAAAAATTATCTAGACCCATGTTATATTGTTCAAATTCAACACATGCGATATTTCTTAATATAATAGTGCGATACTATTTTTGGATATTGTATCGTGCGATACTTTCCTTAATAACAGTGCGATACTATTTTACTATATGATAGTTTGCACAAGATTGCATGATATTTCATCTAGTATCGTGCGGTATTGGATTGAACACCTGTGCAATACTTTATGGACCTGCGAACTATCGCATGATAAAAAGTATCAAGGTGTGCGATACATTCAAAGTGTCATACGAACTTTCGCATCAAAATAATTTGAAATATTAAAAAACAATTAAAAACATGTTTTAAATGCCATAAATAACTCAAAAGGCGAGTTTTTCTAATAACTTATTGGGGCACCATACTAAGGAGGCCGGTTGTGCAACCGACCCCGCTTGAATCGATGTGTGTGGACTAGAATCACTGCCTGCTGGGCCATTTTCTCTCTCTGATCTCTTGAAGTTCTCAAAATCACAATAAGACAAATGAATTTGAAAATGACCTTTTTACCCCTTTTATAACATTTTGACTTTTTGACCTAATTTGTGAAACATCTCAAAATTTCACAAAAATTGCACCCCTAGCTAATTTAGACATCTTGGATCCATTTTCAGGATCGAAATTGAAATCCATGTTCATCTTGATAGTCAAAATCATATTTCAAGTTTCTCTTTCTTCTGCGCAGATGGCTGACCATTTGAGGCTGGATCCTTCGATCTTCGCTGGGGCATCTTTATTTCTTAATCCCCATCTTTTTCAACCTTCTAATCTTTCATTCATTTTCATTCGCTTCATCTCTCTGAGGTTTGACTTCATCTTTATCCTATATCTTGCTCGATCAAACCTAGTCAAACTGGGGCATATCTTCACTGCTTGATGGTTATTCTATCATCTTTCATCTTCGATTATGATTTCTAGTGATTTGATTAGATTTATCAATTTACTGTTTCTCCTCTACCTGATTTTGATTTCGATTCCGAGGGGGCAGTACCTATCAAACTTCAATCCTTGATTCAGCTTATCAATCGAACCTTGACATTCTTATCTCTTATTTCAGAGTTGACAATTACCTATTTACAGGGGTGTTGGCCTTGTCTTTTTCAATCAGCTTATCTTTGTCCTGATATGTTCCCATCCATCGAACACATGTCTGGATTGTTTTGTGATCCAAAATTGATTTCACACTTCAATTCCATTCTTTGACTACATGTGATCCCAAATTGATCTCACATTAGTCAAAGAGGGGCAAATGTATGCACCCTAAAATGGTCGCCTAGACTTTGGGCCCCATTCTTGCAATTTATCAAATCCTTGAATCAATATTTCAAAAAATTAATATTTTCAATCAAATCAATTTTTTTGATCAAATCCTAATTCTATCATTTATTTGATTATATCCCATGGGCTAACCATTTTATCCTAAGTCTTTATTTATTTAAAAGGAATTCCCTCCCATTTTATTAAATAAAAAGCCCCCACTTTCCTCTTCTCCTAAGTTGCACAAATAAAACATTATTCCTATTTTATAAAAAGGAGAAAAAACCTTTTTGTCTCACATGAGGCTCAAAAGTCAATACTTCTTTCTCATTGGAGGAAACTTGTGCACATGGATTGCTCCTCTTTCAAACCCCACCTTTGATCAAATATTTTGCCTCTTAATCTCTATCGTTCGTTGATTCTCATTTCTTATAAAAGAAGAGCTCTCTTCTCATTCTAGAATACCAACTTTTTATACTAATCTTATGCTGGAGGATTTCTTGGTGATGTTGGAGCTTTGAAGATCTTCTTGCATTCTAGCTTCCATTCTTGCATCATAGCTTCATGTTTATGCTTTCTTAGCTTAGATTTTCTTTCATGTTCTAGCTTAGCTCACATAGCTTAATTATCAAGGCTTGTAATATTTTCATTTCCATAGCTTACATGCATTTTCATTCTTAGCATAGCATTGCATTGCATCTTCATTATTGATTCTTGAAGATATTGGCTTTTTTCCCCTTGTCTCTTTGAATCTCTCATTGTGTGGTTTACTAGCAAGGTTATAGGCTTAATAGCTCTAGATGAGAGCATTCTTAATATCCTTGTGACTCCATGCCTAGGGAGCTCTAGGTCGCTTTCTCAAGGTTTCCAATCCATAGATTCTTTTGAAAGTAATGACTTAGAGAAGTGCACATTTTAGTGTGTACAAGAACCACCTGCCAATGATTTGAAACTATGCTCATCACAAGCAAACAATCCCAACAATTTCAAGAAAAATGTGAGGGTTGGTCACACACTTGTTAAAGGATAGAATGGAAGGAGCTTCAAGACGAAATGAACACCATGCTAAATCCTATAGATCGTATCTTGAAGCACATGCTTTGTATTGCTAGGATTCAAAACTTTCTTTCCTGCTCACCGGTGCTTGTAGAGATCATCATGAATTGCACTTAAACACAATGTTCGACAACATTACATTATTATAGTTATATTGTAGTATATTCTTATTATATTTTGTTATCTTGTATCAAAATTTTGTAATGATAAATATTTCAATTTGAAAGGTTCTATTAAGATTAAATATATTAATCATAAATAATTTATTGATAATATCATCATTTAAATTATATATAATAACAAGTTTATTACTAATATTTGATAATTTTTAATATTTCATTAAAGTAAAATATCTATTATTTTATATAGGCTGGTATTAAATTAGAGTGTGTATTATTTGAACTATTATTTTTTATTATATTTACGTGATCATAAATTTATTTAGGAAACTTTAAATTAATTTAAAATAATAACGTATTGAAATTTCGCCAAAAAGAAATGGGGTTGGCATTCTCACTATCATACGACACAGCTTTACCTTTGTGCTGCAGCAGCTGGGTTTTACCTCTTTCTTGATTATCAAGGTTCCTTGTGTCGCAAGCTGCCCATCATAATTAATCCTGTAACCAAACAATGCATTGAGTTGCCTCTTCTTCCAGACGGTTACGGATGGACAAAAGGAACAGCCATAGAACTTATTGCCCAGTCTGGCCACTTCGATATTATTGCTTTAGGGTTCTATGAAAGAGAAACGGATTACTGTACCCTGCTCTACAATTCCATCGCAGATATGTGGACTAGTACCCATGCCATGCCTGCTATTCCGTCACACATCATTCTGACTGCTGCCTACCGGACAAGACACCCTTGGACCAGGCATTACACAATGGTGTGGTCTACTTTACTACACATAACTACGGTCTTCATCTGGGTTGTTATGACATTGTCTCCAAAATGTTTCAGTTTAAGGAGATTGAAGGAGGGTTGCCTCCACAGATTGATTCTAATTCTGATGAAAACACCCACATCTCTCTGCCTTCCTTAGTGGCCTGTAATGGGAAGCTTCTTTTGATAGGGAGGTTAGAGAAGGAGGTTGGGGAAGGAGGCTCCACATGGGGTGGTATCCCTTTCATCGAGCACGCTTTGGTGGGGATATGGGAGTTGAATAGTGATAACACATGCTTTTGGTCTGTCATTTCTGTTACTCCCCGTGATTTGTTTGAAGACACTGTGAAGTCATCCCAGGGAACAGATTTCATGGTTACGGCTTTATCACATAAAATTTGGCTTACGATTAGAGGAAGCAGGAATGTTATGACACTTGATTTGAGGTACATGGAATGGAGCGCATTGCCAGACTGCCCGACTGAAGATACTGTTGATACTTATCCAAGGACTGCTGTTTGTGGAACTTTGTCCATTTGCAACCTTTCACACTTTAACTAATCTCTACATTTATGATCCATCAACATTTATCTTTAATGTGTATTTACACTCTTTTATTATTCTGATTTGTCTATTTTGGATTCTCAGATTATTATATATATCATATATATATATATATATTTTACTTCACACTCCTAAATCAATTTTATTAAAGTAAAATCCTGATAGATTTTAATACGTACCTTGATTAATTATCATTATATCTGAGATTTAGAGCACAGATTGGTAACATCTCCCCAAACGATAAAAAACAAACGTCCAAAGTAATGTATTTTGATTTTGAAAGCGAAACTCAGGAATCTTTCGACGTGCATCTTCATTTAATTGATTTCTTTTACACATTTCATATGTATAATTATATTTAAAAAAAATGAAGGTAAAGGAAATGTATTCTGCTCCTATATTCATCCATTTCAAGAAGGAATTTCCCAGCGCAGTATCCCATGAATTGTACATACGACTTTAGCATTCTTTGAGTTGTTAAATCAATAGCACAATGTTGTAGAAGAAAGATTTTATAGGCTTTTGTAAATTCTGTACTGCCAACAAATTAATTTTCCGTATGTATCACAAAAGCAGTAAATACAGATGTAAGGTTCAATTTTATTAAATGGTATTATTCACTGACATAGAAAATATAATTTTATTATTATTATTTTTAAAGAGAATAAACTAATTGATAATGACGGGATTTTATTATTAGAAAATTACAGACTTCATCAATCAAAGTTATTTCATCTTAATAATAATAATAATGATAATAATAATAATTATAATAATAACAACAACTATTATTAAAGATCAAAAAATTCTTCCAAATTGTATTATGGCTATTTCATACAAATATAATTAGATTGATTAATTGATTAGGAGTTGGATATTAAGTTAATAATAATAAGTTTAAGATAAACAAAAATCGATCCTTGTAGTTACTAAGTACAAGTATAATGGGTATTAATCACAATGTAATTAATATTATAACTATTTGATATAATAGGCCAAGTCTTATATATTAATTTAGAATTATAAATATATAATAATTATAAATATTTTCCTCTTTTGTTTTACAATTTTAAGATATTTAATTATTAGTACTTTAAATCAAATTAATAAAAATAAAAGAAAATTAATCCTTATAAATGTAAGTGAATATATTTGTGTTAATGAAATACATAAATTATCTTTAATTTTTAAAAAGATTTCAAGTAATATCTTTAATATTATTTCTTAATTTAAAATTTTTATATAATATCAATATTTAAAAAAGATATAATTAAAAATATCAATAAAATTATTTTTCTTAAATATAATTATTAATTTATGAAATAAAATAATTCATACATAAATAAGCAATATAATATATTATAAGGTATTTGAAAAATATAACTATAAATCAAAATTTAAATACTTCACATAAATTATTAATCTAATATAATAGAATTTCCTATTTTTAAAAAGTAACTATTAAAATCAAAATAAATTACATCATTTAATTAATAAATGAAAATGAGATCACTATAGACATGAGATCCCATGAACTAACTGTTAACTTATTTTGTTTTGAATTATGAAAAAAATAATGAATTCTAATTGGTAGAAAATTGATTCACTAAAGATTTTGAAAGCATAAAGTGAATGTAATAGTATTTCTTAAAAGAAAAATACTAATAAGCGAGTGTTTTTAGAAGTATTAGTGTCTTTGTTAACTACTGCTTAATGCTAGACCATTGAAGTTTAATGCCATTGATTATGGTATATTCTAATACCACCGTATCTTGGATCTTGGAAATGGAAGATAAATAATGTAATATATTTTAACTAATTTATTATAATATTTTTAATAATAAGTAATTAGATTAGTTTGTCTACCAAATTTTTGT
Organism: Chamaecyparis obtusa; assembly: GCA_027943335.1. NCBI lineage: Eukaryota > Viridiplantae > Streptophyta > Pinopsida > Cupressales > Cupressaceae > Chamaecyparis > Chamaecyparis obtusa. The sequence goes on along the minus strand of BSBK01002082.1, from coordinate 910,369 downwards.
TTTGAATGGTCCTATAATAAAAGTAGACTTGGAAGTTATCATGTCAAAAAAGAAAAAAATGTGTTAGTTAGGAAAATTATGTATAAAAGTGTTTATGTCAAGTTTATTTGACTTAGATATGAATAAAATTATTGGTGATACAGTCTATTTGAATTAGATATGTAATTCTATTATGATCACAATGTTGAAGAAGAAAATGCAACATAACTCCCTAAACAAAGAATAAGGAAATGAATAATATTTACATAAAGTTGGGAAAAATTACATTAGAAGTAAAACCTCAAATACAATATGCCAAAGAAATGATTATGCCAACCCATGTACATATTATTGCTATCTTGACCACTCGAACCCATAAACAATGGGCTTTTAGAGGCAAACTTCACTGGTTCTTGTTGTGCCATTGGTAATAAATCTGGGAATAAGATTTAGTTGGATGATAATGTGCATTAAAAAATAGGTTTGCAATGACAAATCCTGCAATGCACAAGGTCTAATGATATTAATGCCGAAAATTCAAAGGATCTTGCAATGTAAAGTTATCAAACATGAATGTTATTGTCTAGACATGAATGTAAAGTTAATGTCTAGGTACATTCTAGAAGAGTATACAATGAAAAACTTGAAACAATCACACAAGCTTCTGAGATCAATGCCAAAAACTTAAGTCATTTACAACGCTCTTAGAACATAAACAAGGAAACACCCTCAAATTGTCTAGCAAGAATTTAAAGCCAGATGATGGACAACTAAATGCATTATACAATAGCCACAAGATCTCAAGAGAATAATCCAAACAAAAAATTTGAAATTTGTCTTGATGACATGAGATCAATGAAAAAAGAATTCAAGGCATCCGCCCACAAGATCTCATGTGATTAACACAAAAAAAAATTGAAGTCCCTAACAATGCCTTTCATAAAATGACAAATGGACGGAATCATTGTCTACAGATAAACCTAAAATCCACAGATCTCTAATGTTATTGAAACAAGTTTTGATTATATTGTTGCAGAAATAGAAAGTGCGAAAAGGCAGAAGACCTCACACATATATAGAAAAATGAGATGTATAGAAAGTTTATGAATAGAAAATTAACTAAAGTTAAAATACAATATTAATCTGATAAAAAGCAGTTGAAAAATATGAACTTCTATATAAACAACAGATCTAGCCAAAGCTAGTTAGATCATCCACATACTAATATTAGCAACAAAGACCAATATTAGTAACAAATAAACAACACCTTATTATTGCGATGTGATGAGTTTTTTAATTTCTTTCTAAATTGTACAAGATTTGTTGACATTGCAATTCCTAAAAAAGGGGTCCTATAACACCCAAATAATTAAACGAATCATATTTGAGATAAATAATTTATATAATATCTTAAATTAACAAATAAATATCATAACTTTGGAAAAAATATGAAAACAAAAAAATTGTTTGTTATGATTGGTGGAAATTGATTGATTAATTGTCACAAGTGAATGCAATAGTATTGCCTACGGCAAGTGCTAACAAGTACTAACTAGCACTTGCATCTTAAAGAGGCTCAAGGGAAACGTCCATAGGATAGAAAATCAAAGATAAATTTTAATTGAATATTAATTCAAATTGTCAAATGAAGTTGAAAAAAATAGTTTTTGTTAAAACAAAGTAATATAATTTGTGATTGGGATATAAATTTCTTTCTTCTGTAAATAATTCTATCTCAAGTCTCTTTGATGGATTCCATACATATTAAGATTTATCCATACATATTAAGAGCGTGGTGTGTTTATTCCTAATTTGAATAATAGCTGTAGAGAAATCATGGCAATAGATAAAAACACGTGCATTAATGACAAAATCTTCTGAGGGAAATCAAATCCATCAACATTTTATAGAGTTTTGTAAACTCTGCAGTGCCCACACATTAAATTTCTGTCATGTATCACAAATGCAGGAAATATAAATGTTTGATTTGATTTGTATAAACGGCATATTTGTATATGTATATATAAGAGTCCTGCCTGCTAATCCTCCAGTTCACGAACTTAGAAAATACAATTTTATTTTAATTTTTAATAGAATAAACTAACTTATAATAATAAGCTTTTACTATCAAAAATTATAGAAAAGTAGTCCTTCATCAACCAAAGTGATTTCATCATCTCCTCACTATTTTGTGATCGCTAGCCTTGATTTTGCACAGCATTTGGTACAAAGATGCTCAAGAGCAATGTTTGGCAAGATGCTGAGGCGACGAAAGATGTATCTTTGTCCAAAGAAATGCATTTCAGAGGAAGATTTGCCTCAAAAGTGAAAACTAATTTTCCCCTCCGTGCGATGATCAGAGCACAAGTCAAAGCAGGACAGTAGAATCCTCCAGCGGGCAGAAAAATAGCCTTTCAAAGAAGAGCGCAGGCAGCGGCGATCTGAGCAGAACGGGGTCTCGTTTTTTCAAGACCAGGGTTTCCAAAGACGTGCTTCTTAACCGCAAACGAGTTAATTTTTTCACCATTCATCTTTTAACAATTGCTGGTAACAATTATACATTTGCCAACTATTCTGTGGCTCTGAAGGCCATTTTGGTTGCAGGCTTTGCATCGGATTACATATGGAAATTAAAAAACAATGGTTGAAGCGAAAGCAAAACGGTAAATGCCAACAAGATTTTGTCACAGTCGTCGCTACCTATTATGGAGATTGAAAATTAATTTTTAGAAGCCTGACAAAATATTGATAAAATAAAATGAAATAAAATGGAAGTATTTGAAAAAAGTAGAGAAAGTACAAGCAACAACAATGTACTAATAGTGATGCATCAAGAATAAAAATGTGCATTAAAATAATATTCAAATTGTAATATTTCTTTTTTCTTTATACTTAAAATAAAAAGAAAAATCATCGTCTTTCTATTTCTATTTAGAAAAATATAGAAATGTTCTATTTCTATTTAGATTTTAGTTTAAATTTATTGTTGAGAATATATATATATATATATATATATATATATATATATATATATATATATATATGATTTAGAATGATTTTATCTTAAAAAATTTAGAATGATTTTATCTTAAAAAATTTAGAAAGATTTTAAATCTATTCAGATTTTAGTTTTAGATTTATTCTAAATTAATTGTCGATTAAATTTTTTATATTAGAAATAGTGAGATCAAAAAGAAGTTACACCGTATCCGGGAGACCCATCAGAGGCACAGTCTCAACCAAGAATACATCAAGAACTGAAACTCCAACGAACCAACAGAACAAAACTACTGCAAAATGTCAAGATACAGATCAGCCCAGGCGGTCCAGCCGAGTGGGCCTTCCATCCATACAATATTTTTCCTTTCTTGGATCTGAGACAGAATAAGTAATTCCTCCTTTTTGGCATTATGGTTTTTTTTTATGGCTTGGTTCAGCTTCCAGCAGGTACGCTCAAATAGCTGCAAGTTATCCATAGTCCTTCGCCACTGGTAACCGTACTTGAGCTCATGAACCAAAAAGGTCGCCTGCTCATCTTTAAGAAATCTTTGAAGTTTATCCCTCTCAGTTATCATAGTGGTTTGAACCTGCAAGAAAATTTTGAAAAAAGTGAGTTTTCGAAAAAACTCAGTAAGAATCCTTGGCTTACCTTGGTACCTTTCTTCGTTCCTACATTTCCAAATCTGCCAAAGAATGTTAGAGGACAGCATATTCCAAAAAAAGTTAGCATCTTTACTGATCCCATTAATGTGACCAGTAATGATATCAATAATGCTCACACTAATAGGATAGTAAATACCAAATAAATGCTAGATTTCTTTAGCAAATAAGCAATCAAATAAAATATGTCTACTATTTTCAGGTAGCTTGCAAATTCTACAAATATCAGAGTGCTGATTGTCTTTTCTAATAGGCAGTCTATCAATTAAAGCCAGCCATTTAAAACATTGAATTTTTGGCTCAACAGGGCTTTTCCACAGAAAAACCAATAACTTATTCCAATCTTTACAATCAAAAGAACAGTACCAGATTTTATTAAGGTGCAGAATAATATCTTCATTGTAGTCAATAACCTTATATATGTTTTTAGCTTTAAGTCTGTCCAAAATAGTACCATCAGGCCACTTACAATTCAGATGTCTAAAAGAATCCACATGACAGATAGAAGGAAGATTTTTAGTAGCTTGTAATATCAGATTATAAGTCTTCTTCTGGGATTGAGGAATATTAAACTTAATCTTGAGATCGTCCCAGGGAATAAGGACATCCTGTTCATAAATATCAGCAATTTGAGTAATACTAGCTTTAGCCGAAGATTTGGCAGAACAACCCTGGTAAAGGGCAAGAGGTTTATTATTGACACACAAATTCCACCAAATGGACTTTTCACCATGGATTTGATTATTATTGTAAAATTCCTTATTAGTGATAAACTTTCAGACATATTCCCAAGCGTGCCAAATAGACCTAAAAATCGTAGAACCTTGGACTATGACCGGAAATTTACCAGTAATAAGGTCACAAAAGGGGAGGTTCTTCCAAGATTTAGTCTCCTTGGGGTAACCTCTCTCAATATTATGTCTGACAAGAACCTTCCAGGGACTGTCACCTTCCAAGGCTTGAAAAATCCATTTGGCAGAAAGAGCGATGCCCTGTAACTTAAGGTCCTTAAGCCCGAGCCCACCGAGGGACTTAGCAGTATGACACCAATCCCAGTTAACAGCATGGTGCTTACGATTACCTTTGCCATCAGACCATAGAAAATGTCTGATGGCTTTTTGAATCTCATGAATCTGATAGTTATTAAACATCCAAGTGGAAGAATAATAAATACTATAAGAGGACAGGATCTTTTGACAAACTTGAATTCTACCAGCAAGCGATAAGGTTCTATTATGCCATTTGTTAAGCTTGTTCTCAATTTTGGCTTTAACCCAGGACCACATATCTTTGAGAGAAGGGTCAACAGAATAAGGGATTCCCAAATACTTAACAATCTTCTTAGAACCTCCCCACTGAAAATTGTACTGAGAAAACCAATCCAGAGGCTTGTCCTCCCATCCCAGGCATATAGACTTAGCTTGAGAGAGTTTGGCACCAGATATAACACAAAAAAAATCCAATTTGACTTGCAGATTTTTAAAGTTGGTTTCATAAAGCTTGAAAAAGATAGTAGTATCATCTGCAAAGTGGCTGATTAAGAGCTCATCATTGTTAGGTAGGTACATACCTCTAATGTCCGGAGAGAAGGAGGAGTCTCTAAGAATGTAGAAAAGAGCTTCAGCAGCAATGACAAAAAGAGCAGGGGCCAAGGGGCATCCTTGTCTAATAGAATGGCCCAGCGGGAAAGGATCTAAAAGAGATCCATTAACCTCAACTTGAGCATAAGCATCCTTAAGCAAGGTAGAGACAACATCACAAAAATAAGAAGGAAACCCGAAGGACTGTAACATCAAAATAATGAATTGCCACTCCACCCTATCATATGCTTTTTCAAAGTCTAGGAGAAGCAAAGCAACGTTCTGATGTGACACTTTAGCCCAATCCATGGCTTCCCAGGCAGTGATAAGATTCTCCAGAATGTATCTTCCCTTAATAAAACCAGATTGAGTAATGCTAACAAACTTAGGGAGAATATTAACTAGTCTAATAGCAAGCACTTTAGCTAAGATCTTGTAAGAAACATTAAGGAGAGTGATCGGCCTCCAATTCTTAATCAAAGTTTTATCTCCTTCCTTAGGAAGGAGCTTAATATACCCCTTGTTAATTTCTGGCTCGAGAGAGCCAGTAGCTAAAGCTTCATTATAAAGGTCCAATAGATCTTTGCTAATCCAGGTGATGTTAGCCTTATAAAATTCAATAGGAAGCCCGTCGGGCCCAGGAGCTTTATCATCCTTGAGAGCTTTGATGGCCCCTTCAATTTCCTCAACAGAGATAAGAGTTGAGAGAGACCTGACATCATCATCATCCAATTTATTGGGAAAAAGACTTCTACAACTATCTCTACCTTCAACGGCCTCACTAGAGTCCTCAGAAGATAAGAGTTGTTTATAATAATCAGCAAAGGCGGCAGAGATGCTAGCCAAATCCATGATTTCCTTATTATTTATGATCAGTCTATCTATAGATTCTTTAGTATGCTTATGCTTAAGGAGGTTAAAAAAGAATTTGGAGCCACGATCCCCATGTTGGAGCCAGTTAGCCCTTGAGCGAATTTTAGCACCTTGGATCTTATAATGTTGATGCTTTATGAGGGCATCTTTAGAAGCAACCAACTAGTTAAGAAAAACCAGGTTGGAAGGGTCAGATTGAGCCTTAAAATCGGCTTCCTAAAGGCCGAAGATTAACAAATTCTCATTAAATCTAAAGTCTTTAGCGTGCTTTTGGCCAATGGTCTATAACAGATTCTTCCATGCAGGAATCATAACCTTCCACTTGTCCAGCATGGAATAGTCTTTAAGGTTAAAAAAATTGAAGTTCCTAATGATATGAATGGCACAGAGGACATCATTATCTTGAAGAAGCTTGGTGTTAAGCAAAAATTTGGAGCAAACAGACTTATGACGAATAGGGCCAGAACTGATATTAATCCTAGTAAAAATAAGGTGATGGTTAGATAAAACGGTGGCCATGACTTTGACAATGACACTATTATTGTCAGGAAGGAAGGAAATGAAGTCTTTGTTACCATAAAAGTGGTCTAATCTAGAATAGATCCGAGCATGACCTTGCTGGAAGTTGCACCAGGTGTGCCAAATTCCAGGGTGAGTGTCTTTCAAGTTGGCAAGAGGGTCAAACAGATTTTTATTCTTAATAAAATTGGTCCAATGAACATACTCTTGATCCTTCCATTTAAAAGGATTGCCACCAGACTTGTCGTAAGGTGACTCAACCATGTTAAAATCCCCTCCAAAAAACCAGGGAATATCAGGAAGATTAGCAAGCCAATTCCAGAGAGAGATTCTGGATTTAACTTCATTAGGAGCATAAATGGAACAAAAACCAACAGATTTACTATTAATGTTCATAATGAACCAAATAGCCCTATTACATGGCGAAACACCATTATCAGAGATATAAGATTCCCATTTAGGGTTAATAAGAATAGCAATTCCTCCCTTTCCCCTGCAATGGTTAGATATGAATTTGATAGAATCCTTCCAAATGAAGCTAAGATTAGAATCAAGATTGAAGCCAGTAGCTTTAACCTCTTGCAGCATGACCAAATCAATACTATCAAAAGAATTTAGAACCCGCTTAATAACAAATTTCCTATCAGGGGATTCAATCCCCCTCACATTCCAAGAGATGCAATTCATTGAGATACATTGACAATATGAAGATCCGCAGTTTCATTCACCATACTGGGACTACTGAATGAGTCCCCTTCCAATTTACCAACGGGTTTATTTCTAGACCTTGGTGGCCTTTCACATCTTTTCATAGTCATAGACTCTATTTTAGAGGAGTCATCCCGTTCAGAGGGCTCCAAATCCATGCTAGAATCATTTAGTTTCGACTCTTTAGCAGGAATAATTTCAAAGATATACCCATCCTCAATTTCCTTAAAAACTTTTGGAGGCAAATTATCATGAGTTAAGCCAGACGCAATGGTTCTAGCTTGAGAAGTAGAATCCAGATCTAGACCAATACTCGGATGAGGTAAACTGGCCTGAGAAGGAGGACGAAGATTTTTGAGGCTATTGGCTTTGGGTTGACCCGAATTATTCTTTTTCCTCTTCTTCTTATTGCTAACCAGAGTAAATTCTTCATCATTATCGAGCCCCGACTCGACATCTATATGAGGGTTCTTTTGAATGATAGACGACGGATCAACCTAGGCAATACCTACATTTTCCTTGAAATTTTTTCCAATAGAATCGGCAGAAGGTTGAACAACTGATTGGTTAACCGGATTGTCAAACGTGGTAGGGGATTTGGGGCTACTGGGAGGTTTAGGCTGGGATTTGTTAATGATAGGACAATCCTTCCTACGATGGCCTTCCCTCCTGCACAGAAAACATGCGTAAACCTAAATAGAAATGTTTCTTATTGTTGATTAAATTGAAATTTTAATTTTTTTTTTTAGGAAGTAAACCTGAATAGAAATGTTGCTTATTTATATATCTAGATTAATTGCTACTTTTCTCAATTTCATAACTAAAATGATATTGAGTGAGTTTTTTCTAAATAAAAATTAAAATAGAAGATATATTTATTATTGTTAAGTTGATTTCTATATGATAGTAACATTATTAAATTAAAGAAAATAAGCCATGCATACCTCTAAATATTATATAAGTAATAGATAATATAATTACTAAAATAAAGTAATATATTTAGATATTGAATAATATTTTTGGTCTCTCTCCAAATTATTTTCCATTGTAACCATTCATCATCTCATTAATTATATATATATATATATATATATATATATATATATATATATATATATATATATATATATATATATATATATATATATCTATGTATGTATGTATGTATGTATATATGTATGTATGTATGTATGTATGTATATATAATCCTAATTGAAAAATCTTAATCCTAACCTTATTCATAAATGTTAAACCCTAAATATAAATGCCAATCCTTAATACTAACCCTAATATAAACCCTAACCCTAACCATAATACTAACTACAATTTAAGCCCATACCCTAACCCTAATCCTATCTATAACTATAGATCCTAAATGCTAAATCCTAATCCTAAACATAATTCGTAAACACTAATTCTAAATGCTAAACCCTAAATTCTAAATCTTAGCTAACACATTAACCTGAATGATAAAATTTCATCTTAAATGCTAAACCCTGGACCTAAATGCTAATACCTAAATCCTAAACCCTAAAAATAACATGAAACCTAAATACTAAATCCTAATCCTAACATGAACCCTAAATACAACCATAACTATAACCACACCATGAACTTAAAGCTTTATCCTAACCCTGACCCTAATAGTAACCATTATGTAAACCAAAACCCTAATGATAATCCTAATCCTAATCAAAACCCCAACCCTAACCCTAATACTAACCATGATTTATACCTTAACGCTAGCAACAATCATAATCCTAAGCCCTAATCCAAACCATAAATATAATACCAATCATGATCTAAACCCTCACTCTAACCATAATCCTAAATTCTAAACCTTAGTTATAACCCTAATTGTAAAGCTAAATCCTAAAACTAACCCTAAAATATAATTCTAACCCTAACCCTAAATATTAATCCTAATACAAATCCTAACCCTAATTATAATATTAATCATGATGTAAAATTATACCTAATTCTAATCCTAACCATAATCCCAAATCCTAAATGTTAAAACCTTATCCTAAAATAGATTACTAAATACTAATCTTAATGCTAATCCTAAATGCTAAACCATAATCCCCTCATTCTAAATGCCAAACCCTAATCCTAATCCTGATTGTTAAGCCCTAATCCTAACTCAATCACTAAATAAAACAATGACCATAATCATGGCATGAGCGTAATCCTTTATCCTAGCTCAAACCATAATACTAAACATGATGTTAACCCTAACCATAATGTTAATCACAATCTTAAACCCTAAGCCTTAATCCTAACCCTAATCAAAACCCCAACCCTAACCATGACTTAAACCCTTACACTAACCATAATTTTGATAATAATCCTAAACGTAACCCTAATCTTAACACTAACCCTAATCATAATCAAAACCCCAACCTAACCATAATACTACCTACAATGTAAATCCTTACCCTAACCATAATCATACTCATAACCTTAAACCCTAAACTTGAATCCAAACCCTAGACCCTAACCTAGGTTACCCTAACCATTATTCAAACAGTAATCTTTACTCTAAACCTTAACTATAACCACAATCATAATCCTAAACCAAACCTCAATCCTAAGCTAACCCTAATCTAAATCCTACTCTAAACCCTTAACCCTAATTAGCATTTAATATTTATAATTAAGGTTTAGGTTAGGATTTAGGGTTTAGTATTTTAGATTTCACTTTAGCATTTAGTATTATTGTTTAGCATTTAGAATAAGGGTTTAACATTTAGGATAAAGGATTATGATCAGGATTAGGGTTAGGGCATGTGTTTATATAATTATTAGTATTATGCTTAGGGTTAGGGTTTGTATTAGAGCTAGAATTTAAAATTAGAGTTTAGCATTTAGGATTAGGGTTTAGATTTTATGGTTACAGTTAGGATTATGGCTTAGCATTTCCAATTAGGGTTTAGCATTTACAATTAGGGCTTTGCATTTACAATTAGGGCTTTGCATTTAAGACTGTGGTCTTGGTTAGGATTTAGGATTTAGGATTTAGGTTTATGCATTTAGGATCAAGGTTTAGTAATAAGATTAGGATTGGGGTTAGTATTAGAATTGGGGTTACTTTACATCATGGTTATTATAATGGTTAGGGATATATACTCTATATTTAATACTAATATATACTCTATATTTTGAAATAGGATTAGGATTGGGATTACTTTACATCATGGTTATTATTATGGTTAGGGATAGGGTTCAAGTATTAGGCTTAGGATTTAGAGTTATAGTTAGGGTTAGGTTTTAACATTTAGGATTCAATTTTATCATTTAAGATTAGGATTGGGATTAGTATTAGGGTTTAGCATTTATAATTAGGGTTACTCATTCTTAGTATAAAGGTTAGTATTATGTTTAGAGTTAGGGTTTGAATTAGGATTACGGTTTAGGATTTATGATTATGATTATGATTTAGAACCATAGTCATAACCCTAACCCTAATATTCACCCTGACCTAAACCCTAACCAATGAATAATCAGAAACCTAACCTTAATCATAATTTTAAATCTAACCATAGTTTTTGGTAATAATACCCCTAACCCTAATCCCAACCCTTATCCCAATCCTAACCCTAACCCTAATCCTAAAACTAACCCTAAACCTTATACCTTACAATAATACTACATTCTAAACCTTAATCCTAACCCTAATCATAAATACTAAACCCTAAATGTAAATGTTAAACCATAATTGTAATCATAACCCTAAATCCTAAACCTTTAATACAAATCTTAACCATGATGTAAACCCATATCCATACCCTAATGCTAATCTTAAGCAAGATTTATGTCCATACTCAAACACTAATCCTAACCCTAACACCAAGCTCTAATCCAAATCATGATCCTAAACCCTAACCCTAACCCTAACCCTAAACCCTAATCCTGACCCTAACCCTAACCCTTATCATAATTCAAATAATAATATCAACCCTAAACCCTAATTCTAACAGAAATTCTAATCATTAGCCTAATCCTGACCCTAATATAACCATAATCTAATTCCTAATACAAATCCTAACCCTAATCCTAACCCTAATCCTAAGTGTAACGATAATTTTAACCCCAACCACAATCATACTTCTAATCTAGACCATAACCTTAATGATAAGCCTTTCCCTAACCATACAATAAACCCTAACCATATCCTAATCCAAAACATAACCCTAAACCCTTACCATAATCCTAACTCTATGATTCAGCATAACCCAAACCCAAATCCTAACCCTAATTATTTTTCTAAACTAAAAATGACCTTATAACTAACAAAATAACTAATCAAAAACCTAGCCCTAACCTTAACCCTAAGCATAATTCATCCATAATCTTAAAACCCTAAACCATAGCCAAACCCTTCTAAATCCTAATCCAAACTCTAACCATAATCACACTTCTAATGTGAACCCTAGCCCTAATGATACTTGGAAATTTTCACTAACCATACCTTAAACCCTAACCCTTACCCTAACAATCATATATACCTTATAACCCTAACTCCATGTCTAACCTAAACAATCACTCTAACCCTAATCCTAATCTAAACACTCACTCTATCCATAACCATGATTTAAACATTAATTATATTAAATTTTATTTCATTTATATGTTATATAATTAAATATTAATTTATTCAATATCTTACGCATGCAAGGACTGCTACTAGCTAATATATACTCTATATTTAATATATGCCAAGATGTATCGAGGCATTTAATTTTTTCATCATTCATCTTTAATTAAAATTAAAGTTGAAAAAATTCAACGCCTCGCTACATCTCGGCGTATATTAAATATAGAGTATATATTAGCTAGTTATATTTACATGTTCATAAATTTATTTAGGAAACTTTAAATTAATTTAAAATAATAATGTATTGAAATTTCAATAATTATATAATTAATTATAGAATGTCAAAATACATTTAAATTTTAACTTAAATTGTATAGATGTGTCCTCTGAACTTCGTATAAATACAAATACTAGCATATATAAATTTAAAAATCATTTTACCCAAAGTTGTCATCTATTTGAAGTTTTATGTGATAAATCTCCAAGTTAGTATTTGAAGTAACGAAATGGGAAGAAAGAGTAAGAAGAATTCTTCTAAGATTGTAGAGGGAGGGCAACATATTTATACCAACTTGGTGGAGCGGATCCTTCAAAGAGTATTTAATGAGGCAGACGAATCTTGCAGGTCACCAAGCAAGATATTCGACCATAGATGGCGATATACAATATGCAAAATGTGTATTGGCCTTCCCTTTTCCAGATTAGTAAGTGCCTTCCAAATAAGATATGAAACACAAATCAAGCAAAATTCCCCTTCTCAAATAAAACTTTAGAACCACCATAAGGGTATCCTTGGGATACTAAGAGTTTTTTCTAACAATAGTTACAAATATTAGGAATGTCCAAATCTGGATTTTGATGCAATAGAGGAGATTTTAAGAAGACTTCCAGTGACCTCATTGATGAGGGCAAAGAATGTTTGCAAAAACTGGAATAGGGCAATATCAACCACTACTTCTAGTTGTTGAAAGTAAATTGCAGACCCAAAAATAATTAAAGAACCGAAAATAGAATAGAATATAAAAGATAAAAAATACATAAACAAAAGACATAGTGTTTATAGTGGTTCATCCAGCTATTCTGGATTACGCCCACTTTCAAGCAGGGCAAATATCTCTATTGAAAATCAATGTCTATTAAAATATCCAATAGCTCTTTAGCTATTTTCATCTATATTACATAGCATATGCAGAAGTCCAAGATTTTGCGGTTACAACACTAGGTGAAATGTTTGGGCTTCACATACTACCGTAGCCGTTACATGACAGGGGAAGTTACAATCTCCCACTTGAAGTCCAAACAATGCTACAAGGTGAGCTGCTCAAAGATATCTCCCACTTGGTGCTTATGACTATGTCATCACAATGCCGAGAGAAGTTCTACAGAATTTGAACTTCTCTCTCAGTACTATCTTGGTGAACGCATCAGCTAGATTTACCTTTGTGTCAATCTTCTGTAACCGGAATCTTCCCTCTTCAAGAGCATGATGTATGAAATGAAATCTGGTCTCAATATGCTTTGTGCAACTGTGGAAAGCTGAATTTTTGGCCAAATGAATGGCTCTGTTGCTATCAGAGAATAAAGTAAATGTGGATTGTTTAAATCCCAACTCTCCAAACAATCTCTGTAACCATATCAACTCTTTAGCTCCCTTAGTGAGAGAAATGTATTCAACTTTAGTGGAGGAAAGAGCAACCACTTGATGCTTCTGAGAAATCCAGTTTATCGCTGCCCCGACAAAAGTAAACACAACATGTTGTTGACCTCCTTGTATCTAAATCTTCAGCCATATTGGAATCAATATATCCAAAAATATAAGGGGCCTTACTTTTAAAATATAAAACATGAGAGGAAGTGCCTCTAAAATACCGAAGAGTCCATTGAACTGCTTGCCAATGAGTTTTACCAAGATTACTCATAAAACCACTCACAACTCCTACTGCATGAGCAATATCTAGATGTGTGCTAACCATGGCATACATCAAACTCCCAACCACTAAAGACTAAGGAATACTAGCCATCTCTTATTTTTCTTCTTGAGTAGAAGGACACATTTTTGTGGACAATCAAAAATGATCAGCCAATGGAGTGGCAACCAATTTTGCATTTGTCATATTAAATTTCTCTAAAACTTTAAGAATGTATTTTTATTGAGATAACATAATTTCTCTTTTATGTCTATCTCGGATTATATCCATCCCAAGAATTCTCTTTGCTGCCCCTAAATATTTCATGGAAAAATGAAGAGACAAATGTGTCTTCAGCTCATGAATGACTCTCATACTGTTACCAGCAGTCAACATATCATCAACATACAATAACAAGATCACAAACTCACTAGTCGGAAGCCGTTTGAAGTAGACACATGTGTCTGATTCGCATCGAGTAAAACCTTGCTGAGTCATGAAGTTATCAAACTTTAAATACCATTGATGTGGGGCTTGCTTCAGCCCATAGAGACTCCTCTTTAACCTGCAAACTAAATTCTCCTGCCCCTATTTTACAAAGCCTTCCGGTTGTTCCATATATAATTCTTCAACAATGTCCCCGTGTAAAAATGTTGTTTTGACATCGAGTTGCTAAAGCTCAAGGTCCCACGCTACTACCATGTCGAGTACCAAATGAATGGTCTGCATTTTAACCACTGGTGAAAAAATCTCATTGAAGTCCACACCCTTCTGTTGAGTGAATCCCATCACTACCAGTCTGGCCTCATATCTCTTTCATCCTCCGTCTTCCTCTTTTATGTGATAGATCCATTTATGTTTCAATGCTTTACAGTTTGGCAGAAGAGGAACCAAGTCCCAAGTCTGATTCATGTGTAAAGAATCCATTTCATCTTTCATTGCATCCATCCAGAATACTAAATTAACATCAGTGCATGCCTATTTAAAAGTTTGTGGCTCTGCTTGATCTGAACACAAGGAAAATAACAATTCATAGTCATCAAATTTTCTAGGATGCTTTCTCTCTCTGGTAGACCTCCTCAACTAGACATTTTGATTAATATCAAAAGCATGTTCAACCTCTGTATTACCAGAACCTTGTAAATTACTGACATCAAGTTTTTTGGTTAATTCTATCGCTTGGCAAAGAGGCTAAACAGGGCATCCAGAAGACTCCCCTTTTTGAAAATTGTGGTGCACGCAGGAGCTGGAAGAGTCTACGCATGGTAGAGATGAGTGTGGAGGCTACATCATGTGTGGCATGTGTGCCAGAGGGTACTCACATGGGGAGTAGACTGAGAGAGGCACGGGCTGCTCTCGAGCTACCCACGACAGAGAGTGCTCACGTGAGGAAGAGGCCTCCTCTTGCTGGTGCGGCAGAGTGGGATCACGCGGGTTTGGGGAAAAGACTTGCATTGGATTTGAGTGGGGAAAGACTTGCATTGGACTTGCATTGAATTCCTCTTGTGGTTGGAGAAACGTGAGAGGCAAAGCCTCCTGCTCTGTTCTCTCACCGTAGTTGGAGCTTGAAGGGGCTGCGGTAGGAATTAGTGGAGGCCCAGCGTAGTTAGATAAAGTTGGCAATGTGGAGACTATGGTAGGATGCATGGTCATGGGAACTGGCATTGGAGTAGTGATTGGGGTGGAATTTATATTGCCTAAAGGCATAGCAGCAGTAGAGAGATGGAATGTCACCCAGGGAGTTTGTTGTACCTTATTACCATTGTCAAACAAATCAAAATTGACGAAATCATCAGAAGTGGACTTTTGATTATGCAAACCTGAGAATGATTTCTCATTAAAGACAACATCCCGACTCCGTATCACTTTCTTGGTGATTGAATCCCATAGACGATAACCAAATTCATCCTTACCATACCCCCAAAATATGCATCTTTTCTGATTCAAAATCCAATTTCGTTCTCTGCTCTTTATTAATGTGAGCATATACATTGCATCCAAAAACATGCAAATGAGAAAAATAAATTCTCTTACCAGCCCACCTCTCTTTTGGAATGTCAAAATCTAGATGTGACGAAGGAGCTCAGTTTATTAAATAAACCATTGTATTACATGCCTCTGCCCAAAATTCCTTCCCCAAACCAGCATTAGACAACATAAACCAAGCTCTCTCCAAAATAGTTCGATTCAACCTCTCAGCTGCACCATTTTCTTGAGGTGTATATGGGACTATTTTAATCCATCAAATACCATGATCTACACAAAATTGATCAAACTCCAAAGAGAAAAAATCACCACCATTGTCCGTTAGTAGACATTTTATTTTTCTTCCAATCTGATTTTCCACCTTAGCCTTAAATCTTTTAAATTTTGAAAAAACTTCTGATTTCTTATGCAGCATATAAACCCAAACTTTGCGAGTGCAATCATCAAGAAATGTAACAAAATAATTAGCACCACTGATAGAAGTTACCTCCGTAGGACCAAAAACATCAAAATGAATAAGCTCTAATGGAGATGATTTCTTCTCATGACCCGTCCTTACGAAGCTGGTGCGATTTTTCTTTCCATAAAGGCAATTCTCACACAATTCCAAATCAACTGATTTTAAACCCGGAAGTTGGTCTCTTCGAAGCATAACTTCAAGACCTGTTTTGCTCATATGACTGAGCCTCTTATGCCAAAGTTCGGCATTGCTATCCGCAACTGCCATGGCTGCTCCCACTTCACCATTACACTCTAATGTGTATAAACTTCCAATTTTCTTCCCTTTTGCTAAAATTAATTGACCTTTGGACACTTTCTAAGAAGCTAAATCAAAACTAACATTGCAGCCTTGTGTATATAACTAACTAACAAAAATCAGATTACGCTTAAGTGTAGGAACATGCCTAACATCTTTTAAAATCCATTTGCTTCCATTTTTCAGCAACAATAAAATATCCCCTTTGCCGACTATATCACATTCTTTATTATCCCCAAGAAAAAATTTGCCATACATACCTTCATAGTAATTTGTGAAAGCACTCCGACATGGAGTTGCATGAAATGAGGCACCGAAATCGAGAACCCATGAATCTGAATCCATGTTTCCAGCTGCAAGTACCAAAGCTCCATCTATTGCAGCATTAATGCTGACATTAATAACATTATTTTGAGCCCTTTTATAGTTCTAGCATTGCTTCTTTGTGTGCCCATATTTTCCACAAAACCAACATGTGCCATTTCTTCCTCTCGATTTTGAGTGATGACTCGATCTGCCTCTTCCATTGTTATTATTGTTATTTCTTCCTCTCTCATGACTTCTACCTCTATTGCTTGTGCTCACAGCTATTAGAGCATCACCGGAAGAGGGTTCTTGTTGCTTCCTTCGCATGTCTTCACTAAGTAGAGTGGCTGCAACTTCATCAAATTTTAGCTTGCTCTTGGCTGGAACGGAAGTGCTCACAGCCATGACAACTCCTTCCCAGCTGTTCGGAAGTGAGCATAATAATAATATTGCCTTTATTTCATCATCTAATGTGATACCAACCAAAATCAGCTGAGTAACTAGAGTATTAAACTCATTGAGATGATTCAATATCAGTCCTCCTTCTTTCATTTTTAGATTATATAATTTGTTGATGATGAATACTTTGTTTGATGTTGAAGCTATCTCATATAGTGAAGATAACTTATCCCATAGTTCGTTCATGGTCTTCTCTGTCGAAACATTGAAGAGCACATTGCTTGATAAAGATAAGAAAATCGTTGCCTTTTCTTTCTAATCGATCTTCTCCCAATCTTCATCCGACATCGAACCCTTTCCTTTTATTTTTCCAAGTAATGCTAGTTGCAAATCTTGCTTGATAATATGAGATTCAATCTGTACTTTCCATAACCCAAAGTTTTTCCCTGAAAACTTTTCAATCTTCTATTTATCTGCTTCAACCATGGCGCTTGCAAAACCTCACCAATTTCCAAAAAATCGAATGAGCTTAACTAGCTCTGATACCAATTGTTGAAAGTAAATTGCAGACCCAAAAATAATTAAAGACCGAAAATAGAACAAAATATAAAAGATAAAAAATACACAAACAAAAGACATAGTGTTTATAGTGGTTCATCCAGCTATTCTGGATTATGTCCATGTTCAAGCAGGATAGATATCTCTATTGAAAATCAATGTCTATTACAATATCCAGTAGCTCTTTAGCTATTTTCATCTATATTACATAGCATATACGGAAGTCCAAGAGTTTTCTATTATAGTAGTACGTGAAATGTTTGAGCTTCAAAAACTGTTGTAGCCGTTACATGGTAGGGGCAGTTACACTAGTCTCCTCGATGTTGAGGATTGTCATCTTTTTGTTATGCAGCACATGGTGTAGGGCTTTCAAGGAATTTCTTTCTTCAGTAGCGCACTCAACCACTGATTTCAAATCCCTTTATTTCACTAAAAGAAATGGGGCTGGCATCATCACTATCATACAACACAGCTTTACCTTTGTTCTGCAACAGCTGGGTTTTACCTCTTTTTGATTATGAAGGTTCCTTGTGTCGCAAGCTACCCATCATAATTAATCCTGTAACCAAACAATGCATTGAGTTGCCTCCTCTTCCAGATGGTTACGGATGGACAAAAGGAAAAACCATAGAACTTATTTCCCAGTCTGGCCACTTTGATATTATTACTTTAGGGTTCTATGAGAGGGAAACAGATTACTGTACCCTGCTCTACAATTCCATCACAGATATGTGGACTAGTACCCATGCCATGCCTGCTATTCCATCACACATCATTTTGACTGCTACCTACCAGACAAGACACCCTTGGACCAGCACATTACACAATGGTGTGGTCTACTTTACACATAACTATGGTCTTCATCTGGGTTGTTATGACATTGTCTTCAAAATGTTTCAGTTTAAGGAGATTGAAGGAGGGTTGCCTCCATAGATTGATTCTAATTCTGATGAAAACACCCACATCTCTCTGCCTTCCTTAGTGGCCTGTAATGGGAAGCTTCTTTTGATAGGGAGGTTAGAGAAGGAGGTTGGGGAAGGAGGCTCCACATGGGGTGGTATCCCTTTCATCGAGCACGCTTTGGTGGGGATATGGGAGTTGAATAGTGATAACACATGGTTTTGGTCTCTCATTTCTGTTACTCCCTGTGATTTTTTTGAAGACACTGTGAAGTCATCCCAGGGAACAGATTTCATGGCTGCCGCTTTATCACATAAAATTTGGCTTACGATTAGAGGAAGCAGGAATGTTATGACACTTGATTTGAGGTCCATGGAATGGAGCGCATTGCCAGGCTACCTGACTGAAGATACTATTGATACTTGTCCAAGGACTGCTGTTTGTGGAACTTTGTCCATTTGCAACCTTTCACACTCCAACTAATATCTACATTTATGATCCATCAACATTTATCGTTAATGTGTATTTACACTCTTTTATTATTCTGATTTGTATATTTTGGATTCTCATATCATTATATGTATGATATATATATATATATATATATATATATATATATATATATATATATATATATATATATATATATATATATATATATTGTACTTCACACTTCTAAATCAATTTTAATAAAGTAAAATTTTGATAGATTATAATACGTACCTTGATTAATTATCATTATATCTGAGATTTAGAGTACAGATTGGTAACATCTCCCCAAATGATAAAAAACAAACGTCCAAAGTAATGTATTTTGATTTTGAAAGTGAAACTCAGGAGTCTTTCTACGTGCATCTTCATTTAATTGATTTCTTTTACACATTTCATATGTATAATTATATTTAAACAAAATCAAGGTAAAGAAAATGCATTCTGCTCCTATATTCATCCATTTCAAGAAGAAATTTCCCAGCGCAGTATCGCATGAATTGTACATACAACTTTAGCATTCTTTGAGTTGTTAAATCAATAACACAATGTTGTAGAAGAAAGATTTTAGAGGCTTTTGTAAATTCTGTACTACCAACAAATTAATTTTCCATCATGTATCACAAAAGCAGTACGATGTATGGTTCAATTTTTTTAAACGGTATATATATCCTGCCTGCCTGCGAATTCTCCAGTTCACCAACTTAGAAAATACAATTTTATTATTATTACTTTTAAAGGGAATAAACTAATTGATAATGATGAGCTATTAATATTGGAAAATTATGGAAATGTCATCCTTCATCAAGCAAGTTTATTTCATCATCTCCCTATTATTCAATGAATGCAATTTAAACTAGCACTTGCACCTTAAAGAGGCTCAAGGGAAACACCCATAGAATAGAAAGTCAAAGATAAATTTTAATTGAATATTAATTCAAATTGTCAAATGAAGTTGAAAAAAATAGTTTTTGTTAAAATAAAGTAATATAATTTGTGACGTGGAGGTGTGTCACATGTTCACATAGCGCATTTCTTGGCTATGTGATCATGCGACAATTGTTGAATGTCGCCGTTGCGGAGTTAAGGCAGGTCCATGATGCCAATGCTTTCGTGTTGCTCGATTTTGGTTGGCTGCTGACTGGTGATGTGGTTGGAGACTTCTAAGTGGGTTGTGATCGCAATTGCACAATTAAAGATAAAGGTTAAGTCGCAAAGCCCGGGAAAAATAAGAGGGTCTACGGTCGGGACTTAAAGTTGGTCTCAGTTTGAATATGGGCCGTCGATTCCCTACAAGTGCCAAGATATGACCATTGTTTTTCAATTCTAAATTTGTAGATGGTTTTTGCAACAGGAAGTACCAAAATTGAGGGTTTTAGAAGTAAATATCGGTATTAGCCGATTATTGTTGCTGAAAGTTGAAATGATTTCGTTCTAAACATTAGGCCCTGCAACAGTGGGCTTGAACTGATGATAGATACTTTGTTAATTTATGTTTGTATTTATATAAATAAAAATCTCAGCTTCGGCCCTTCATCGATCAAAAAAATAAATAAATTTGTGATTGAGATATAAATGTCCTTCTTCTGTAAGTAATTCTATCTCAAGTCTTTTTGATGGATTCCATACATATTTAGATTGATCCATACATATTAAGAGCATGGTGTGTGTTTATTCCTAATTTGAATAATAGCTGTAGAGAAATCATTGCAATGGATGAAAACACGTGCATTAATGAAAAAATCTTCTAAAGACAGAAATCAAATCAATCAACATTTTATAGGACTTTGTAAATTCTACAGTGCCCACGCATTAAATTTCTGTCATGTATCACAAACGCAAGAAATATAGATAATTGGTTTGATTTCTATAAATGGCATATTTATATATGTATATATAAGAGTCCTGCCTGCTAATCCTCCACTTCACGGACTTAGAAAATACAATTTTATTTTAATTTTTAGTGGAATAAACTAATTTATAATGATGAGCTTTTACTATAAAAAAAATTATGGAAAAGTAGTCCTTCATCAACCAAAATTATTTCATCATCTCCTCAGTATTCAATGAATGCAACTGGAAAAATACAGTGAAATCAATGAATGTGATGAGCGAAAGGTGCTTCTTAATGACTTTTTAATCTATTTTTTAATTCATAAATTAATATCTAAACATAATTTAATTTATGTTACTGCGAGTAGTCTTTTCAACCATTTTGTTCACACACAAATTCTTTCCCTAAACCCTAAATAAATGTCCTATGAATGGACTATGAATGCAAGGCCTCTAACTCTATAGAGGATTTTGAAATGCACAAAATGCAAAGTCATGCAACTCAACAAAATGGAGATCTAATCATCAATGAATATAGAATAACAAATGTTGCACACACACATAGCAACTCAAAAAATATTGGAAGAAACCCTCGGCTAGGTAGAAACTAGAAATTTATAAGAAGAGTGAGTTGTCTCATCCATCAATGAAGACTCAAACATAATTTAATTAGATCAAACAAAAGAACTTTTCTGAGTAAGTGATGAGTGATGATTAAAATTGCTTGAAATTCAAATCTTTATAAGAAACTTGAAAATAAAAGATATTATAAATTTATTTTGCATAAAAGGATGATATTGTTTCTTTGAGAACATTCATATTTCTATTCTATATTCTATGAAGATTTTTGAGTGAAAAATCTAATTTAATTCATAAATTATTTTAAATTAAAATTTATGTAGAAAAATGAAAATGGAAAAATAAATTCTTTGAAATTGAACTACACTATAAAAGTTGCTTTACAATAAAAGGGTAAGATTGTTCCATTTAAGAATATTCATATTTCTATTCTATATTCTTTGTAAATTTTTAAGTGAAAAAAATCTTAATGTTCCTATAATTATAGAAATATTTACCATTTTTCTTAAAAATCTAAACAATTAGAAAGTTAAATGATAAAAAGATCAAGAAAAATACAATAAAATTAAAAACTTTATTTTGAAGAATTTATTTTTGGTGCAAAAGATTGAAATTCTTAGAACTAAAAGATATTTAAAAAAATAAATGAAGAACTTGTGAGTTGATATGTGATAAAAGGGTGTTCATTACATTGAAGGATTTAAATTTTCTGAGAATATTCAACACATGGAATTAGTCTTAATTGTGACTACTGTGACACATTTGCCCAAAATTATGTGGAAATGTGGAAAAATCCCGCAACAATTTTTTTTAACTTACCCGTGTTATATTTTTACATATCAAATGTTGTCAAGTAAATACAATACAAATTAAAGAAAGTAATGAAGTGTAGAAACATTCAAAAATCTATTGGAAATAGATAAGACTTGGAAAAAGGAAAATAAGGGAAAGTGAGTAAAAATAAAAGAATAAGAGGATATGGGTATCTAGAAATAGAAGGGTAAATAGGGATAAAAAAGGTATGGAAGAATATAATTAGTTAGTCTAAAGATATGAATGAAAATGAGAAAGTGGTCATGATCATCTAATGTATGCGGTTGGTTCAGCACATGTCAAGCTGACGTTCTAGTTAATATTTATTACACTCCCTGGTGTTCCCCTTGATATTTATGATGTATACATTGTGTTGATAGTTTGGGTGTCTACCAGTACTAGTTTTGAAAATGCTTTGTGTTTTAACGCATTGGTGTTTCCTAGGTTTTGTCTCTTTGAGGGATGGCTTACAACTTGTTTATGGTGTTCCAGTTTAATTTTTGGTAAATAGATGTACCCCAAGTATGTTTTTAGTGATATGCTTCATGATTGTGTTTTCTTGGCTTTGTAGTTATGAGGAATTTCATGTTAGAATGGTTGTGGTAGCTTGATCATTGAGGAAATGTGATATATTTTCTTTCGAATGATGTTGCACATGTTCATGTCATTGTGTGATCTACATAGTAGTAATTATTTTCTTTGGTGTTGCATTGTGTATGGGGTCGGTTTAAAATATTGTTCTCTTATTTATGTTACTTTGTCCTTGGCTCTGGAGGACGTGTGTCAAGTGTGTGTAATTTTCAATATCACATTAGATATTTTTTTATGATGTTTTGGGTCCTCTCTATCTCTTGGATAAGACCTAGTCTTTCACCACAATTATGTTTTGGTGAAAGACTTTTGGAATACCCCTTCTCCCTTATTTTGGCTGGCCTAATTATTATTTGGCATTGATCTAAGATGGTATAAATAGAAGATCAAACCAATTGAAATTTATGAGAAATGGGTGTGAGAACTAGGAGATACAAATTTGAGGAAGTAGTGGTGTGTGGTAGAAAATTTGGAGTTGCATTGTTAATGATTTATTGAGACATCATGTCAAAACCATTTACATTCTAAGGAGAATACTCGAAGTAGTTTGTTTTTGATAGAAAAAGTAGCAAGAGGGTGCTGGCCCGACGAACAAAGGACTAGTAGCACATTAATAGCACATTAATGGAACTAGTCAAAGCAGATAGAATAGTTTAACATCATAATCACCAAGTCTAACTTTGCCTCTATCAAAAACATAAACCTTAGTACTAATGAAAAGGATTAAAGTAGAGTACTTCAAATGAATAGTAGCATGTAAAGTATTAGTCATAAGCCATGCAGGGCTGAACAAAAAGATATAAAAACTAACATTAACCCCAACCACAAAATAGGGGATCCGAGGGCCAAGCCCAACCAAAATTAACCAACACATGGAGACCAGAAATTAGTTCTTCCCACCCAGCTTCTTAGATAGCAGGGTCCTAGCCTACTCTTCCTGCAGAAACGTGAATAGATCCTTGTTGTCCTCGTCCACTTCTAGCCTACTACCTACTAGCTTTTCCTGCACATGATAGAGGGTCGTAGCCAAAGCATGCATGACCTTTAGGGAAAATTTGTTGGTCATCATGAATAGATCCTTGTTGTCCTCGTCCACTTCTAGCCTACTGCCTACTAGCTTTTCCTGCACATGACAGAGGGTCATAGCCAAAGCATGCATGACCTTTAGGGAAAATTTGTTGGTGCATCAGATCCTGCATATTCTTCTTAATCTTCGTAATATCTTTGTCCAAATTTGAGAACCTCATTTTGAGGGTGCCTTTAAATTTTTTTTTGTCCTCCAGAGCCTTGGTATTGTAATCAGAGGTTGGGGGCTTATCCTGGGGATCATGAGGACTCAGGGGTTGGGTAGGGTTATTGGGGGTTTCCATGGTTTGCTGGAGGTTGGGCAGGGGAGTGTTAACAGTCCTAGGGGGACTCATATGATCATTCGAGGAACCTTTCATGGACTCAGTGGTGTGGGAATCTTTTTCAGATAGGGATTGCTCTCTAGAGGCCATTTCCAACAACCTAGTTTTACATTGTTCCTTGGCAATTCTATTAGACCTCTGGTGACCTGAGCCACTTAAGTCCACCTCCAAATTAACCCGGCTCTCCATCATTCTCCATTTTTTGGGCCTACATTCAGTCTTAGGAGTACTATCAGCCTCCTTCCTATCTTTGTTCTCCATAAACTCAGAGACATAAGACTCCTCTTGACCCTCCTTCCTATTGAAAGGGTTTTTAACACATTTTTTGTGGGTTCTACCCTCTTTAGCACCTAGCTCAGGCTCTTGGATGACATAGATGGACTGGGAGGAGGAATGGGTGGGATTTTTAGTTTTGGCTGGGGACTCCGGCTAGGTCATCTCCTGGATAATGGGGGGGGGGGGGGGTGGTTGGGGCGCTGGGCATATAGCTTTGTGAAAATGGTAAATGCAGAGAAGGAGGCCCTAATGGAGGATATGTATTGACTTATCAGGGTTGTCCTTAATACTAAGGATATTACTCTTTATGGAGTGCAAAAGATAGAAAGGTATGGAAATTAAATCCTTATTTCTAATATGATTTAGGAATGGTAAATGGTAGTAGTAAAACATAGTGAACTTACCTTCTAGCATGAAATATTTCATCACAATGAGGAAAATTTTTGGCTAGAAGTTTGATAGCACCTACCTGTTGAAGCCCCCTTATTTTTTCACTGGTTGCTCACCGTCCTTGAAAAACTAGTTGAGGCTGGTAGGGTCAGGAGTCTAATTGGTCTTTTTGTATTTCCTCCCCACCATAGAGAGCCCAGTCACCTTAGCTATGACCTCTTCATTCAGCTGGAAGTGGATTCCCCCAACCGAGACACTCCCGTTGTTCTAGGACGAGATGAATTGTTTGGAGATTCGCTCGTCATACCCACCTTTCATTCTCTCCATAAAACCCCATATGCCATTTTCTTTGTAGTAATGAGTCACCAATGTATTAGAGGTGAAAGCCTCATCGATTTTATCAGGCTCAATGCAGAGAGTGTTGCCTCCCATTTCAAAGCTCTGCCCCTCCTGTGCCAGAATATCCTAGAACTCTAATTGCCGAGCATTTTTGCAGACTATACAAAACCACTTGTTTTTGCAAAGCCTTTTCGAGGAAAGATTATACTTAAAATACTAGCCTTGAGAGTTTTTTTGGAAAAAGGGCTCCGTATAGCCAGATCTAATGGATCTTCAGGTGCCATTAATAGCAATAATGCCAGGGACACACTTGCTTTTCTTATTAACCAAGTAAGCCGTCTGATTCAGACAACTCTTAATCCACACATTTGAAAGGTAATGATGATTCTTTATGGGATTTTGGGTTCTCCTTTCCATAATTGCAAAAATCACCCAAGCACGCCAGCACGTGATCTAGTAAGGATTTGTAATGAATATGATAGCTTGGCACATTTAAACAGTAATATTCATTTCTCCCCCAATGAGTTGCTGAGTCACCGGAGGTAAATCACTAACCACCCTCCAACTATTGAGTTTGATTTTTTTTAGGCCTATTGCTGCCATTGAGTCAACAATCGAATTACCCTCTTTGTATGTGTGACCCATAGTCATGTGCTAGAAGTTTTTGAGAAGCTCACTGATCTCCATAATAATAGGTCTAGCCTACCACCCTGCACTAGCACCACTTTTGATGGCCTCAACAACCACTTTGGAATCCCCCTCAATTTCCAGCTACCTAATGTTCATTTGTTTTGCAAATTTAATCTCCCAGAGAAGGGCCATTCCTTCTGCCTGGGTGACAGTACAGTTATTGATCAGCCCAGCATAAGCCAGCAGGCAAGTGCCTTTGTGATCTCTTAGAACACCACCCCCTCCTTGGCCAAGATTATTTTTCACCCCATCAAAGTTTAATTTGGTCCATCCTCTGGGAGGGGCTGCCCATTTGGTATCTTTTCTAGCTATCCTTTTAGCATCGTCAAACCTGGAGAAACCGGCTAGGAGGTTCCAGCTGTCAATAATTCTCACCTCCCAGGTAGTAGGAGGACAGGGGGGAAGCTTCCATTTAGCCATCCTAGCATTCTCACATAGGAGCTTAGTTCCAATATGGAGATAGGTCTTAGACTGGTTACTATCCTCTCTAAAAATCCTGTTGTTCCTTTCCTTCCAAATGGCCCAGTAGATATGAGCGGGTAGCATACGCCAGCGGAGTTGGAGTAGGGGGTAATTGGAGGGAGATCTCTAGTTATTAAATTGATGCACTTCTCTCCCTAGGGCCCACAAGATACCCAATTTGTCGATAACTTCTTGCCAAATGCTAGTGGCATAATCACAGTGGATGAAAAGGTGGTTCAGTGTTTCCTCCTCCTTACATAGGACATAGCTGTTCGCCATGGAGAAGCCCCTCTTTATAAGATTATCCTAGGTTAGGACCTTACCATGCATTAGAGTCCACGAGAAAAAAATTATTTTTAGCGTGAGCTGAGGGATCCACACCTTCTTCTAGTCCCCCAGATTACTCTCCTTCTTCAGAAGTAGATTGTAAGTAGATTTAACAGAGAAAGTACTAGCCTAGGTGGGGGCCTAGATAATAGAGTCATCAAGCCCTAAAATTATGATATTAGTCAAGTTTTTCATGAGATCCTTGGCCAAGTGTTGCAGGTCCGGTCTGTCCCTTAACCGATTAGGTATATCCTTCCAGTCCTCACTAGTGATGTAGCTGGAGACTCTATTACCCAGGATAGGTCTGAGATAGTCCATAAGAGGTTTGAATCTATAGCCCAAGTTAGGTTGGTTCATGATCTAGTGGTCATTCCAAAATTTGATGGATCTCCCATTTCTGATTTTCCAAAAAGCTCCTTTAGACAGAAGGGTCTTACATTTACATATGTTCATCCAGAGTTTGGATCCACTTGGGAGGTCACTATTGTGGAACATCCTCCTGTAGGGATGTCCTTGGAGGTACTTAGCTTCCATTAATCTGCACCAATCCACCTTTCCTTCTATGAGCTTCCATGCCACTTTTATGGTAAGGGCTTTATTCATCAGACCAATTCTTCTTAGTCCCAGGCCACCTATTCTTTTCAGGAGGTGGACAGTGTCCCAATTAACAATAGACAACATCTTCTTTTCTTCAGACCTCGCCCACAGAAAGGTTCTCTGAGTCCTTTCAAGTTTGTCTGCCATGTTGCTTCTGATTTTAAAGAGGGATAGGAAGTAAATAGGGATCCCTTGGAGAGTGGAGGCCACGAGCTGAAGTTTGCTAGCATTTCTTAAAATCTTCCCCTTCCAACCAGCAAGTTTCCTCTAGGTTCTTTCAAGGATGGAATTTAAGAAATTTTGGGACACCACTTTAACTGTAAGGGGGAGGCCAAGGTAGGTAGAAGGGAGCAAAGCCGCCAGACAACCCAGGATTTGAAGCACCTTATTTTGTAAATCCATGGGGGTATTGAAGAAGAACAACTAACTCTTTTGATAGTTAATACACTGTCTAGAAGCCCAGGCATAACTTTCAAGGATTTGTTTCCACTGTCTAGCCTCAATCACTGAAGAATACCCAAAGAGGAAGGTGTCATCCACAAACTATTCTAACACCACTTGAGGAAGGGTAGAAGTAGGTTTGACACCTTTTATTCTTCCCATAGAAAACATCATACGTAGATTCCTGCAAAGCACATCAACCACCATAATAAAGAGGTAGGGGGAGAGATGGTCTCCCTGTCTAAGACCCTTCTCAAGTTTAAAAAAGCCACCAGGGGTGCCATTAACAAGAACATAGAAGCTAACAACTTGAGTACATTCTTTTATAATCTGGATAACCTTCTCATTAAAGCCCATTTTAGCAAAAATTTTAAGTAGAAATGACTAGTTAACTTTGTCATAAGCTTTAGAGATATCCAGTTTAAAGGCCATACCTAGGACCTTGCTTCTATCCATAGAGTGGATGATTTCATAGGTGGAAATGGCCGCATCCAAAATCTGTCTACCCAACACAAAACCTTTTTGAGTAGTGTAGATAATCTTGTCTAGAAGAGGCTTGATTCTGCCAACCAAGATCTTGGTAAGGATCTTTTAGAAGGTATTGTAGAGGCTAATGGGCTTGGAATCCAACATAGAGGTAGGATTGTCATGCTTTGGGACAAGAATAATGTAGGTTTGATTATGCTGTCTGAGTAGGCACCCAGTCCTAAAGAAGTCTCTGGCAGCATGGGTAACATCAGTCCCCACAATGTCCCAATACTCTTGAAAGAATGCTGAAGGAAATCCATCTAGTTCGGGGGCTTTGTAAGCTCCCATAGCGAAGACTGCATTCTTGACCTCCTCATCAGAGACCCACTTCATAAGCATGTCATTATCACTAAGAGTTATAGAACTTTGGATGTGGTCTAGGAGTTGGTTTTGGATGTTGTTCGGGCATATAGGACCCTCATTAGAATACAACCCCCTAAAGTAGTTAATCGCAACCTGATTGATTTTATCCTTCTCCTTGAATTCATTCCCTCCTTCATCCATAATAGTTTTGATGGTATTTCTTCTTTTATGGATGCTGGCAGACCTTGTATACACCTAAAAATGGTCATCTAGACTATTAGCCCCTTTTGCTAAATCATAAATTGCTTATTCTTGATCAAATCCTAGTTCTATCATTTATTCGATTATTTTCTATGGGCTAACCATTTTATCCTAAGTCTTTATTTGATTAAAAGGAATATTCCCTCCCCTTTTAATAAATAAAAATCCCCCACTTTTCCTCTTATCCTAGGTTGCACAAATAAAGCATTATTCTTATTTTATAAAAAGGGGAAAAACACTTTTTGTCTCATATGGACACAAAAGTCAACTCTTATTTTCCCATTGGAGGATATGTGTGCACATGGATTGCTCCTCTTTCAATCTCCACCATTGATTAAATATTTTGCCTCTTAATCTCCATGGTCCATTTCTCCTCATTTCTTATAAAAGGAGAGCTCTCTTCTTCATTCTAGATCCTGAACTTTTTATGCTAACTTTATGCTGCAGGATTTCTAGGTCACTTTGGAGCTTTTGAAGATTTGGAGCATTCTTAGCATCTACATCTCATTCTTGCATTCTACATCTCATTCTTGCATTCTTAGCTTAGCTTCATATTTATGCTTTCTTAGATTAGCTTCATTTCTATGCTCTAGATTAGCTCACATAGATTAATTAGCTTGGGTTGTAACACTTGCATATTTCCTTTCATAGCTTAGCTTGCATTTTCATTTCTAGCATAGCATTGCATTGCATTTTCATTCTTGATTCTTGAGGATATTGGCATTCTTGCCCTTGTCTCCATTGAATCTCCCATTGCATGGTTTACTAGCAAGGTTATAGGCTAAATAGCTCTAGCTGAGAGCATTCTTAAAAACCCTTGCACTCCATGCCTAGGGAGCTATGGATCAATTTGTGAGGGCTCATTCTTGAGTTTCCTTGCATGTAATGATCCATAGAAGTGTGACACATTTATAGCACACAGACCTATGGAAGAAGGTCATGTTCCTGTCCCCTTCAGCAGGCCACTAGATTCTGGATCTCTACTTCCAGTAGATTTCTTCTTTTTTCAGAGTTTCCTGCCACTTGTGTCTGTAATACCCTAAAAATGGGCTATAGGTTCATTAACCTCTTACATCTTCAAATTGAATGAAATCAACATAAAAGTCCTAACTTAAGACACATCCGCACATTATCAAATCCTACATTCTGCATCGGGGAATATTCTTAGTAATATTCCTATTTATCCTAATTATTCTTAATTTAATTATTATTTGGTGATAAATCTTATTTATCCTAAAATTTGATTAATTGAATATTTTGAATATTTAATCAATCAAATTTAATACTCCCACTTAATTATTTAATTACATTTAATTAAATTATTCCTAAATTGTATTATTTAATTTTGACAATAAATCAAAAATCTTATGACTAATTGATTAAATTCCTATTTAATTAATTAAAGTCAATTGTCAATTTTTAAAAATATAATTTTAGAATAAAGTTTGATTTAATAATT
This sequence comes from Chamaecyparis obtusa, assembly GCA_027943335.1. Classification (NCBI taxonomy): domain Eukaryota; kingdom Viridiplantae; phylum Streptophyta; class Pinopsida; order Cupressales; family Cupressaceae; genus Chamaecyparis; species Chamaecyparis obtusa. The sequence continues at coordinate 879,853 of BSBK01002082.1, read as the reverse complement.
GATTAACCCATAAATCAATTATTTTAATTCAAAAATCAATTAAGTTGAGAATAAATCACTTTATTTATTTAATTAATTCATAATTAATTGTGCACATTCAAAGAGCAGTTAAACTCAAAATCAGGAAATCAATGCAAGTTGTTAACTTTTGGAAACTCAACATTCTATTTTGAGTTCAAAGTTGATCTAAACTTCTGATTTGAGTTAAAAAACTGTTCTTGCATGCTTTTGCATGATTTTGTGAGTTAATTATCTCTGATTTTCTGATAACTTGAAAAAATCAACCTAAGTTTATCAAGAGTGATTTATGGCTTTTCTCTTGCATCCTCAAAGCCTTGGATTTCTATAAAACCAAGGCTCAGCTCTTCATAATTACACAACACTCAAATTTGGACAATTACTCTGGTGAATTGGCGATTGAAGGATTGAACATTTGTGATAGGTGATTTGTGAGATCTTTCATAGTTGATCATTTAGCTTCATATTCATAGTTTCTCATTCATAGTTTTATACTCATTCATAGCATTTTTAGATCAAATCTACATTCCAATTTCATTCATAGATTAATTTCATACAGTTTCCATATTATTGCATAGAAAATCCAAAAATATAGCTTAATCTACATCCATAATCTTTCATTCTTTGCATTCAAATCCTTCTTTTAGGTGTTGCATTGTCATTGGTCTCGGTCTGATCTAAGAGTATCATACTCACACCTACTAGAAGGTAGTAAATTGCTTAGTTTAGTTTCCATTTGATTGCACAATTTTGGTTTTTGGCTAACCTATAATGTTTTACTGAAGTGTTGTGTCTACAACTAGGTACAAAATTCACACACATTTATGGCGCCCACCGTGGGGCCTTGAAATGGGTTTCCATCATCTTTCTATCAATTTCTTGTCATTTTCTGGTTAAAACTATGATTTTTATTTTCTATCCGTACATTTTTTGTATGACTTTTGTTAGAAAGTTGTTTCAGGAGATACCCACTATCGTACGACAGGTTCAGATTTTAAGATTCATACCAGAGTGTACACACTATCATTTGGAAGCCTGATTGTCGTATGAGAAGACACCCACAGTCATACGAGTTTCCAGACTATTGTTTGAGAGGTGACCCACTGTTGTACGAGTTTTGACTCCAAAATTCAATTGTCATTTCAGCATTTTCGATAGTTTTTCAGATTTGATTTTTAGATTTGGACTAACAGCTAACCCTAGCAATTGAAATCTTCTATTTTTATTGATATTTGTTGAATCTGATTGGAAAAAGTGCAACTAAATTATTAAAATAGGTAAAAATCTACTAAGCGCGTTGTGAGGAATTCAGGTATACTTCTCAAGCTGATAACATTTTGATTTGGATTAAAACGAACTCTCACGTGTCAAGCTTGTGTGATTTTCTTGCTTTCATACCACAGACTTCATTTTGGGCTATAAAATGAACATAGATTTTCTTTCTGCATATCTGTTACACATAGTAAATAGGCCCTATGAACACTATTTGTGGATGATCTTGAGAAATTGAGCTTCTTTCACTTGTTTATTCATGTGAAGCTCCTCTTGATGAAGGATCCCCTTGTAGGTAGGGAAGGTACTGAGAGAGTCTCATGTTCTACTAGATTTGTGTGTCTTCAAACTTTGATTGATACATTCTCTCTCTCCAGGGATTGATAGATCATAAGCGGTTGACGTCATAGATCTTTGTGAGATAATCTTGGTCTTAGTGTGTCAGATTAATCTGTCTTCTTTGTTTTGGTTAAAAGTGAAAAGGCTAGAGGACTATGCTCTACTCCCTTTTTGGGTAGTATCAAAAACTCAGATCTTTGAATCTAGAACCAGTCTCCATGTGGTATCTTTTGTGAGTCACCTTTAGAGAGGATTAACCGTAGCGGATATTCCCTTAATTGTGTCAACCACGTGGATGAAACCTCAAGTGGTAATAGGCATTTTATCCGTGGTAGCAATAGCCGCTATATAAATGTCCTTATGGAGGAAATCTTCACAGGTTTGGTCTCTTGTTGGGCTTTCAGATCTCCCTAGTAGCTCCTGATTGATTAATTTCTCAGACTGTGTCAAAACCCCGATGCGCTTGGATTGGAGTTCGCCCTTTTGAGATCATAAAAGTTGCAGAGTCAGACCATTACTACAAACCCTAGTGAGGCCAAATTTTCATTTTTCTAGGAATATGTGCATTATTGAAATTTTTTTTGGAACATACACAATTAGCACTCCTAGGGATTGGCACATTCAATCACTTGATTATTCATGCGCTGGGTTGCTTTGTCCCCTGTTGTTAAAATAATAATAACAAAATATAGAGATAGAAAATTGTTTAATCAATGAGCAAGGAAAATAGAGTTTACCATGAATCAACACAAAGCTAGGAGCATTCACCAAAGCACAATGAAACAAGGAGACAAGATTTTGAAGGGGGAAAAGCATAAAAAAACCCCCTTGAAATTAATGCAAGTGGCAACAAATGCCTAAGAATGAGATAGAGAGAGAGTGAGAGAAAATCTCATACAATTATAATCAAGAAGAAGAAGAATCTCATGTGATGAGAGAAAGAGAGCCATCTCTTAATAGAGATGTGAGAAAGGAGTTACATTGTAACTCTCATTTCTGTGTATGCCACATTTCACTAGTGTGTGAGACAAGTGTAGGATTCCTCATAAGGAGGAATATCTATTTTCCTTAATAAAGGAAATTATAAATATTACATGTCCTCCCACTTGGACTAGAGGATGAATACAATAGGATACCTTGGTTTATCCTTTAAATACAAATATACCAAAGAAAGATTAAATTCTAACACCCGCCTTTAATCTTTGCTTGGGGTAATTACATCAATAGGTATCAAACCCAAATGTTTACAATGAATTTGAGATGTTTCTTTGGAAAGAGTCTTCACTAGGATGTCTTTGGCTTGATCATCTTGCATGTCTTCAACTTGTGCTTCGGAGCTTGAATGGTACATAGGACTTTTGGCAAAGTGAATAGCATGTTGAGGAGAGCCCAAATCTTTAAGAGACCATTGAAATTATTGAGATGTATTTGTACATTCTAAATGTTCATTTCCCATAGAAAATAGAGATGAAGATGGATCAACACTTGAGCCTACAATAAGGCAAAAAACATTGGTAGAGTGCCCATCATTGGGATCACCTAGTGTTGAATCAGTAACACTTTGGAAAAAATCATATTGTGAATCATGGGTCATAGAATCATAAATGCAATCTTCAGTTGCATAAACCAAATTTGTAATGTATTCATCATAATATGAAGCATTAATATGAGAGTTAATATAAGCATCATTATCATTAACCTCTACAACAATCATAGGATTAGTACTATCATCATGAATTTCATCTTGAGTAATAAACATATCTTGCAAAGTATCATTAAGAAAGGTAGATATAATTTCCTCTTCTTGGTCAAACATATCAACATGAGAGCAAGGAGGAGAAAATAGATTATTACTATCATCAGCAACCTATAACAAGTTATCTCTATGAGGAAAATAGGAAGCGAGGGGATCATCTCAAAATCAAACATCATCACATGTGTCATCCCAAATAGGAAAATCACTTAAAGGATACATAATGTCACAGTGCAGTGTAGAGTTTTGATTTGCTTGATTAATAAGGGGAACAGGTTTCTCATAAGTTTGAAATGTGTTTTCTAAGACATGTCAAGCCTGATGAGCTGTAGTACACTCTGAGATAAGATGATATAAATTTGGATTTAATGAGAATCCGATTAGACCAAACGCTTCCTCATCTTTCAATTGTCAGGAATCCTGGTCAGCCTAAGGAGTGGTGGATGTTGGTTTCAGATTTGGTGAAGACACAATATCATAAAGGTGTCGAGATTTTAGGAAATTAGACATGTGAGGCCTCCAAATAGTATAATTAGAACTATTGAGTTTAAATTTTGGCATTGACATAGACATGATGAAACAAACTTACAATTGAAATTGAACAAAAAGATATATATATATATATATATATATATATTTTTAAATTACCTTAAATGCTTAAAAACAAGAAAATAGAAGTGGAAAAAGAATAAGATAAGAGGGAAATAAATAGATAATATGAACAATGATAATTAGCTAAATTGGATTAGTTGACTCAAGTAATTAGAAGCAAATTTTTTTTTTAAGCTTAAAGACTATGATAAAATTGATAAACTTGAATAACTTAAATGTTAATTCAATAAAATGATTAAAATATATTATACTGAGAATGTAAATGTAAAATAGAATGATAAACACAGCTTAGATAGAACTCTAAATTTTTTTTGAAGATTTGAAGATTTTTTTAAAAGGTAATTTAAATGTTATTGATAATTACAATAATCAAATTGAAGTGTGAATATCAAATGTATGAATAAACAAGGTGGAAAAAAATAATCCTTAATTGAATTAAACTTTTTAAAGAACATTCATTCTCAAACTATTTAAATGTTATTGAGATGAAACATAACATAAAATTTGTTAAAAAAACTTTGTGAATTTAAAAAATTAAACAAATATGATTAAAGAACAACCACAGAATCTTAGGATAAGTGAAATAACTAATGGTAGAGCTGAATAAAGAAAAGAATATAATAGACAATTATTAGTGCTGCAAGAGACCTACAAAAACTAAGAAATATGTTATAAAAATAGATGTAATAATAACTTGAAATGAACTTAATATACTGCAACAAAATTATTAAAATGCAGAGATTTGACTGTTTCAAAAATACAGTCCTAGTGCGGGGGTCATATCTCCCAAATGAACTATTGGATCTGGATAAATTTCAAATATGTTTTGCAAACCCTAATTATCTACAACTTCACTGAAGCAATTGATGAGATTATGAATATTTTAGAAGTTATTAAACACTGAGTGAAGGTCTATAAAACTGTCTTCAAAATGATAGTCATAGTATTGTTTAAATAGTTTGCAAGGAAGAAAATATATAATAAAAGAGACATACATATTAGTGAATATTAATTAAAAAATAGAGATAGAGATCAAATGTAAGAGATAATATATCTAGAGCAAAGATCTAGTGTCAAGATGAAATATCAAAGATGTTGAGAATGAAAGCAAACCAAATGCTGAAAATGAGTATAAAAAACTAGAGATAAATAAACCTGCACATCAAATAGTTAGAAGAGCGATAGATGGATTTAAGAGAAGCTGAATATATATATATATATATATATATATATATATATATATATATATATATATATATATATATATATATATATATATATATATATATATATATATATATATATATATATATATATATATATATATAAATGAAATATACAGATCTAAATATAAACTATAACCCTATAAATGAGAAAGTTAGAAAGAATGGATAAGAAGCATGAAAAAGAAAACCCTTGCAGTTGCCCGACAAAGGGTGAGGCTAGTACTTTAAAAAAAACTTGAAATAGATTTGAATAGACTTAGATTTGCAAAAAAAATGAAGGAAATCCCTACAAACAAGAGTTAGATCAACAAAAAAACTGATTTCTTCTCCTCAACGGAGAAATATTTCAACTATTCCTACATGCACTATCAGATTAGTCAAAAAAATATATACTAGCAATAAACTCTCTCAAGAGTCTCCGATATTGAAGTGCTCCAAGATATGGTAGCTCATTCACCTGTACACTCAATAATGGATTAAACCAACCTGCTCTGATACCATGTTAAAATAATAATAACAAAATATAGAGATAGAAAATTGTTTGATCAATGAGCAAGGAAAATAGAGTTTACCATGAATCAACACAAAGCTAGGAGCATTCACCAAAGCACAATGAAACAAGGAGACAAGATTTTGAAGAGGGAAAAGCATTAAAAAAACCCCGTGATATTAATGAAAGTGACAACAAATGCCTAAGAATGAAGGAGAGAGAGAGAGAGTGAGAGCAAAGCTCATACAATTATAATCAAGAAGAAGAAGAATCTCATGTGATGAGAGAAAGAGAGCCATCTCTTAATAGAGATGTGAGAAAGGAGTTGTACATTGTAACTCCCATTTCTGTGTATGCCACATTTCACTAGTGTGTGAGACAAGTGTAGGATTCCTCATAAGGAGGAATATCTATTTTCCTTAATAAAGGAAATTACAAATATTACATGTCCTCCCACTTGGACTAGAGGATGAATACAATAGGATACCTTGGTTTATCCTTTAAATACAAATATACCAAGGAAAGATTAAATTCTAACACTTGTTCATTGTTTTTAGACATGCTTGGAATCACTTGCTTGTTGTTTTGCATGCTTGTTTATCTATTTGGCTACCGAAAATGAACGATCTCAGAATAATCTTCAAACCTGGATAGAGAAATTTGTGAACAATCTGAAATTGAAAAGCCAAAAATTGCAAAATCTGTAGAAAAAATCCTTTCTGGAGTCAAAAGTCATCCCATCAGGTCAGAAAGTCATACAAGTTTTGGAAAGTGTCATTTCAGAACCCCTTTATTGTCATATGATAGCTTGTATAGTGTCGTGCGAGTTTTGCCACCAACCAAAAACAAAAGTAAAAAAATCTGCTATCAATTGTCGTGCAAGTTTTGCAATTATTGTACGATTTTGTCAATTGTTGTTCCATAGCATACCCACTGTCATATGATCCTGTAGAAAGTCGTTTGAGAAAAATTGCTAGAAAGTGGTCAAAATTGTCAGAAACTCAGTTTTTATAGCCTATTTCCATAATTTGTTGAACAAATCACTATGTTAGGAATAGAGAAAAAACTAGAACAAATTCATTCATTTTCCTCAAGTGAGCCTTGGAGTCTGATCTTGCCTTTTGGGTTATCGATTTGAGTCTTTTTCATCTTGTGTCAAAACCTTGTCAACATTATCTTCAAATTTAGTCTTCTTGCTAAATGACTAAGTGTTGTGAGCTTGTGCCTACCACCTGTTGGGCATCTACCCACACCACTGTTGCATAGTATCCTTCATTTACGTCTGATCTAATCTTTAATCACTTCAATCTTGACAAGGTTGCATCATTCGATCTTCTTGAATCAATCTATTCTTCAATTGTCTTCATTTCATTCTTTTGCTTCACTCAAGGTTAATGGTGGAAACTAGAGCTTTGTCACACAAGAAATCTAGAGAAGCAATTGGCACCACACCTTTGACTATTCACAAGGGTCCCACTCTTGAGAAACTCTACAATTCTAGTCTTTATGAAGATGATGGTCTTGGCAATTTTTGATTGAAAACTGGTTACGTCCCCCCTCCATCAACTCACGGAGGTAATCAACAAACCCCTCCTTAATCTAATCCAGGGAGCCCTAAAACTCCTAATATGTCTCACAGAGGGACACAACATGGGTCTCAAGGACACCATTCTCAACATGGTGTGGATCAAGAACCTACACCTTTTGAAATTGTTCGATATCAAAATGATGATGACTTCAAAAGAATGATGAAACATTTCTTGAAGGAAGGTAGAGAGGCATACTTTCTAGAGTTAGCTCATCAAGGAGCTAAACTTCCTCCAAAGTTTAATGTGGAAGATATCATTACACATGAGGAATAAACTCCTATCATGGCTATGATGAAATAGATGCATGCCATGCAAGTCAAATTTAACAAACTTAAAAAAGAAAAGGAACCTAAGGAGTTCTCCATGGAAGCTCTATGCCCTTTTCCATTTGATAAAGACTTGTACATGCCGCCATTCCCTAAAAGGTGGAGATGCCTAAATATGATAAGTATGATAGAAACTCTGACCCTCAAGATCATGTCAGAGAATTCTGTACTCAATCTATGGATTTTATGCATGAATCAACCTACTTAATGCATCTTTTCCCTCAATCTCTAGGAGGAGTAGCCATTCATTGGTTCTCTCGAATGCCTCCTACTATCAAAAATTTTCAGGAGTTAATCAAACTATTCTATCAATAATACTCCTACAATATTCAACATCCAGTCACCATGATCGACATCTACAATTTGAAACAGTATCCAGGAGAACCATTCCTGACATTTCTCAAGAGGTGGAGGAAGAAATTTTCTCTATATGCTAGACCCATTTCAGAAACTTAGAAGCTGGAAATCTTCATCAACAATCTTGTTCCAGAAATCAACTACCCTTTACAAATGCAAAATCATACATCTTTTGACAAGATGGTAGATAATGCAATCAAATTTGAGAAAGTACTTGTGAAAAAAGGAGACATCATACTTCAAAAAGACAAGTATGAATCTGGATCTAGTTCTAAAGACAAGAACAAAAACTAGAACAAGAATAAAGGCATTGTCATAGATGGCATTGTTGATAATATCCATGCCCCATCTAAGGCACCTGATTTCAATTTGACTATTGGTACCCAAGCCATCAAAGCTTTTAGAGCTAAAGCAACAGAGTCCAACAAAAAGTCGTCTGATTACAAACCTTGGGCTACAGATCCCAATCGCAAATTCACTCCTCTTGGAGAATCCTTGGAATCTACCATGAAAACTCTATTGGCAAACAAAATCATCTACTTGCCTAAGATGAAATTCTTTGATCCAGAACCTAAACCAAAATGGTGGAGAGAGAATGATTTCTGTGAATTCCATCGCAATAAAGGTCATAAGACTAATAACTGCGTTCTCTTGAAGCACATTATACAAGACAAAATTAATAATGGTGACATCACAATTGACAATCATAAGAGTAATAACGATCATACAACATTCACATAACCATTTCCTAAACATGGTAAAGAAGATTCTTCTTCTTAGCCTAATATGGGTGCTAAAGTCAATTATGCCTACTCTGGAAATAATGTTGTTATCAATATGGTTGAACCATGCCTATCTGAGCATTGCAATGTCATCACAATTATTAGAAGAGATAGAGATAATCAATCAGCTAATGTAGTTACTCGATCACAAGCTCAGGCACACCTACAAGGACAAATACCAAATTATCTAATGTCCCTAAGGTGCCTTTCAATCTTTCATCTGCTTCTAAATAGAAGGCTACATCTAAATCTTCAAATACTAAAGATACGAGGCCTACTTCATATAGTATTGTCCAACAAATCCAGCACACAAATGCAAAAATCTCTATGTTTGAGTTGCTTCGGATATCTCCAGCTCATAGAGCCATTCTAGAAAAATCTCTACTTGGATCCAATGTTCCTGATGACCTTGATTTAGATAGATTCTAGACTATGGTTGGTCATCTTACATCTCCACAGTACATTTCCTTTTCAGAGGAAGATGATAACTCCTTGAGTCATCCGCATAACCAGCCCTTGCATATTAAAGTCTTGATCCAAAATCATCATGTCAAATGTGTGTTGATAGATGGGGGCACTGGTCTAAACATTTGTTCTTTTAGCTTGATTACACAATTAGGATTTTCAGAAATGGCCATTGATCCCAGGAAGAAGATAAATATCAAAGCATATGATGAGCAAGAAAGATCTTCTAAAGGAACTATTGTCTTACCTATCAGAGCAGGTCCTATCATCAGAGATACTATATGTCAAGTTCTTGATTTACCTTTGGCCTACAATATCCTTCTAGGGAGACCCTAGATACATGAAATGAAAGCCATTCCCTCTAGATACCATCAGTATTTGAAATTTCCTTATGAAGGAGTAGAGGTGATGATTCTAGCTGATCTATATACAACTTGCAATACCTTGGAAGAGAATGCTGATAAATTTATTCCCGATAATAGAGAATCTTCCACTAAGAAAACAGATGTAGCATCCACATCCAAGATGGAAGACATTGCTAAAGAGGTTAAAATCAAAGAAAATGGTATGGGAGAATATACTATAGAGCCAGTCTTATCTTTGACATCTCTCCCTATCTCTCCTAAGTCTTATGGACAAACTCTAAAATAGTCTAAAAAGGAGTCTAAAGAACCTCTGGAAGCATATAAAGGAAATTTTGTTGCAGAACAAGTATCTAAATAGGAGTTTGAAGAAGATGAAGTTGTGCTTACATGGCTATACAAAGATGAACCTAAATCTCAAGTGGTTCAAAGATGTGATGCTAAAATACTGAATATCCCTTCTAAGTCATATGGCCCAGGGGACAAATTGATCACAAAAATGGGATATAAAGGAAAAGGACCTCTAGGACTATAGGGTAAAGGTCTTATGTCACCTCTTGATCATCATGGCCAAGAAAACAAGAATACAACAGGTCTAGGATACATGAAGAAGCCTTTCTATCTTAGCAAGAACTCCCCGCATGTTTTAGAACAGGTTGAGCCCTCCATAGCAAATCAACTAATGAGAGAAACAATAGAACAATCTGATAGTGATTATTCAGATACCACTGAAGATCTCATTCCATATGAGTGTTTGCCTAAAGAAATAAAAGACCTCCTTGAAGCTAAAGATGATCCAATAAAAAGAATTAATGTAGTAGAAACACAAGAACCTACTATAGAGAAAAAGATAGTTGCAACATAAGAACCAGCTAATCTTGAAGGCAATCAAAAAGAGGAAGGTGGTAGTTATTCTGAGATAGATTTCCACGAGTATGAATTCAAAAAGGAATCTAAGGGAAACCCTTCTTGGGGTATTAATCCTAACTTTACTCATGTTCTTAGATTTCCTAGAGGTCTAGATGAAGAAATAGAAGATGAATCAAATGACTATGAATGGGGAGTCATTCCAGAACTTGATGAACTTATTACAGAAAAGCATGTTGATGTTATTCACCAATATGCACCTAAACCCAATGTAAGTCTAGGGTGAAATGATGAACTTATCAAGTCTGATCCACCGATGGCTGAAGTGGATTTCCATAATGACATTGAGCCTATTCACAAATTGAATGTCTTAAGTTGTAATATCACCTTTAAACTCGAGCGTCAGGTTAGGACCAATGATGATAGATCCATATCCATAAACACCCTTTCCCAATCTTTCACCACTTTGACTATCCAATGCCCTGACCTTCTTGACATAACGTCCACCAACTTTAACCAAGGTATTTATACCTTTCCCAATGACTATGCCCTTGCTTGCTACCTCAATGCAGTTGAGCCTATGAGGACTTCCATCAATGAACTGAGTGTTAGCATGACGGAGTCGAACATCAAGTATCTTAGTCAGAAAAATAAGAATAAGAATAAAAAGAAAAGGAGTTCTGAGGGTGAAAACTACTTTGTGGCAGTCTCAAAACCTACAAAAGTAAAAATAAAAGACGTGTCTAAAGGTGAAAACCTCTATGAGGCACCTAAGGATGAGATATTTGATGTCCTTCTGAGTCATTTATAGGATAGATCTCTAGTTCTAATTCAGCCCACTCAATCCATTAATTTGGGAACAACAGAGGAACCACAATTGATCCATGTAGCACAATCTTTATCAGAAGAAGAGAAGAAAAAATTTACAACATTCCTAACAGAGAAGAAGATCAACTTTGCATGGAAATACTCAGATATGCTAGGGTTGGATCTTGATCTTATAATGCACCATTTATCTATAGCTCCAAATGTTAAACATGTTAAGCAAAAATTGAGAAAGATGCATCCACATGTTGCACTCTTGGTAAAAGCTGAATTAGAGAAGCTCCTAAAAGCCAGATTTATCTGAGTTATTGATTACATTGAATGGATCTCTAATATTGTACCTATTTCTAAACCAGACAAATCTACAAGAGTGTGCACAGATTTCAGAGATGTGAACAAAGCATGCCCTAAGGATGATTTTCCATTACCTGACATTGATATGATAGTGGACATGACTGAAGGCTTTGAGATGTATTCTTTGATGGATGGTTTTTCTGCATATAATCAAATAAAAATTGCTCCAGAGGATCAATAGAAACTGCTTTCACATGTGCATGGGGTACCTTTTTCTGGAATGTCATGCCATTTGGGCTAAAGAATGCTGGTGCTACATATCAGAGAGCTATGACTTCTATTTTTCATGACATGATGCACTGAACTATGGAGGATTATGTTGATGATACTTTAGCAAAATCTATGATTAGAGATGAACATCTAAATGACTTGAGCAAGATACTAGACAAAATGGAAAAATTTAGTCTCAGACTGAATCCTAAGAAGTGTGCTTTTGGTGTAACTTCTGGAAAGCTTTTAGGCTACATTGTTTCAAAGAAAGGGATTGAAGTTAATCCAACTAAAGTTAAAGCTATCATGGAGATGCAGACTCCCAAGAATATTAGTCAAATGAGAACATTGTAGGGGAGAGTTCAGTCTATCAGATGCTTCATATCTCAGCTAGCAGACATATCACAGCCTTTTATAAAGACATTACATAAAGGTGTGACCTTTGCATGGAGTGAGGAATGTGAAAATAATTTTGATCATAGCAAGAAGTATCTATCAAATCCTCCTATCTTGATGCCTCCTATTCAAAGGAAGCCTTTGATCTTATATGTCTCCACTACAGATACATCACTGGGGGCATTGCTTACACAACATGATGAGAACAAGAAGGAAAGAGCTATATACTATATCAGTAGAACATTGGTGGCATATGAAAAGAACTATTCTATGATTGAAAAGGCTTGTCTAGCTATGATCTTTGTGTTATAGAAATTGAGACATTATATATTGGCTCATACCACACATTTAGTAGCTAAGATTGATCCACTAAAGTACCTACTAACCAAAGCTTCCCTCACGGGTAGATTAGCCAAATGGGTCATGCTCTTAAGTGAATTTGACATTGTATTTATTGAAAGAAAAGCTATTAAAGGCCAAGTTATTGTTGATCAATTAGCAAATGCACCTTTGTTTGATGACACACCAAAGCAAATGGAATTTCCAGATTCCTCTATCATGAATCTTTCTTCTAGAGAATGGCAATTGTTCTTTGATGGCTCCTATACATAGAATGGATCAGGAGCAGGTATCTTGTTTATCACTCCTCAAGGATACTCCATTCCTAAGGCATTTAGAATTAAATTTCCTTGTACAAATAATATTGCTGAATATGAGGCCCTTTTAAATGGTATGAAAATAGCAATTGAGTGGAGAGTAACAAAATTACACATTCATGGAGACTCCCAACTTGTGATACACCAAGTCAATGATGTGTACCAAACAAAGGATGAAAAGCTTGTTCCATACAAGAGAATGGTAGATGATCTAAAGAAATACTTCATATCAATCACATTTGAGAAAATACCTAGAACAAAGAATAAGGCTGCTGATGCAATGGAAACGCTATCTACTTTATTGCAGTAGCCTGAACATGAGCTACGCTACAAGTTCCTGGTGGAAGCACTATATTATCCTGCATATGATTCCCCTGATACCCACATGATTTGCACTATTGTAGGTCATGATTCCTCCCACTATACAAACCTATTCTCTTATCTCAAAGACCAAATCATTCCTGATACCTTTAACCATCATGAAAAGAGATACCTTATCTGCAATGCCTCCTGACATGTCATCATTGGTCACGATCTATACAAATGAGGTCTAGATGGTACGCTACTTAGATGTTTAGAATGGGAAGAGTCTCAACATACGTTAGAGGAAGTCCATGATGGTGTTTGTGGGTCACACTCAAACGGTTTAACACTAGCATGAAAACTTATTAGGGCTAGGTACTATTGGCTAGAAATGGAGAAAGATTCTATCAAGTATGCAAAGAACTGTCAAAAGTTCCAAGTGCATGGTAACTTAATTCATGCTCCAAGGAGAGATCTAATTCCCTTCACTACTTAATGGCCTTTTTACCAATGGGCATTTGATCATATAGGATCCATACATCCTCATTCTTCTAATGGGCATACTCACATTATTGCAGCTACAGATTATTTCATGAAATGGGTAGAAGTAGTCCCTTTAACACAAGCAACTAGAAAGAAAATCTCTATGGTCATCTTGAACTACATCATATGCCGGTATGGTATCCCACATTCTATAGTCATAGATAATGGCAGACAATTCAAGAACAAAGACTTAGATGATCTATGTGCCAAATTCAAGATTACACAACATTGGTCATCTATCTACTATCCTCAAAAGAATGGACAAGTAGAGGCTTCTAATAAGAATCTATTGAAAATCTTGCACTGTACGTTTAATAAAATAGGAAGAGACTGGCATCTCATGATCAATCCAGCTGTCTGGGCCTACAGAACAAGTATCAAAATGCCCACTGGGGCTACACCATTTACTTTATTTTATGGGTCTAAAGCAGTACTGCCTATTGAGGTTGAAATCCCATCACTAAGAATCAGAATGTATGGTCTAGTAACTGATGATGACTACAAAGTGTCTAGGTTGCAAGAACTTGAACTACTATATGAGCGTAGACAAGCAACATATGATCATCTTAGAGTATATTAGAAGAGAATGTCTAGAGGCTACAACAAGAAAGTCAAACACAGAGAATTTTAGGTTGGTGATCTAGTCTTGAGGGAGAATCCTAAAAATCAATCACATAGAGAGCACAAGGGGAAGTTTGAACCCAACTGGCTGGGTCCCATTGTAATCACTGCTACTTTTGGCTCTAGTGCCTATCAAATGTCAATGACTAAAGGAGAACAGCTCCAAGAGCCAATCAACATTCTCCATTTGAAGAAATTCTATGCCTAAGGCATTCAGTCTATGGTAAAATGTCCTAAAAAAATTATAAAAATTTGAAAAAGTCCTAAAAAAATGAATATCTTGGTGAAAACCTAGCAATGGGCTCCTTGATGATTCACAAAAAAGGTAAAAAATACCAAAAATATCAAAAAAATTGGAAAAATGAAAAATACAAAAAAATGAGAAAAAGAAAAAGTGCCTTGGTGAAAACCTGGAAACAGGCACCTTGGTAGCAAAAATAGAATCTTTGCCAAGATGGTGAAAACCTAGAAAATGGGTGCCACTTGTTTCAAAATGCTCCATCTATCAGTGCAATCTTGGTCTTTCCTAGCTTTCCATCTTGCTTTAGTTTGTACATATCTCCCGGTTTGTTTCTGCATTCCTATTTTCAATAAGTCGGTCTGTACACCAATTAGCTCAAGCGTCTGTATCCTATCAATGCTTAACACTTTGGGGCAATCAATGTCATATCCTCTAGCCTCAAGTGTATCTTAGATGAGTCATATCTAGTCAGAGTCCTTTGAAGCTTCATTTGAGTCAGTCAGTCTTTCTCCTCTCCAAAAAGGATTTTGCATCTACAACAACACAATCAAACATCAAACTGAAAACAATCTATGCTTTTACATGCTTTTATCTCCTTGTATGCTTATTGATTCACATTGAGATTTTTGCATATTGTGTCCCTTCGAGCTCTTCGATGATGTCCTTTATAGGATTTAGGGAGTGATGACTAGGGGCATAATCTTTTCTTTGTCTTCTGCTTGTATGTGACAATCCAACAACTTTGGAAATTCTAGATTGAAATGGTATCCGATTGTAAGAGCCTCTATCTTGAATTGGATGGCCATGCGTACCTCGACCATTGATACTCAAAAAATTCAAGGAATTTTGATCTAACTATTGTCTTTTTGAGTGATTTCTTTCTCCTATTGTGAAACGTGATCTTGCCTAAGGATGTGAATGATAAAGGGTCACTACGGGTAATTCACACTGGATTTAGACTGATCTCTTGACTGTTTGATGTGTTTGAATGCAAGGTGTATTCTGGTCATCACAACATTTATGTTTTGATGCTTATACAAATTTCTATATCATAATGGACATGATATTTAGGTCATCCTGGCATTTGTGCCTTGGTGCTTATATCTAATCCAACATTCTGAAAACAAAATCAATATTCATATGTCCATGGTTGTCTAGCCAATGGGTGTTGTATTGATTCTTGCACATACAAATCAATATTCATATGTCTATAGTTTCATGACTAGTGGATGTTGTATTGATTTATCTGGTTACCTAAAAAGTTCAATGATGATAAAAAATTGACACATGATTAGTGACTAGGTCCTAGGTCCTAGGTTTGCATTTCATTTTGCATGTCATTTTGCATTTTGCACTTTGCATGATCTCACAAATTGCTTGAACACTTAAATGATTCTTCAAAAACAAAAATGCTAGACATCTTAATGCACGAGCTGAATCTCATACGAAGGTTCCTCTAACGAAACAACAAGTAGAATCCTTTTTTAGTATCAAAATCAAAATTTGAGATCGTTCATATTATTAACTACTTGCATAATCAACCTTCAATCATCACAAAAATCTAGAATTCAACTTAGCTGATTATCTTACATCAAACTATCAAAATTTCAACTTGGTCCACCATGATCAACTCATGGTCCAACCTAGTCAAAATTGGTCTCCAGGATCTCCAAACGATGCAGAACGCATTCTCAGATGTGTATAACCACTCCTCAAATAAATTAACATGGTTCTAAAACTACAACACTGACTTTTCTTGTCAGATTTCAATTTTTATCCCGAAGGGGGCATGGTATTGCACATCATTCAAAGTCTGTAATCTAAATATATAATCAATCTTTCCTCAGTAATCAAGACAAAAACCATATCTATTTGCTGATTCATCTAAAGTCCTTGTCGCTTGGGGAAAATCTATCATCGCTTGGGGCATATCAGATTCACCAAGATCCATATCAATTTGGTATCCTAAATCTATCTTGTAAACTGTATCAATTTTTCGTAACCATCAGTTCATTAGTGTTATTTCCTTGGTTCTTCGTAACTGATGGGTTTAGGATGTGATACCAATATGATTCATACAAGGACATTGAGGTCTGAAATCGGTCACTCACTTCTTCACAATCATAAGGTTCAAAATCAAGTGTTTTGACACTTCTTCGTAATCACCAGTTCATTCTTGATATAGCTAGCATCATCTTGATTCCTGGTCATTCGAGGCCTGGGTCGGTATCTCTTTTTCCAATCTTTCTATCGGTTTCTATCTCGGAATAAGTTAATCTTTCAAATCTTTCAAATCAGTCTCATACATATTTATCATAGACAAACTAAACTTTGAACCACTACGCTTTGCATAGTGATTCAAAGAGGGGAAAAATGTAATACCCCAAAAATGGGCTATAGGTTCATTAACCTCCTACATCTTCAAATCAAATGAAATCGACATAAAAGTCCTAACCTAAAGCACATCTGCACATTATCAAATCCTAATTGATTATCCTAAATTCTACATTGGGGAATATTCCTAGTAATATTCCTATTTATCCTAATTATTCTTAATTTAATTATTATTTGGTGATAAATCTTATTTATCCTAAAATTTGATTAATTGAATATTCTAAATATTTAATTAATCAGATTTAATATTGCCACTTAATTATTTAATTACATTTAATTAAATTATTCCTAAATTGTATTATTTAATTTTGACAATAAATAAAAAATCTTATGACTAATTGATTAAATTCCTATTTAATTAATTAAATTCAATTGTCAATTTTTAATAATATAATTTTAGAATAAAGTTTGATTTAATAATTGATTAACCCATAAATCAATTGTTTTAATTCAAAAATCAGTTAAGTTGAGAATAAATCACTTTATTTATTTAATTAATTCATAATTAATTGTGCACATTCAAAGAGCAGTTAAACTCAAAATCAAGAAATCAATGCAAGTTGTTAACTTTTGGAAACTCAATATTCTATTTTGAGTTCAAAGCTGATCTAAACTTCTGATTTGAGTTAAAAAGTTGTTCTTGCATGCTTTTGCGTGATTTTGAGTTAATTATCTCTGATTTCTTGATAACTCAAAAATCAACCTGAGTTTATCAAGAGTGATTTATGGCTTTTCTCTTGCATTCTCAAAGCCCTGGATTTCTATAAAACCAAGGCTCAACTTTTCATAATTACACAACACTCAAATTTTCACAATTACTCTGGCGAATTGGCGATTGAAGGATTGAACATTTGCGATAGGTGATTTGTGAGATCTTTCATAGTTGATCATTTAGCTTCATATTCATAGTTTCTCATTCATAGTTTTATACTCATTCATAGAATTTTTAGATCAAATCTGCATTCCAATTTCATTCATAGATTAATTTCATACAATTTCCATATTATTGCACAGAAAATCCAAAAATATAGCTTAATCTGCATCCATAATCTTTCATTCTTTGCATTCAAATCCTTCGTTTAGGTGTTGCATTGTCATGGTCTCTATTTGATTTGAGAGTATCATACTCACACCTACTAGAAGGCAGTAAATCACCTAGTTACTTTAGTTTTCATTTCATTGCACGATTTTGGTTTTTGGCTAACCTCTAATGTTTTACTGAAGTGTTGTGTCTACAACTAGGTACAAAATTCACACACACAATGTTTAGTCAACTCCTTCTCCACCTGAATTTGGGGTGGGTAGCTTCCAGAAGCCAATTGGGCCTGGATGGAATCTAAGGTTTCAAATAGTTCCATTTTCTCTTTGTGAAAGTCTCCAAAATTATGTTTGCTCCATCCTTTAACCTCCCTTCTGATAATTTCAAGCATTTGGGCTATTCTGAACATTGCAGTACCCCTGATATTAGTCTTCCACCATAATTTCACTTGATCTCTAAAGAATGGGTGAGAACACCACATAATTTCAAATCTGAAGGGGGTCAGGCTGACTTTAGGTGCGTCATGCCAATAGAGAAGGAGGGGGTTACGATCCGATATAGTTCTAGGGAGGGAAGACAAGGAAGAGTTCAGGAAAATATTCCATGAAGAGGTGGCCAATACCTGATCTAGCCTCACCTGGATGAGGTGGCTACCCTTCCTATTATTGGTCTAGGTGAAGGGGTTCCCCTTCAGAGTGATGTCAAGAAGTCCTGTGGAAGAGATAAAATAAACCAGCTCCCCCATGCTATTCGAATAATCCATTAGTCCACCACACTTTTCCAAGGGATAAAGGGGGGTGTTAAAGTCACCTTCTAGTAGAAAATTCACAGAACAGTCCTGATCCAGCCAATGACCAAGATCAACCCACAAGGAAGCTCTACCAAATTGGGTATTAGGAGCATAAATATTAAAAGTGATCCATTCAATTCCATTCTTCTTGAAGGTGATAGCAAGAAATTTAGGGGAAGAAGAATCCAGCTGAGCAGTTATCTTATTGGGGTTCCAGAGTGTAGAAATACCATAGGACACACCCATAGATTTAGAGTAGAGGAAAGCAGCACCCGGCTAAAGATTGGGCTCCAAGGTAGCGAAATTACTAGCAGACATCTTAACCTCTTGTAAGAGTAGAACATCAAGCTTGAGATCAAAAATGTAATGTTTGATAGCATTTTGTTTAAGGGAGTTGTTCAAGCCCCTCACATTCCAAGAAAGGCAATTCATTTCTTACTTTTGAAACTAGATTCTAGGGTTTTCTTCTTACCTGCTACAACATCCCTTATGGTCCCTCTCGATCTGCTTGCTTGGTCTGAAGGCCTTCCCGTGGGTGTTTCCATTCCCACATCAGCCTTTTTAGGCTTGGTTTTCTTTCTCTACATTTTCCATTCCCCATCATCATCCTCCAAACCATCAAAGGAGCTGGAGGAGTTCTTCTTCACAAGCTTTGGTGGGGGTTTAGCATCTGGCTTTGGGGATTGTAACTCTAGAGAAACCATAATGGCAAGCTTTTCTACCTCAGTAGGGTTAGTCATCCTCCTCACTAGGGGGGCATCAAGGGGGTCTTTACTGGCTCTACCATCAGATGGAGAATTGGTTCCTCCATACATAGGAGATCAGGAGAACCAAGACCAGGGCAACCAACATCCATCTCCCAGAGGGGATGATCTCACCTTCCTCTAGAGCCAGATCTTCAATATTTAGGGTTTCCATTTCATTAGCCACCAAGGGTGGCCTAGTCTCAACCTTTTCCTCTTCACCTATGGGGGTGGAACCTCAACCATTCCTTTGTCCTTGTTCACTTTTTTAGTTCCCAACTTGGAGGACTTGCAAGTGTCACTAGAGTGGCCTCTTCTATCATAGTTCTAGCAGAATAGGGTAACATTCTCATACACCAATGCTTGGGTCCATCTACCTAGTTTAGATTTAACAAAATGATAAAGTTGGGTAGGGTTTTATTTAGAGTGACATTCACACAGAATCTAGCAAACACTAGCCTGGATTTAGAACGGGTCACCTAGTTTGTTGTGATGAATGAGCCAAAGGAGTCACCTATCCATCGAAAGACTTTCTCATCCCAATACTCAAGTGGGAGGCCAGGGAGACAGACCCAAACTAGGGCCGTTCTTGTTAGATCCGTTGCCGGATTGAATCTGGGTTTCTATTTTTCAAGGGCTAGGAAGTGCTTTCCATAAACCCATCCCGACAACACATAGGATAGGTCCTCAAGAGTGGTAAAATTAAATAGAAAAAGTCCCCTAGGCATAGCAGAAACTAGGATAGAACCCTTGATCTTCCACTGGTTAGACACACATTTTCTAACCATTTCGATGGTAGGTCACAAGTTAAAAAATTGACCAACCAGGGCCAGCTGAAAGTCCACCATCATTCTATTCACCATTGAGTCCAGGAGAGATAGTTCAAAACCTTCAGTCTGAATGAAGTCCACCAGTAGAGCCTCCAAATATTGGTGAGATTCTCCAATAAGGGCCCCTTTCAAGTTGGGTTTTGGGGGGGACAACGGGGTATCAGCAGAAGAGGACACTTTTTGAGATTCCCCCATTGACTCAATCACTCTAATCAAGATAGAGGAAATCACGGGATGGCTTGGGGTCCATTAGGGCTAGCAAGCAGGTTAGTTAGGGGGGCATCATCTACCCTAGGGGAGGTAGGCATGGGAGCCTGCAGTTTAAAATTGGAGCTTGAGCAGGAAGTTGCAGAGCGGTTCTGCTGAGATAGGTGATTTGAAGAAGTAGTTTGTTGAATGCCTATCATTATATTTTAATTTATGTATCTTGTGTTGAGAGGGTAAGTGCCTTAAAAACATAAAGTGTGTGTTAAACACTTTCTTAGATTATTTGACAAATGGTACCTAAATGTGTTTTGACTCCCCAAGAAATAGTAACATGTCAGGTAAACATCCAAAAAAATCACACATAATAGCTAGAAGGAAGATATTAGAATTTATAATTTTAAATTTTAAAAATTTAATTGTGTAGTTCTTTCTAGCATCTCTTCAGATGAATACTAAGTGAAATGAACCTATTTAAGGAATTCATACCTTGAGGCAAGGATCAATTGATTTGAATTTTTTCATAGTAAATGTAAATTGAATTGTTAATGTTTGAGAAAATAGAGATGAATAGAAATTGGAGAATGAGTCAAATTCAACACAAAATTGTGCCACTTGTTTTTTATTAAGTAAAATAGGTTTTACAAGGTTCCTAAAATCCACGACTCTAAAAAAGAAGTTTGAAGCAAGAACAGAACAAAAAAGAAACAAGCCACAAAAAGGCTAGGGCTGAAAAGCCACAAAACAATAGAGCAGACAAGGCTAGAGAAAGCCCAAAAATACCCAAATCCAAGGAAGAAAATGAAGGAACAAACAGCCCAGAGGGTGAGTTGGAGACCATTATGTTCATAGTGTGACTGTTAAAAAATGGGATACAACCACCGTCCTCATTGCAAATCATTGTGGTTGTAAGATGATACCATCAATGCAATGGAGTATTTTCTTTTCTAGGATACTCTTCACTTTAGTGGGAAAATCTTCTCCTTTTTTCCATGTCAACTTAGCTTCCTTTATGACGGCCAAGTTGGCGAACCAATCAGCCACATCATTGGCTTCCTTGTACACATGGGAGATATACACCTTTTCAAAAGAGTTAAGAATCACTCGAGTATCAACAATGATGTTGGATATAGTCCATGAGGGAGAGTGAGTAAGGTTTAAGTAGTTGATGATGTTCATCGAGTCTCCTTCTAGCAAGAGCCACTTGACCCCCCATATCATGAGCTAGTTTGGTGACCTGTAGAACCACACAAGCTTCAACATAATGATTGGTTTGAGCGCCCAGAGGGAGACTAACAGCTGCCATGCCAAGGCCAAAGAAATTCCTCTTGATTCCTCCACTTCTAGCTTGTCGTGGGTTCCCTTTGGCAGCACCATTGAAGTTGGCTTTGGTCCAGCCAGTCGGGGGACTACTCCACTCACAATTCTATCTTTTATCTTGGGTAGCTATCTGGGACTTTCCTGTAAGATGATTAGATCTTCCACAATAGAAAAAGTTCTCCTTAACAACATGTTGGATGTTTTCAAAGTTAATTTTGGGGAAGAGGAACAATCATGAAAAATGTGATTGTTACGCTCCTTCTAGATTCCCTAGCAAAGATGGGGAAGGATCCAGGTATAGAATAATCAGAAGTCCTGATTAAACCTTTTGAAAGCCCATTGGGAAAAGAGATCAATGAAGGATAGGGAAAAACAATTGATGTTGGAGAAGGGTCAACATCACATGCTCCTAATGGTATGGATGAACTTTTAAATTTAGCTCAATTTCTAAAGAGAAATATTAATTATAGAAACTTAGATCATTTACTTACAATGGATGTGGAGAATTTGAGATCACTTTCTAATGTTCGACCCTTAAGTCTATCTAAGAAGAGATCAATGAATATGATAGCAAGAGAAATATTGGTTAAATTTGATAATTTTGAAACACTTGAACAAGCTCAATTGCTTTCACTTGTACTTATAAACAAAAAGTTGGAAGGGGCATTAAAATTATTGGGTATAGAAAAATCATCAAATAAGAGAAAAGTTGTTGACATGCAAACTGATATCATTGAAAAAATTAAGAAAGGTTTGAACAAGCTAGGGAAGAGATCTCAAACTATAGATAAGACCATTACAAGAAAATTTATGTTGACATCCATTGTAGGTAACACTATGGGATGAAAAAGATAGATATCTTCAGTTTCATCTCAGTTTGGTTTTAATAGGAAAACAATTTCACAATAAGTTAATAGGAGAATACTTTTGGATGATAGAACCTTGGAAGGCAATTGGGCAATCATGTGTAGAGCTCCTCATTCTGATAGGATTGATGAAGGAATAACAAATTTGGTCACATCATTTTAGAATGATAATACACATCCTTCATCAAACACTAGAGATGTTATCAGACATAGAATTTCAGCTAATCAATACGAATATCATTCAAAACATTGGTTGGACACAACACAACATGAAATGTATGTGTCATTTTGTAGTTCAAATCCTAATATAAAGATTGGGAAACCATTGTTTGAAAGATTGAAGCCATATTATATCAGGACAAACAAAGTGTTTGAAACTTGTTATTGTTGTTATCATATTGAATTTGCTCTCCACTATCAAGTTTTTTGAAAGTTTGTAGAAGACACTTATGGTTTTGAAAATGCTCCTCCTACTAGATGAAGTGAGTTCATCTCATCCATTTTATGTGACAAAAGAGATGATGTAGATAGATAAATAAATTGCATAAAAGGAATATGCCAAACATGTGCTGATTTGTCTCTTTTTCCTTTGAAAACTGAAAATATTGATGTAACAAAGATGGTAAATTGAAAGAGTTACAAATATGTAAAGAATGAAACAAAATTGGAGAAATAATCCAAAAGGTTAGAATATGTTGAACAGGAGATAAATGTTGGAGTATTTATGGAAATTTTAAAAAAAAATGATTTGACCCTACATTCATCATGTTTTTTTTGCAAAGTGGCAAGCACAACAATTCCAAACACCGAGAGACAATTTCTCACTTGGAACTATTGTATCAGCTGTTGATTTTGCAGAAAATTATTCTTTTGTTCATCAAAAGGCAATTCAGTCAGAATACTATTTTTATGAGAAAATTACTATTATGGTACATGTGTCTTATCGACACACACAATTAGATTTGTATGGTATTCAAAGCACATTTGAAGCATGGGTCATTAAGAAGGAATATCATTTTTATATAAGTGATGATAGAGAGCTTGACATTCATTATGTAGAACAATGCTTCAAGATATTTTTTACAAATTTGAAAGAAAGAGGTATAAAAATTGATAAACATTATGTTTGGTCAGATGGATGAGCTGCACAATTCAAATCATCGAGACTATTTTATGCACTATGTAGATATCATCATAATGAAAACATACCACATGTCTACAATTTCTTTGAGAGTGGACATAAGGTGAACACGATGGTGTCAGAGCTTGCATCAAACTTTTTATACGAAAGTATCAAATGAATTATAAGGGAGTGCATATAAAAAATGCACATGATGTGGTTGAATGGTGCAAGAAACATTTCACACCAAATGAGAATGACATGTCATCAGGATTGACTTATGCGGTGCCATATATAAAATTTTGGGAGATAAAAGTTATGCACACATTTTTAAATTATTTGAAAGTGTTTAACATTTTTATGATATTTTTTATTCAAATTATATTTATATAGAATGTATTATATATGCATTTGTTCAGGTGTGGATAGAAAAATTATGCATGGTTGCAATAGGATAGAAAAGATGCGATCTTTGCATTTAGTTATAAGTATGAATTGTCACAGTTAGATGTTGAACACTAGGGAATACTTATGCTTTTGTTGTCACTGCATTGCTAACAATTATGAGGAATGTATCAATCAAGACCGTGGATATGTAGGTGCATGGAATCTAGTACCACTAGTTTTTACTATTACATTTGATAGAGATGAAGATGAAAAATTTGATGATGTCCCTTTGATTTCTACTAATTACGATCAAATCTCAGGATTGGTCAAAATTGGTAAGTATATATATTTCACATTATATGGTACATTGAGCTACATATATAGATAGATAGATAGATCTATCGATTGAATTAAGTAAATTTTAAGATCTCACACATGTATATATAAATTTACTGTGTAGGAGATGTCTTTGTAGTGATTTCTAAGCGTGGAAATGTAGAAGGAATTGGTTATTATTTATAATCATTTAACACCAGCACCAGCAACACCTCTATCTCAAAATTCATAATCATCTTTTCACAATATACTAGGAACAATAAATAGTAAACATTGTCACCCCAGAAGAATATCTTGTGATCCTAAAATCGATGAACCCATCATGTCAAGAAAACAAATATAAGTCCTAAACATTCCATAACCTTCACATCTCAAAATATTGTCACACCAATCAATAGTGATCCTAATACTGCCACATTGTCTCTTCCCGAACATCCAAAATACTAGTCTTTGATAAATAAACCATAACTAACTGAAATATTACTATAAACCTATATAACTTGACATATATCAAGTATAGACACACCAAGAAACACACACACACACACAGATATATATATATATATATATATATATATATATATATATATATATATATATATATATATATATATATATATATATATATATATATATATATATATATATATATATATATATATATATATATATATGGGTGTATGGGTGTGTTCGGAGTTGGGGGCCAATTTCGTGGAAGTCCGCAGTGAAGGAAAACAAGTAATACAAATTGGGTGCCCGATATTTACGAATCGGGCACCCATTTAGCTTCAGGAGCCCGAAGCAATTTTTCAAATCGAGTGCCCGTTTAAAAATTGGGTGCCCGTTTAGGATTGGGCACCCAAAGCAAAATGGGCACCCGATTTGAACAAATCAGGCGCCCATTTTGAAAATCTATATATTTTTTCTTTTAAACAAAATTCTTGTCATTTTCATCCACAATGAAAACGGAATCACATTTGGTACAGCTCGAGTGCCCAGTTTAGCTTCCCCTGTCGACCCCATCTGCCATTTTTTTCATCTTCCAGGTAAGTACTATTCTTTTTTATTATTTTTTTATGATTTTTGTTTCTAAAAATTGTAGTTTCAGGTTATTTTTAATTTAAAAATGTATAGTTTAATGTTATTTTCAAAATTATTGCATAAATTTAATTATATTTTATCTTTCAAAGTTGTAATTCTTTTTTATTTCAATTTCCTTAGTAAATTATCGTACTAAAGTAGAAAACTAGTAAAATTTAGGTATATACAAAATTACATTGCAAAACCCTACATAGAAAACCAAAACCCTAGATAATAAAACAAAAACATAAACCTAGATAAAAAATTAATTTGCAAAACCCTAAACTTAGAAAATCAAAATATAAATTTAGAAAACCAAAACATAAATTTAGTTCAACCAAAACATAAATTTAAAAACACAGACACTCTCTCTCTCTTTTCCTCTCTCTCTCACTCTCTCTCTTTCTCTCTCTCCTCTTTCTCTCTCCTCTCTCTCCCTCTCTCTCTCCCTCTCTCCTCTTTCTCTCTTCTCTCTACGTACTATTATTTTTTATTATCTTAGAAAACCAAATTTTAGAAAATCATTTAATATAAATAAATAGAAAACCAAAAATAAATTTAGTTCATGCTATGTTTAATGTTATTTTCAAAATTATTGCATAAATTTAATTTTATATTTTATCTTTCAAAGTTGTAATTCTTTTTTATTTCAATTTGTTGGTGTAATTAAGTATTTACTAATTACATTTACTTAAGTTTACTTAGGATAATGCATTTTCATATTAGTTATCATTGTGACACCTAAGAGTTTGCATTTCTTTTTAGCACATGGTTAGGAGAATCTCCACTTTAGGTGTGATAGTTGTCATCACATACCTTTTTGTGTGTGAGATCCACCTTTAGTGCTCTTATCACATTATCATCCTCTCATTGTTACACTTGTTGCACATACTTTCATATACAATAGAGGATGATCCACCTTTGGTAGACATGTGATTCCACCATGTCTAGTTGTGATCTTATCACTTGCATAACTTCTAGTTATCTTGCATTGCCTATATATTGAGGCATTCCTACATTGTATGTAATCAATCAATCATTCAATCTATTCATTATTTGATCATTTGATCATATCATATCTTGTCTCTCTTGTGCTATCTCTTGAGCTTCTAGATCTTGGTTTCTATTCTTTGCCTTAGGCAAATTCTTTTGGTATCAAAACGATATCAAAATTCTTACATGGTATCAAAGCTATAGGAGTTTCATTATATAGCCTATTTTGAGAGAATTTTATTGTAGGTCAAAATTAGAGCTTGCTAGTGCAAATCAAAGGTTGGCATCACATTGAGGAGGTCCAAAAACTCCTAAATCAAATTTTGTTTCATCCAAATTGGATATCTGAAGAAAAATCTAGAGCCATTTGAATTTTTAAGGTTCGGCGGCGGTGATTCAGAAAAAATAATTTTAGAGGCGATTTTCAAACAACAATATCTCAATCATCCAGACTCCTTTTTCCGAGCAATTTTTTTTGTTTTGGGGTAGAATTTCACGATCTACACAATGGTGCAGGTGATGTCAGATCTCTATTTTTGATATTTTCTAAAAATCATAAATTCTAATTTTTACAACTTTAGAGGCTTCGTTTGGGTTCATATGGACACATTTTCAGGTGCTATTTTTTTTTAAAGTTCATGATTTTTTGTCTACTTTTCAGATCTGGTATCAGTTTTGAAAAATTCTAAGTGGACATAGTACTTTCAAAATTTGATATATTTTGGCCTAATTTTGGCACTTGTAATTTGTTAGATCCTTGAGAGATCTTGTGTCTTATTTGTTTGAGTATACTATAGCTTCATATTTTCTGTTGTAATCATCAAAGTCAGAAGTCCACTTTGATTCATTTTGGCAAGTGGCAATTGTACATGCACTATATATAAATTGCCAAAATCTTCTATCTTATGGGGGGGATATCTTCCTCACATGAGGTCTTCTCTCTCATATTCTATTAATGTATTCATCTCTCTTTTTGGGGGAGGGTTTTTCCCATGAGGTTTTCCCTCTTTCTCCACTTTATGAGAGATTGCATTGTTCTTGCATTTTGTACATGGGTACCTAACATGGCCTAGTAGCTGGGACCCATCTTGCATTGTGAGTTTAAGTGCATTTCCCTAAGTTGCACTTAAGGGGGGGTGTTGGTGTAATTAAGTATTTACTAATTACATTTACATAAGTTTACTTAGGATAATGCATTTTCATATTAGTTATCATTGTGACACCTAGGAGTTTGCATTTCTTTTTAGCACATGGTTAGGAGAATCTCCACTTTAGGTGTGATAGTTGTCATCACATACCTCTTTGTGTGTGAGATCCACCTTTAGTGTTCTTATCACATTATCATCCTCTCATTTTTGCACTTGTTGCACATACTTTCATATACAATGGAGGATGATCCACCTTTGGTAGACATGTGATTCCACCATGTCTAGTTGTGATCTTATCACTTGCATAACTTCTAGTTATCTTGCATTGCCTATATATTGAGGCATTCCTACATTGTATGTAATCAATCAATCATTCAATCTATTCATTATTTGATCATTTGATCATATCATATCTTGTCTCTCTTGTGCTATCTCTTGAGCTTCTAGATCTTGGTTTCTATTCTTTGCCTTAGGCAAATTCTTACATGGTATCAGAGCGATATCAAAATTCTTACACAATTTACTTCAAGTAAATTACCATACTAAAGTAGAAAACTGGTAAAATTTAGGTATACAAAATTACATTGCAAAACCCTACATAGAAAAATAAAACCCTAGATAATAAAACAAAAATGTAAACCTAGATAAAAAGTTAATTTATGAAACCCTAAACTTAGAAAATCAAAATATAAATTTAGAAAACCAAAACATAAATTTAGTTCAACCAAAAAATAAATTTAAAAACACAGACACTCTCTCTCTCTCTCTCTCTCTGTTTCTCTCTCTCTCTCTCTCTCCTCTCTCTTACTCACTCTCTCTCTTTCTCTCTCTCCTCTCTCTCTCTCTTAAGTTGTAAGGTAAAATATATTTTACAGTATGTTAATTGTAAATTATCATATTTTTATTTGTTCTTAAGTTTATATGTTTTATATTTTATAGTATGTTAATTCTCTCTCTCTCTCTCTATCTCTTTTCTCTTTCTCCTCTCTCTTCCCCCCTCTCTCTCTCTCCTCTTAAATTTTGATTATTTAAGTCATTCAAGTTGTAAGGTAAAATATATTTTACAGTAAGTTAATTGTAAATTATCATGTTTTTATTTGTACGCAGATTGACAATATGGATGATTTTCACATTGATGAGCTTATAGGTTAGCATGCACCACCACCTCCTCCTCCACCTCCCGCTCCCCCTCCATGCCCCCTTCCACCTCCACCTCCCCTTCCACCTCCACCTCCACCTCCACCTCCACCTCCACCTAGAGAGCTTAGAGATAATATTAGGAGAAATGTAGAGGACATCTTGAGAGACATAAGCATTATTAGGCATGATCCATATCCGTCTATCCAGCTACTACACCTTGCAGATAGCATGCAAGGCATAGTAGATTCCATATAGACATTAGACTATGAGATTGATAGTTTTGAGTTGTGGAGGGAGTTTATGCATGTATATTATTCTGATGGCCTCTCTTATAAAAAAGTTAATAAGTTAAAAATTATAAAAAATGATTTGACACGCTATTTTTTGAACCCTACAACAGGTGAGCAGATAGTTGGCAAGAAGCCACACATTTCCATTAGATGGTGTAGACACCTCGGGATAGCAGAGCATTTTTGGGAGTGGTGGTGGATGGTATTTGACCATCCACCACACGCTAATCATGAGGTCCCACTTTATTTTTTGAAGAAATTATGGGCTGAGTTTGAATTGGGTAAGAAATCCAATTATTTTGACATGAGATCATTTCAGGGGGTTGGCTGGTGCATGCCACAGGATAAGCCAGGGGCCAAATTGAGTGACAAAGCTAGAAATCATGTGTGTAATGAGCCCCTTATTCCTCTTCCAAGTCCTGCACTTCCTGCACCTATCTATCATCAAGCAGTACAGTCATCTCTTAGTTCTTTGAGTGCCCTTATGGGCAATTTGTTACAGCACATGACCCAGGCGAGTACTGCCCCCAGCATAGCACATGTTTGCATGAGTTGTGGGGGTATATGTATGGGTCCCCAGTCTGATCCTAATGCTGCCCATGCTGCCCATGCTGCCCATGGTGGATATGGTGATGATGCTAGTGGTGCACATGGTGGATATGCCGATGATGATGATGGCACACATGGTGATGCTTGAGATGATATCTCATCATATGTTGATTTCCTCAATGCAGATGATGATCATCTTGCACAGGTAAATTTAATTATAATTTAAATATAGCATAATATTAAATTTCTTATTTATACAATTATGAGCCATAAAATGTGGATTTTTTGGTGAACAGAGGAGGGTTGACCCTCCAACATTCATTAGCCATCATCATATGACATCGACACCTTGACATCTCGGTGCTCCATTCACAGTATGCACTTTGATCTTGATACATTTAAAATTTAAACAAAATAAACTTTAATTGATAATTTGTTTGACATATTTTTATGATTTTGTAGGGTCTCTCATGTACGATTGAGATTGAAAGTCCTTCATTCTCTGCCCCACCAGTCACCAAGAGTCAGCCGCATATACCTGTAGTATGTTTTTCATTTATTAATTTTAAGTATTTGTATCTTACTAATTTATGTACAACTTTGATTCACACTTATTTTTTGTAATTTTAGGCTTTTGGATTGTCTCATGTTGCACAATCCCATTTATGTCCTCACTCATCGATGACATTAGCTATGTGTCACACACAGGTAATCTACACATGTTTTTATTCCATATTTATATAGTTAATCAAGTTATATATACTTTATAATTTATGTATATATGTACTATAATTTTGATTCATGATTTATATATGTTGTTTAGGTTGACACCACCATGAGTCTTGGCATGGCTACAGGATTAAGCCAAATGCATCCATCGACACTATCCTTTGAGGTGATGATTAATTTAAGTAATTTTTCAATGTCTTGTGTGTATCTAGATCTTTTTCAATGTCCTGTGTGTATCTAGATCTTAGATGATTAATTTAAATAATTTTTAATTTGTACTATAAATTTTTTTACAGGACTTGGCTTCATCCACTTTTCATGTAGTTGAGGATGAGGGTGCTCAAGACCAGACAGAGCAGGATCAGGGTGCTCAAGATGAGATAGAGTAGGATGAGGGTACTCAGGACCAGATAGAGCATGTTGATGCATCACAGTCCTCTTCACGTGGAGTGAAGAGGATTGTAGATCAGCTAGATGAGTAGAGTTAGATTATGATGACTATTTGGACTTGTTTTATGATAACTATTTGGACTTGTTCATTTTATTTATGATGACTATTTGAACTTGTTTTATGATGACTATTTGGACTTGTTCATATTATTTTTGATGACTATTTGGACTTGTTTTATGATGACTATTTAGGCTTGTTTAGACTTATTCATATTATTTTTACTTGTTGTTAGAGTAGGACTTGCATTATATACTAGTCCACTTGTTATCATATATTGTACTTGGACTTGTTTTTAGAGTAGGACTTTGTTTTGTGAATGTATGTATATATCATGAGTTGATATGATGGACATTATGATACATGTAAATTATTTCAGGACTTGTTATGTTATTTATCTTAGTCATGAGTTGTTATGTAATTTATCAATTTATCTTTATCAAGACTTGTTATGTAATTTATCAATTTATCATTTAAAAAACATCTATCTAACAATGAGATCTATTAATTCATGTGTAATTGATCTAAGTATAATATCTAGATATGTGTTACAAGTAATATGAACACTTTGATTAACTATAAAAAAAAATCATCTAGATCTAACAATGACATCTATTAATACATGTAAAATTGACAAGAACAATATGGATACATTACAAACTTAATAACTATTAAACAATGAGATCTATTAAGTGAACATAATTTGAACAATGTGCATAGTTTAATATTTGTAACAACAAAATTAGGTGAATACAAAGTTATGAATTTAACTTAAATATTTAAAACAAAATTCGATGTATAAAAGTGAGTTCATGTGATCTTAAATTATTAACCCAAAATTGTATGAATACAAGAGTGTATTGTACTACATAAATAGTTCATGTCTATGTTCTTCTAGACATCCTGCATCATTAAAATAAACATGTTGAAATGTTAGAATTTATAAACATTCATTTAAAGTTAATTTTAATTTTAATTTCAAATATATATCTCTAAATTATAAATTATGACACTTCAAAGAAGACGTGTAGAAAACATATACAAATATGACAATTGAACAAAAACTTACATGTATAAATTTGATTCAACCTAATGTACCTGTATGCAAATTAGATGTCTAACAACTAGAAATGATAAATTAACTATTAAAGCCAATGAATCTATCTAATGCAAACACAAGGAAGAATGCAAAGTAACTATGAAATGATGAAACTAATTTAATTACCTTCACCTACCATGCAGCTTGTCTCCATTGTCCTCCTAGCTTTGATTTCTTGAAGATGTTGAGCTCTCAGATTTCCAAAATGAAGCCTTCTCCCAAGATGCTACCAAAGTGTGGAGATTGAATGAAATGAGTGCACAATAGCTTATGCAAACTAATGGATGGAATGCAAATGAAATGGTGATTGTATGGAATGCTTGATTGCTTGAATGCTTGTTATCAAAAATACCTATATTAGCCCTCAAATGGGAAATGAGGCTCCTTTTATAGAGTTTTGGAGGATCTAGGCCTAGGTGGCACAATCCTACGGTTGAGAATGAAAGGTGGAAGATCCTAGGGCTAGGATTGACTTGGTTGAAGGAGTTGAGAGAAAGGGGGATGTAGTTGGAATGTGAGAGGAAGAATAGGGATGATGTTCCTCTCACATTGACATGGAGGAGAAGAAGGTGGAAGGGAAAGACACATGTCAAGTGTCTCATGAAGACCAAAGAGAGAAAGAGGGAGAGACCTTTTCCTCATGAGGGCTCTTTGCACAAGTGTCCTATGAGTCACCTTTGACCCTTAGAGGTGGCTTGAGAAGCCCCTT
Source organism: Chamaecyparis obtusa (assembly GCA_027943335.1). Classification (NCBI taxonomy): domain Eukaryota; kingdom Viridiplantae; phylum Streptophyta; class Pinopsida; order Cupressales; family Cupressaceae; genus Chamaecyparis; species Chamaecyparis obtusa. Next base: position 847,032 of record BSBK01002082.1, on the reverse strand, counting down.
AGGAATAGGGAATGTCTCTTGACTTGGTTTAAGAGAGGACATGTGGTTATGAGACCAAGTCCTATGAGGCCACATAGCCCTTAAGAATAGGACATGTGTGAGTGAGGATAATTATCAATAAATAATTAATAATAATTATTTATTTTAGCCAAAGTGATGTGTCAGGTGACTAGGTAGGTGAGGTGGACTAGGAAACTTAGTCATATTTAGGTGATTGTATATTTAATTAAATCACTTTAATAAGACTAATTAGAAGACTTAGGATAGAAGAATAGACTATAGTGAATTCACTAAATAAATTGAATAATTTATTTAATAAATAGAGGAATAATTATTAATTAAATAATAAATATTTAATTAATTTATCAAGTCAATAGTAATTAAATAATAAATATTTAATTAATTAATGAAGCCATTTTTAGGTGTATACAGTACCATCAGCATACTCTCTTTTCTGCAATGCAGATCTATGTTCTTCTTGACATCCTGCATCATAAAAATAAACATGTTGAAATGTTAGAATTTGTGTACTTGAGTTCATTTAAAGTTAATATGACAATTGAACAAAAACTAACATGTATAAATTTGATTCAACATAATGTACCATCAACATCCTCTCTTTTCTGCAATGCATCTAGATGTTCTTCCCGACATGGACTGCATCATAAAAATAAACATGTTGAAATGTTAGAATTTATGTACTCAAGTTTATTTAAAGTTAATTTTAATTTTAAAGTTAATAAGACAATTGAATAAAAACTTACATGTATAAATTTGATTCAACCTAATGTACCATCAACATCCTCTCTTTTCTGCAATGCATCTATGATTGCCTCATGCTCTTCCATTGAAAGTGTCCATAAAATTTTATTAGCAGGTCTCCCTTTGTATCTTTCCAATTTGATATTTGTTGCCACTACCAAATGGGAATAGTGTATAATCTTCTTTTCTGATTGGTAGTCTTCAAAAGTTGGTAAACCATTCCTTCTTGTTAGGTATTTGCGTAGCCATGTACCAACTACCACAATAGACCCAATTGGATACTGAAAATTATCATCATCTACTTGATGATATATGCACTTTTTCTTGGGTTCTACACATCGAGTTAACCAATACTCTGTTTGCTCTTCATTATCCTCAGGTGCAACAACAACATACACATGTCCTGCAAAACCAAATTAAGTACATGTGCACTATAAATAAAACTTGTTTAAATTAAAGGTTTATAATTCAAATATATATATATATATATATATATATATATATATATATATATATATATATATATATATATATATATATATATATATATATATATATATATATATATATATATATATATATATATATATATATATATATATATATATATATATATATATATATATATATATATATATGACATACACATGTAACTAATATATAATTTAAAGTTTTACAATAAATTGTATTAAATTACCAGGTTGTATGAGATTTGAAACACGATCATAATCTTCTGATGCAAAGGCATGATCCAGGTCTTCATTTATTATAACATCTTCATCTTGTCTCTCACTAGGTGTTAATGATTTTTGTTGCCATTCTTCAACCCATTTTGTATTCTCGCATTCTTCCCATTCACCTGCAACACAAAATTGACAAAAACATGCAAGCTCCCTAGTCCATATAGTCCAAGTGTTAGAATTAGAACTCCTAAATGAATGCCATTTAGCTGATCCACTGATTGTATTACAATCATATCTTGAAACGATATTCTTCTCTTCAACTAGCCAGAAAAAATGTCTGATTGTAGAGTTCTGACTTGATCCTGTAGACAAACTTGTTTTACACTATTCAAAAATTGCACATGCATCTTTAAATTTTGATTTTTCCTCAAATTTGAGTTGCTCTCTACAAAGGGCTCTGTTAACACATGCACTAGCACCATCATGTTCTCCCTTCCCATGTCCAGCATCAAAAAAACTCCAGATATGTTGGATATTTATTTTCTTGTGCATCCTACTCAACCAATAAAACATTCTAGCATTCTTGAATTGTCCTGTGCAATTATCTGACCATATTAGATGTTGTGTTATATGAATTTCTCTCTCCCTTAAATTTTCATAAAAGGTATTAAAGTAATATTGGACAAACTCCAATGAGTGTAACTTATTATCACTCATATAGAAATGGTACTCTCTCAATATTTTCCGATCCTCTTCTGTACTATCAGGTGCATGTCTATAGACAATATGAACAAAAATTGTTACTTGCACTGAATTATAATATTGTGGTTGGATCTCATCTTATGGTGCAAGCGTGTAGTTCTCTACAAAGTCAACAACTGACAGTATACTACCATTTGGAAATGTATTCTTGCATATGTGAAATTATCCATCAAGCCATCTAGAATTGTGAGAGTGTTTCACATATTTAGGTATGATCTTACTCTTGAATTCATTCATAAAAGCATTAACACTAAGTTTTTTAGTTATTAGGTCACACTGTTTTCCAACTTTTCCATCCTTCAATGGATACTCAACAGTTTTAAATCTTTGTACATCAACTAATTGTTGTCTAAAATCAAATGAAATATTTTCATGCAAACATTCATCTAATAATGTAAGATTGCCACATACATCACATACACTAGAAACACATGCATTCAAAAGATAAAATTGCTCATTAGGTGGGTTACAAAACAAATTTGATATAAACTCCTTTACAGTTTCAGGTGGTATATTTATACCACATTCCTGCAACATTTCATTAGTATGCATAGTAGAACGTATAGATCGAAAAATATCATAATGATAATGAAATTGAACATGAGTTTTGCAACAACAGGTGATTCTTTCTTTGTTAATCCTTACATACCATGGTTTACATTTTTCAAAAGATCTTTGACTAATACTAATAGTTAACACCTTATCATCCACAAATTTTTTATACAATTTTGTTTGAGTCATATCTAAAAGGTGTTCTGGATGTGGATCACAAAATTTTGATCCGACTCTTAATTTAAGAACATCTTTGGCATTAGGGGATACTCTTGTATTATCATGCTAAAATAGGAGGATATCACAGATAGTCTGATGTCATGGGAGAGATACCCTGTGACTCAGAATCTGAGACCGGCGTTGTCATAGACAGATAGACTGTTGATAGGAGCATCCAGATTATATTATGTGATTTACATGCTTGAGATTTAGGTGAATCTGAGTATGATGACAACATTAGTAGAGCGATGGAACTCGAAGATGAGTACCTTCCATCTTTCGACAGGGGATATGACAGTTACATTAGAGGATGTATATCACATCCTCCATCTTCCCATCACAGGTGAGCTGGTACAGTATGATCAGCATGGCAGAGTTACGGAGTGCAGAGCCATCTTTGGTGATGATGATATAGAGGATGGAGAGATCAGCTGGGAGGATATGGTTGACTTGTATGATCCTTTGCGAGTAGGGCTAGCAGGAGCGATTGGGGGATTTGTATGCCCTGATCGTAGATCACATGGATTTTTAGTTGGATGGGGCCGCACATTATAGCAGATGATGGAGGGGACCTGATATGCTTAGGGGGTGTGTTTGTTAGCACATCTTTATCATGACATGCATCAGGTGGTGTACCATAGGGGTGCATCATTATCAGCAAGTGTGACATTGCTCCATGTTTGGGCATGGGAGCATATTGCAGTTACTCGACCAGTGGCTATCATATTTTAGGGTGCAGGGTAGCCCTATATTCATTTATACTCCTCAGTTTTATCTCAGGAAAAACTCAGCTATTTAGAGTTTTGGCGGTATACCTTTGACACACTAGACATAGTGACATGGAGACCCTACCTAGGGTGTGAGCCATGGGATGATGAGCGACAGCTTGGGTTTTGTTTTGAGTCATGGTGGTTGATAGGTTGGACACCATTTATCATTGAGTGACAGCTGGTTACCCGGGTCCTGAGATAGTTTGGCAAGATATAGGGCATGCCACAGGGAGTGACGGAGCATGCTCACACACATCAGGAGAGATGAGACTGGGGGCCCATGGCATCATTCGATGTTGCTCGATAGGAGTTTTTGGATGTCCCATTTTAAGCATGGTCGATGAGACCGACGATGGTAGACCCAAGGATGACTGTGGATTTGGAGCATTTTTTGAGGGATTTTCCAATTCCGCAGATTACAGATCCTGTAGCAAGGCCTCCAGAGAGAGATCTGGTAGAGAGATGACGGGGGAGACTCTGAGGGAGAGATAGATGGGGGTGAGGGAGATGAAGTGGTGGTGGAGGAGATGGAGGAGGAGATGGAGGAGGAGATGGAGGGAGAGGGGATAGGGTAGGACCTCGAATGAGAGGAGGTGGTGTGAGGCAGAGGGGACTGATGCCACCTCTAGCTAGATAGGGATGGAGATAGCCTCCTGCACAGCCAGCATAACTAGTGATAAGAGTGCCACTAGAGGTACCAGTCCCTCCGGCATAGATTCCAGTTGCCCCAGTACAGGGACCAGCTGCACAGGTACAGGTGCAGGATGAGGCAGATGTTGGACTAGCCCAGGGTGGTGTGGTACAGGGTGGTCAGGTGTAGGATGACAGACAGGATGAGCTGAACACTGAGATGCCAGATGTATAGGCATAGGATGAGCCAGCTGATATGGACATTGGGGGACAGGATCCCTATTTACAGAGAGATGCTACAGAGGAGGAGGAGCTAGATATCGATACACTGCTAGTCAGACTAGCAGTTACATAGGTTCAGGCAGACCGGGTGCCAGGCTTAGAGAGACAGATTGAGAGGCTAGAGCGTCAGATGGATGTCCTGAGACATGAGCGGGATGCAGCAATTGAGAGACTCAGGGAGTCTGAGATGTTATTAGATGAGTTATAGAGGACAGAGGACCTAGGTCCTCATGGAGATAGCCTGAGAGCCATGATATGAGCCAAGAAGGAGATATCCTACTAGTGAGAGGCAACAGACAGGCAATGCCTAGGGATTAGTGGATTGGGAGTTTTAGAGAGAGCTCAGTAGCAGTTAGGACAATAGTACAGGCACTAGCTAGTAGTGGAGGTGTATCATCACATCCTTCGAGAGTACCCATAGGTTTAGGAGATCAAGGTGGATCCTCAAGAGCAGGTGGTTCAATAGCACAGGGCCTTATTGCAGCTTGTAGACAGCGACAGATAGATTCAGGAAGCAGTGGGTCATAGATACCACTTGTATACATTTTTTTTGTATCATATTATCATTGTATCATTATATATTGACTTGATAGACATTGACTGTAGACACATTGTTATTGATTATATATCATGGGACATTTGGACAGTTTGGTTGTATTTATGGACTTTATATGATTGATGCAGTTCTACTATGATTTGCTATGATTTTTATATACATGTGCGTACTGACATATGCAGGATGTGATGATTTACTTTTATATGCATGGAATGGATGTCTTAAAATGAAAAATGATTGATTTTCTATATGATGCTAATGGATAAATAATCTAATATATATGATGATATAAATGCATGTTCTAAATGATGTTCACTAACACTATGTGATGATGAATGCAATGATGTAAAAACAATGTGAATAATGTAAAATGAATGGATATTAAATGCATGATGACATTAAATATATTTAATGAACAATAAATGATATTGGAATGCAAATGATATCTAAAGTAATAAATAAAAATGTACCTAAGCTGATTGACAACATGATAAAATGAAATAAGATGAAATGATAACTATAACAAATATCCAATGAACACACCTAATAATAATTATGCATGTCTTAAAATGATTAAGTGCAAAGTAGTTTTGGTTGTCCAAATGTCCTCAATTGAAATAACAATGTTCTTGACACAAGAAGAATGGACTTAGGAAGCAGATAACCTAATGAGAAAGATAACCCACAAAACCTTATAAAAGGAGCACTGTTATGCAATTCATGAGATGGTAAAATGCAATGGAAAATGAAATATGAAATGAGTATCTCCACAACTTCATGTAACATCTTAGAACTTCATAATAACTGGAATTTGATTTTCATCATTGAGCTCATTATGTTGCAAGAAAATGCAAGCATCATGGTATAATTAAACCAGGATGAACTAAGCACTTTTTGCATGGAGTTTAATATTGCAAACTTGACAAGCATCTAGGTATAATTGAACCAAGATGACCTGAGTTTCGTTTGCATAATAGAAAAGGAATATTTCCCCCCTCCATCGGGGAACAAATATTTGGAGTCGAGGTATGCGATGGCGTATCACCATAAATAGCATTTGTTAGAACAACATGATTTGCATGTTGTCAATACTATGAAATGGATGAAGGCACTTATACACAGACACCCCAATTACTTGTTCCTGTGATTTCATCTAAAAATACCCCACAAACAGCAATCAAAGAAAATATCATGCCCCATCCTAGCTATTCTAATCAATGACATATGGGAGTTTCAAACTCATGTCAAAGATATCCCAGAATAGCATAGGAAACATGATAACAATGAAATCTAGATATGAATGCATAATTTATAAAAAATCATTCTAACATGCCTGCCATGAATATACATTTCTTTTTCCAAAAAGATTGATTTAGGATATGTTGATCAGTTCAAGTAATGATGTATAGTCAAGATGTATAGATAAGCAGTCACAATTCGAAGGATAGATCATAGATTCTAATTCAGCATGAAGATACCATTGTGAAAGAACATTTGATTACGTTTGCCTTGCCTGGTGAAAATAACTCCATTGTGTCCTCTAAGAGTCACGACTATCATAGATCCACTTCCCAAACTAGGTCGAGGACATGCCCCCAGCTAGGTGATGGACTGACTTATTATGGATGAAGAAAGATGCAACAAGACTAGGATGAAGACCATGACAAAAGATCAAGCTATGATGGGATTTTATTACGGATGGATACAATGGATGGTGTATGAACTGGCCATTTTATTATGATATATACATGGTGGGGACAAGGACCGAGTAACCATTTTATTGTGGATATATACAATGAACGGACACACTAGAAGAATCCTAATAGATAGAGGAGATAATTTGTCACGCATAGCGCCTATTTCCAAGTTTTCACCATATGCTTTTATTGCAATTTTTCTTTTGATTTTGTGATTTTTTTGTATTTTGTATTTTTTTTAATTACAAAAAATATATATAAAGACTATATACATGCCCCTTGCATTGGGATTTTAGGGATAGAACTTCTTGAGATTGATATTGTTAAGAGGTTCATCCAAGGGATCTCCCTCTGGCGTAGACAACTGATAGGCTCTAGAACCATAGACTGATGTAATCACAAAAGGTCCTAACCAATTTGGTTTGAACTTGCCCTTCTTTTCACGGTGTTGTTGATTCTTTGGATTTTCTCGAAGGACTAAGTCACCCAACTGAAAGTCTCTGATCTTTACCTTGCTATTAGACTGACGGGACAGACATTGCTGATAAACTTTCAAATGATCATAGGCTCACTGACGGCATTCATATAGGAGTTCCAATTCAGTCAGGCGTGCAACTCTATACTCTTCATCAAGAATTAAATCTTTAAGAGTAACACAAAGTGAAGGCAACTCGACCTCGAGGGGCAGGACTGCTTCAGATCCATAGACAAGGGAGTATGGAGTGGCTCTAGTAGGAGTACAGATGGAGGTATGGTAAGCCCATAAGGCTGGATTAAGTTGGAGATGCCAGTCACGGCCAGCGTCATTGACAGTCTTTTGTAGGATTTTAACAATTGTTTTGTTTGACGCCTCAGCTTGGCCGTTTCCTTGAGGATAGTAGATGGTGGAATAGTTGTGGGTGATGTGGAATTTGGCGCACAAGTCATCCATGTCTTGGTTTTGAAACTTTTTCCCATGATCAGTGATAAGATACATAGGTATACCATATCTGCAAATGATATAGTTTAAGATAAACATGGAGATTTGTTTCCCTATGGCAATAATTAATGGAATGGCCTCAATCCATTTAGTGAAGTATTCTGTGGCAGTGAGAATCCATTTGTGGTCGTTGGAAGATGGAGGATTGATAGCGCCCAAGAGGTTGAGTCCCCACCGACTGAATGGCAAAGTAGTTGTAAAAGGATGTAACTCTTGAGCTGGAGCACGGATAAGGTTTCCATATATCTGACATTTCTTGCATGCCCTAGCAAAATGAAAGGAGTCTGCCTCCATGGTAGGCCAATAATAACCCATACGCATGAGTTTCTTAGCCAAAGAGGGACCACTCAAATGTGTCCCACAAATATCCTCATGTACGTCACATAAGAAAAGTTGAGCTTCGTCATGTTCGAGACATCGCGGGAGAGTACTGTCAAAACCTCACCGATAAAGGGTGTCGGATATTAAGATATAGCGGGAGGTCTGGTGGAGAAAAGTTCATTTTTGATTGTGGGATAGGTCGGGAGGTAGAGTGTTATCTTTGAGGTAAGAATAGATCTTTCCATAGGGGAGTCATGTCCAATCAGATGACATATAATACTCATATCAGGCTCATCATATGTAAGACAAGTCAGGGATTCCACCAAGAACTTATGTTTGAAATCATTCTTTTATCAGTAGTAGTTTTGTTTACTAAAGTTGTTGTTATTGCTCGCCGTGCCACATTACTATCTTTAGAATGACTTTTCTTTCCAATTGTGTCAAAGGCACTAGCAACAGTTGATACAACTTGTTTTAGAGACTCATCCTTCTTCTTAGTTTTCACATAAATGCCTAACCTCTTCATCACTTTTTACATTTTAGACATTTTAATTAATAGTAACATTAATTGACATTGAAACCCAAATTTCTTATTATAAAAAAATTATCTAAACAATCTACTTGCATGTGTCCTAATCTGTCCCGATGAAACCAAACCACGCAGATTGTCTAACACATCAAATTTTAATTGAAATTTTTCATTTATTTCATTATCATTCAAATGAGTTTCTTTCTCAATCGGTGTTTCGATGTCTACATTTACATTGTTGATTTCAATTTGAATTGGTGTTTGATTTTCAGTTTCAATTGGGGTTTGACTTTCAGTTCCATTATCATTACTAATTTCTAAAATTTCACGTGCAATTAAACTTGTTAATCTATTTTCAGGAATAAAATTTAAATCATTTCTATTGTAACCTGCTTCTAGAAAATCATGAACATCTTTATCAGAATAAGTTGTAACAATTGGATGCAAAGTCATACTTGTATCCAATACTAGATTAGAAGATGCACCTAATTTTGCTTCTTCAACCTCTACATCCATTATGGTGTCTTCATTGTCCTCTTTTGAAACAATTGTTGAACTCAATGCTCCAACATTATTCGGGTTTCGAAGTCTTTCTCTTCTTTCTCATTGTCGTTTTGCCTCCTCTCTATTTTTTGCAATCTCCTCAAGTGTCAAATTCTTCTTTAACCTCTTTCTATGTTGATTTGATCCCATTTTTGCACCAAAATTCAAATTGAAACAATCTTTTATGAATGTCAGATTCAAAATAAGACAAATAAAAGGAATGTTGGTAGAAATATTCTCTTTGTCTGGTGTGAATCGATAGAAAACAAAATGAAAAGTCAAAATCATTAGATCAGGCCCATAGTCTGGTTTTTTTGATTGCAACAGCTCTTTAAGAAATGGGTGCCCATTTTTAGTTTCCAAAAATGGGTGCCCATTTTTAGTATCATGAAACGAGTGCCCGTTTTAGATTTACAAAATGGGCGCCCGTTATTTGAATTTAAATAATGGGCGCCCGATTTGTAAATCTATGGGTGGGAACCTTACCTCTTGGCTTGGGTTTTGGTTCGGGACAGGCTTGGTCCCACCAAGCCTGTGCTTGACCGTACAAAAAAATGGCTAAGCCATTACAGAGTAAAATTTCTGCCTTGCCATAATTTTTAGGACAACTTCTCGAATGAATTTTTTGATAAAATGAAAACCCATTTTAGCTCTTATTGTGCAGATTATAAAAATATAAATTTTATAGTGATATGATAAATTTTAATATTTATACAATATTTATTAAGCCAACGTGGTACCTAAACTTGAAATACCAAGGTTAACTAAAACTTTAATAACTTTTTTAATTTTTAATTTTTTGAAAAATGAGTTATATGTAATCAAACTACATATAATTATTTTCAATTTTCAATTTTTTTTTTGATAAAAAGTGAAGTTATAATCAAATTATGGTGTTTGTACACCAGAGGTTTAAAAAATATACTTTATAGTCAATTAAAAATTAATAATAAAAAAATATTCAGTAAAAAAATAAGATAAAATATTCTCATCAATCTTCAGTGTTTTAGGTACCTTTTCCCAAAAGGATTCCCAAAAATACATTCATTTACTTCAAAAAAGGGTGTCCGTACACGCATGAGGTGTGGTCCTAAAACAGGCATTTTGAAAAAGTGGTTTTTAGACATGCATACTAAAATTCAATTTATACCATGTGGGTATTGAAATAAATTACATATTTGAAAACTAGATTCTGAGCACTAAATTTTATATTTTTGAAGTTTTTCAAGATTAAATCTTCAAGTGCTTCAAATTTGGACATCAATTGACAAAAATTTTGAAAAACAGAGAAAACACTTCCACTTTTTGGCCAAAAGTGGGACCCAACTTCTTGCAGCCACCCATATATATATATATATATATATATATATATATATATATATCTTCACATCATCATATCTTCAATACAATAGTCGTACCAATCCAATAATTTTACTATACATTCCTACAACATCTCTGCAATACTATGACAACAAATAAATATGTTGACATCAATGACATGTCTCCCAAATTTGTGATAGTGATCCCTGAAGTTAATAGTCAACTACTTCTCTATTAATAATGTCTTCAAACTTGAGAATAGAGCCATCCCAATAGATAAGTTCTCTACTAGAATTTCTCTTTGTGTGGTTTAGTGTCTATAGGTGGAAGAACTTAGTAATACAATCTCCCTCTTTTATCTATTTAATTCTAGATCTTTGTTTCCAAAAGATTTCTTCTTTTGATATGATATCAAAAAGAGTAGACAAATGAGACTTCTCATCCATAGCTTTTTGAGGCGACCAACCATCTTTTCCAATCTGAGTTTGAACTTTTGGAATATTTTATCTTTAAAGCCTTTTTTAAGGAAAATGTTACCAAAGGAAAAACTTGTTCCAATGCTTCAAATTAGAATAGATCAATTTCAAATTTCTAACCAATATAAGCATTATAGTACCTTAAAAATTCATAAACTAGAAGTAAAAAAGAAGAGCTTTAAAATATGATTTGTAAGTCCACATCACCTCAAATATAGAAGGGATGAAAAATTTGGATTTATTGGATTCCCAATTGAGGAGGATAGTACAATGATCCCAACTAATCCTGATACGAGAAGATGAATTTTAATTTATCATATATGGATCAAGTTTTAAGATATAATACAATGATCCAATCTAAGATGAATAAGATGGTTATCAGTAGACATATTTGAGTCCCAAGTAAACCTATTACCACTCTAATCTAAATCCAAAAACTAACCATTGTATAGAAAATCATGGAGATATTGCATAGAATCTAAAAAAATATGAATTGCCCCTTTTTTTAGAAGGGAAAAGTGGAGGGTTAAAGTCTCCCATAATCATCCAATTCGAATTTATAAAAGAAGAACACTATAAGAGAATAGAGTCCCAAAAATCTCTTCTCTGAGTTACACTATTAGGAGAGTAGATATTAGTCAATATCCATTTGGTTGAAGAGAAAACGTACATGAAGAATATGTGCATAGTGTTTTTGGAATGGAAATGGAGGGAAATAATTAGGTTATATAAGGTTTCCAAAGAATAGCCAAACCCTCTAAAGCTACATCTGCTACAACAACCATAAAATCAAGAAACAACTAGATGTAGTTACTTAATTTTTAGAAGGCTTCTTCTATCATTTTAGTTTCTTAGATAAGAAGAATATTTGGATGAAGGTCTTTTATTATATTTTTGACTAAAATCTATTTTTGAGAGTCATTGATCCCTATGATATTCTAAGAGAGAATAATCATATTTTTAATTTACAGGAGAAATATTGCTCCATAGTACTTTGGCTACCATTCACCACATCCCCAGCTACAATAGAGTCATGAATATCCTTTTTTGATTTTTGACCTTTTAATTTTCCCTACATCTATAGATTTGCAAAATTTTAAATATGAGGCCAAGGGAGGGGATTCCTTATCTTTTAGCAGAAGAGGGGGATGGACATATAGAGAAAAGAACATGGGAAGTAATGGAAAGGGGACCCAAATAAAAAAACACTAGAGCCATGGGAGGAGGGGAAATGAACAATGAGGGATGGGGAAGATTAGAGGGGACAGAGGGAAGAGCACAAAATTTCCATAAGTGACCAACTAAAGATTGAATAGATAGGTATCAATAAGAGGAAGGTCCACAACTAAAGCACAATAAAAAAAACATGTACAATAGTACAAAGAGAATCCATCACCATACTACAGTAAACCAAAGGCTTAACTCCCCCGTCGAAGTCAAAGTCATCCAGGAAAGAACCAAGAATACCTTTACCATCATCATGGAAAGGAAGGATGGAAGAAAAATTAGGAGCTTTGGGGGAGGGAGTAGAGTCCAAAGTGATTCATTTACCCTTGTCACCAAACTTAGCACAATAAGAACCGATGTGCTCTACCAACAAGAAAACCTGGCAATAAAGGTTTGAGTTCTCATATTCAATTTTTTGTGTCCAAGGTCAAAATGGAATTTAAGATCAACTGATATTGGAAGAAAAGTTACAGGAACTATTGAAACACAAAAATGAGAAAAAATAAATCTGGCTCTATTTTTGGTGGCAAAGTACACACCCAAAAATTCTCGAAAAGAATTAGCGATGCCTTCAATCACTTCTATCTCAAAGTTTGAAAGGGAGTCTTGAGAGGTGAACATAGGTCATAACAACTCCAAACTGATGAGAAATAGGGTCAAACCTTGACCTCCATTTGCATAGTTACAAGGATTGTCTACCATAAAACCAAGTCCCTACGACAAAGATTCAAACACAATCTTCCTTCAAAGTGAAGGAAAAGAAAAAATAAGCTTTAGGGTGCACAAAAATTGAGACGGAGTCCTTCAAAGCCTAGGGCATCAAGACCCATTTGTTAGGATTAGCATACATAAATTTAATAGTTACATGCAAATATAATCAATAATGCAAAGGAATAAACCATACATAAGTAGAACAAGAAGACACAAAGATTTGATATGGTTCACCTAATCTTGGGATATGTCCACCAAACAGAGAGTCTAGCCTTATTATCTAGTAATTTTTTCTTGTTACAATTTGCAATGCCTTGCAACTCAATATCACTGTAAGAAGCTATGCAATTATCATATAGAGAAAACCCTAACCGTAATCCATTATAACAAGATTTATGTTGGTTAACAAGTTAACCCTAAAAAATACTTGATGAGTCAACCTAGGGAAAAGTTTGACAAGTCAACTCAAAATCTCTTCACAAGTTAACCACGAACCCTACAATAAATGAAAAGTGTATAGTACTTGCCTGATTAGTCATGACAATCCAACACCATTTTCTAGCAAGAACAATGTTGGTACCAACATCTGTCTTGTCCACCGAAACCCCACATTTGAAGAGTTCCTGAGCCTTTACAAAAAGATTCTTCTAGGCCCCTCCTAAATCCACATGCTTATAAGACAGAGGGGGAGGGAACCCACTTACCTTGGAACCACCTGCCAATGATTTGAAACTTTCCTTATCACAAGAAAACAATCCCAACAATTTCAAGAAAAATGTGAGGGTTGGTCACACAATTGTTAAAGGACAGAATGGAAGGAGCCCCTAGATGAAATTGAACACCATGCTAATTCCTATAGATCGTATCCTGAAGCACATGCTTTGTATTTCTAGGATTTGAAACTTTCTTTTCTACTCACCGGTGTAATACCCCAAAAATGGGCTATAGGTTCATTAACCTCTTACATCTTCAATTCGAATGAAATTGACATCAAAGTCCTAACCTAAGGCACATCTGAACATCATCGAATCATAATTGATTATCTCAAATTCTGCATCGGTGAATATTCTTAGTAATATTCCTATTTATCCTAATTATCTTTGATTTAATAATTATTTGGCGATAAATCCTATTTATCCTAAAGTTTCATTAATTGAATATTTTGAATATTTAATTAATTAAATTTAATACTGCCACTTAATTATTTAATTGAATTTAATTATATTTATTCCTAATTATTATTATTTAAATTTGACAATAAATCAAAATTCCTATCATTAATTGATTAAATTCTTATTTAATTAATTAAAGAAAGTTGTCATATTTAATGATATTATTTTGGAATAAAAGTTTGATTTAATAATTGATTAACCCATAAATTAATTATTTTATTTTTAAAATCAGTTAAGTTGAGGATAAATCACTTTATTTATTTATTTAATTCATAATTAATTATGCACATCCAAAAATAGTTAAACTATAAATCAGAAAATCAATTCAAGTTGTTTTAAAAATAAACTCAACTCTATTTTGAGTTAAAAGCTGATCTCAACTTCTGATTTAAATCAAAAAGCTATTTTTGCATGATTTATTGTGAGTTAACTATCTTTTATTCTTTGATAACTCAAAAATCAACTGAGTGATTTATGGCTTTTTCCATGCGTCTCCAAAGCCTTGGATTTCTATAAAATCAAGGCTCAGCTCTTCAATCTCATATCTCATAATTTTGCAAACTTATGCTGGCGAATTGGCATCTAAAGAATTGAAGCCTCATTGTGAATCCACAACTTTGTGAGATCATTCATATTTTAGCATATCATTGTTAGAATAATTGTATTGCATATCAGTTTTCCATATATATTAGATTCATATCAGATTTCTCATATTATTGCATAGAAAAACCAAAAAAAAAGATTAATTTACATCTAATTCATATCTAGATTTTGCATTCAAATCCTTCATTTAGGTGTCGTCAAGGTCACTGATCTCGGTCCAATATGAGAATACATACTTGCATCCATTAGAAGGCAGTAAATTGCCTGCTTAGTTTAGTTTTCATTACTTGCATGATTTAAATTTTTGCTAACCTCTAATGTTTTACTGAAGTGTTGTTTCTATAGCTAGGTACAAAATTCACACACACATTTCTGGCACCCTGGGGCCCTGAAATGGGTTTCCATTCAATTTTTATCAATTTCTATTATCTTCTTGTCATTTTTTGTTCCAAGCTGTGATTTTTAATTTCTGTCTGTACAATTTTCATATGAGTTTTGTCAGAAACTTGTACTAGGAGATACCCACTGTCATACGATAGTTTATTTGATCAAGAATCATACCATTGGGATCACAGTGTCATTTGGAGGCTCTATTGTCATATGGTCTGATACCCATTGTCATACGAGATTCTGGACTGTCATCTGGGAGGTGACCCATTGTCGTACGAGTTTTAGTGCTAGGTTTCAATTGTCGTTTCACTTTTTTAGGCAATTTTCTAGATTTGTTTTCATGATTTGGACTAATAGCTAACATTAACGATTGAAATTTTCTATTTCTGATTGATTTATGCTAGTTTTGATTGGGAAAAGTGTGCAAATTGCTAAAAACAGGTAAGAATCTACTAAGCGCATTGTGAGGAATTCAAGTTATCTTTTCAGTTGATAACGGTTCGATTTGGATTAAAAAGAAATCTTGCGTGTCAAGCTTGTGTGACCTTTATTGCTCTCATATCACAGATTTCATTTTGGGCTATTAAAAATGAACATAGATTTGCTTTTCAGCATCTTTGTTATACATAGTAAATAGGCCCTATGAACACTATTTGTGGCTCTTGAGAGAGTGGGTTTCCAGTGAAACTCTTATCAACAAAGGAACCCTTGTAGGTAGGGAGGATACTGAGGGAGTCTCACATTCTACTAGATTTGTGTGTCTTCAGCTTTTGATTGATACATTCTCTCTTCGGAGAGGTTGATAGATCATGAGTGGTTGACATCATAGATCTTTGTGAGATAATCTTGGTCTTAGCGTGTCGGATTAATCTATCTGCTTTGTTTGGGTTAAAAGTGAAAAGGATAGAGGATTATGCTTTACTCCCTTTTTGGGTCGTACTAGAAACTTAGATCCTTGAATCTGGAACCAGTCTCCATGTGGTATATTTTGTAAGTCATCTTTAGAGAGGGTTAATCATAGTGGACATTCCCTTAATTGGGTCAACCACGTTGATGAAACCTCAAGTGGTAGTAGCCATTTTCTCCGTGATAGTGACAACCGCTATATAAATGTCCTTGTGGAAGAAATCTCCATAGGTGTGGTCTCTTGTTGGGCTGTCAAATCTCCCTAGTAGCTCCTAATTGATTAAATTCTTGGACTATGTCAAAACCCCGGTGTGCCTAGATTGGAGTTCGCCCTCTTGAGATCACAAAAGTTGCAGAGTCGGACCATTAATAAAAATCATAGTGAGGCCAAATTTTCATTTTTCTAGGAATATGTGCATTATTGCAAAACTTTTTGGAACATACACTATTAGCACTCCTAGGGATTAGCACAATTTAGTCACTTGATTATTCATGCATAGGGTTGCTTTGTCCCCTGTTAATTATTTTCAGACGTGCTTGGAATCACTTGCTTGCTATTTTGCATGCCTATTTATCTACCTGGTTAGTAAGAATGAATCAATCCACTACAATCTTGAAATTGGGACAGACAATTTTGCGAACAATCTGAAACTCAAAATCTAAAAAATTGCAAAATCTGATGTCAAACACCTTTCTGGAGTCACCAGTCATTTTGTAAAGTTAGAAAGTCATATGAATTTTGGCTATTGTCATTTCAGAACCCCCAGATTGTTGTATGGTATATAGTACATTATCGTACGAGTCTTGTTGCTAGTCAATTCCAAAGAGTCAAAACCCTGCTATCAAGTGTCGTGCGAGTTTTGCAATACTCATACAAGTTTTTCAATTGTCGTTTCATGCTATACCCACTATCGTACGAGCCTGTAGAAAGTCATTTGAGAAATTTTGAAAAGTTGTCAGAAAGTTGTCTGAACTATCAGAGACCCAGCTTTTCTAGCCTATTTCTAGAATCTGTCAAACAAATCACTGTGTTAGGAATAGAGCAACAATTACTAAGAATCCAATCATTTTCCTAGAGTGGCCTTTTGAATCTGATTTAGCCTTCTATTTTATCGATTTGAGTCTTTTTCATCTTGTGTCAAAACCTTGTCATAACTATCAATCTTCAATCAATCAATCATCAAAATGGCTAAGTGTTGTGAACTCATGTCCGCTATCTTTTGGGAATCTACCCATACATCCAGGGCATAGTCTCCTTCATTTACGTCTAATCTAAACCTTAATCAATCAAACCTTGACAAGGTTGCGTCATTTGATCTTCTTGAATCAGATCCTTCTTCAGTGGTCTTCATCATATTCTTTTGTTTCACCCAAGGTTAATGGTGGAAACTAGAGATTCCTCTCATAAGAAATCTGGAGAAGCATCCCATACCTTACCTATAACCACTGTCAGGGGTCCAACTCTTGAGAAACTCTACAATTTTGGTCTTTATAAAGATGATGGTCTTGGCAACTTTCGATTAAAAAATGGTTACATTCCTCCATCAACTCATGAAGGTAATCAACAAACTCCTCATCAATCTATCCTAGGGAAAACTCCTACCATGTCTCAAGAAGGGACAAAGTTTCACTCTCAAAGAGCTCAATCTCAACATGGTGTAGATCAGGAACCCACACCTGAAGAAATTGCTCAATATCAAAATGATAATAACTTCAAACAAATGATGAAAAATTTCTTGAAAGAAGATAGAGAGGCATACTTTTTACAATTAGCTCATCAAGGAGCTAAAATTCCTCCCAATTTTAATGTTGAAGATATCATTATGAATGAGGAAGAAAATCCACTCACAGCTATGATGAAATAGATGCATGCCATGCAAGTCAAACTTAATAACCTTGAGAAAGAAAAGGAACCCAAGGAGTTCTCCATGGAGGCCCTATGTCCTTTTCCATTTGACAAAGACTTGTACATGCCACCATTCTTGAAAAGAGTGGAGATGCTAAAATATGATAAGTATGATGGACACTATGATCCTCAAGATCATGTCAGAGAATTCTGTACACAATCTATGGAATTCATGCACGAACCAACCTATCTGATGCGTCTCTTTCCTTGATTTCTAGGGGGAGCAGCCATTCATTAGTTCTCTAGATTGCCTTCTACTATCAAAACTTTTGAGGAGTTGATCAAATTGTTCTATCAGCAATACTCCTACAACATTCAACATCCAGTCACCATGATCGATATTTGCAATCTCAAACAATATCCAGGAGAACCATTCCTGACATTTCTCAAGAGATGGAGGAAGAAATTATCTCTATATTCTAGGCCTATTCCAGAAATTGAGAAAATGGAAATATTCATCAATAATCTTATCCCAGAGATCAACTACCCTTTACAGATGCAAGATCATACATCTTTTGATAAGATGGTAGACAATGCGATCAAAATTGAAAAAGTAGTTGTGAAGAAAGGAGACATCACACTTCAAAAGGACAAGTACGAATCAAGATCCAGTTCTAAAGACAAGAACAAAAATTGGAACAAGACTAAAGGCCTCATCACATATGGTGTTGTTGATACTATATGTGCCCCATCAAAGGCACCAGCTTTCAATCTAACTATTGGCACCCAAGAAATCAAAGCCTCAGGGAAAAAGGTGTTTGAACCATCTCAAAAGAAGCCAGAATACAAATCTTGGTCCGCTGATAATAAATGAAAGTTCACTCCTCTTGGGGAATCTTTGGAATCAGCTATGAGAACTCTGTTGGCTAATAACATGATCTTTTTTCCTGAGATTTGACAATCTGATCCCAACCCTAAACCAAAATGGTGGAGAGAGAATGAATTTTGTGATTTCCATTGAGGTAAAGGCCACAAAACTAATAATTGCTTACGCTTGAAACATACTATTCAAGATCTGATTGATAAGGAAGACATCACGATTGACAATCATAAGAGCAATAATGATCATATAGTATTCATAGAACCATTTCTAAAACATGGTCAAGAAGTTTCATCTTCTCAGCCTAATATGGGGGCAAAGGTCAATTATTCTTACCCTAGAAATAATGTTGTTATCAATATGGTTGAACCTTGTCTCTCTGAGCATTGCAATGTCATCACAATTGTGCGAAGAGATAGAGATCATACTTTAGCTAATGCAGTGACTCGATCACAAGCTCAAGCACATCTGAACAGACAAATCCCAGATTCATCAAATGTCCCTAAGATGCCCTTCAATCTTTCTTCCGCTTCCAAATAGAAGGCTGTTTCAAAATCTTCCAATCCTAAAGATACAAGGCCAACATCTTATAGCATTGTTTAACAACTCCAACACACTAATGCAAAAATTTCCATGTTTTTAGAGTTTCTTTGAATATCTCTAGCTCATAGAGCCATTCTAGACAAAGCTTTTCTCAGATCCAATGTTCCTGATGACCTTGATTTAGATAGGTTCCAGACTATGGTGGGACATCTTACATCTCCATAATATATCTCCTTTTCAGAGGAAGATGACAACTCCTTGAGTCACCCGCATAAGCAGCCCTTGCATATAGAAGTCTTGATCCAGACTCTTAGGGTCAAACATGTGTTGATAGATGGAGGTGCTGGCCTCAATATTTGTTCTTACAACTTGGTCACACAATTGGGATTTTTAGAATTGGCTATTGATCCTAGAAATACAATAACTATAAAAGCCTATGATGAACAAGAAAGATCTTCTAAAGGCACCATTGTCTTACCTATCAGAGGAGGTCCAGTTATCAGAGATAAAATATGTCAAGTTCTTGATCTACCTTAGGGAGACCATGGATACATGAGATGAAGGCTATTCCTTCTACATTTCACCAATGCTTGAAATTTCCTTATGAAGGAGTAGAGGTCACTATTCCAGTTGACATATCCACCACTTGCAATACATTGAAGGAAGGTGCAGATAAACTTGTGCCTAATAATAGAGAATCTTCCATTGAGCCAACAAAAGAAGCATCCACATCTAAAATAGAAGATCTTGCAAAAGAGGTCAATATCAAAGAAAATGGTATGGGAGAATATACTATAGAGCCAGTCTTATCTTTGACATCTCTACCTATCTCACCTAAGTCTTATGGACAATCTTTGAAACAGTCCAAACCAGATGCTAAAGAACCTCTTGAGGCATATAAAAAGAATTTTGTAGCAGAACAAGTCTCCAAGCAAGAATTTGAAGAAGATGAAGTTGTGCTTGCATGGCTATACAAGGATGAGCCTGACTCTCAAGCTATTCCAATTAGTGACTCTACAGTATCCAAAATCCCTTCTAAGGTGTATGGTCCAGGAGATAAATTAATAGCTAAGATGGGATATTCAGGTAAAGGACCTCTAGGAGTCAGAGGAAAAGGTCTTATAACACCTATTTCACATGCTGGTAGGGCAAACAAAGATACTGTTGGCTTAGACTTTAAAAAAAATCCCTTCCACCTCAAAGGTAATTGTTCTCATGTCATAGAGCAGATCGCACCAAGTGAACCCCTTCTTAAGAAGGAAAAAAATGAACCATTAGATAGTGATTCAGATAGCTCTGAACTCATCCCTTATGAGCATTTTCCTAAGGAAATCAAAGACCTTCTTGATGCTGAAGATGATCCAATCAAAATAATTAATGTAGTAGAAACACAAGAAGCTACTATCAACCAAGAGGTAGTTGCAACACAAGAACCAGCTAATCTCAAAGACAATCAAATAGAGAAAGAGGAAGGTGGTAGTTATTTTGAGACAGATTCTCATGAGTATGAATTCAAATCTGAATCTGAGGGTAACCCTTCTTGGGGTATTCATCCTAACTTTACTCATGTTCTTAGATTTCCTAGAGGCATAGATGAAGAATCTAATGACTATGAATGGGGAGGCATTCTAGAAGAAGATGAGCTTATTATAGAGAAACATGTTGATGTTATTCACCAATATGCACCTAAAGCTAATGTAATTCTAGAGTGAAATGATGAACCTATTGAGTCTGATCCACCTATGGATGAATTGGACTCCCACAATGACATTGAGCCTATTCATGAATTGAATGTCTTAAGTTGTAATATCACCTTTGAAATCGAGTGTCGGGTTAGGACCAATGATGATAGATCTATATCCATAACACTATCTCCCAATCTTTCCCCATTTTGACTATCCAACATCCTGAACTTCTTGATCAAACCTCCACAAATCCAAGCCATGGTATTTATACCTTCCCAAATGAATATGCCCTTGCTTGCTACCTCAATGTAGTTGAGCCTATGAGGACTTCATCAGTGAACCAAGCGTTAGCATGACAGAGTCAGACATCAAGTATCTTAGTCAGAAAAATAAGAATAAGAATAAAAAGAAAAGGAGTTCTGAGGGTGAAAACCACTTTGTGGCAGTCTCAGAACCTACAAAAGTAAAAATAAAAGATGTATCCAAAGGTGAAAACCTCTCCGAGGCACCTAAGGATGAGATATTTGATGTCCTTTCGAGTCATTTATAGGATAGATCTCTAGTTCTAATTGAGCCCACTCAATCCATCAATTTGGGAACAAAAAAAGAACCACAGTTGATTCATGTAGCACAATATTTATCAGAATAAGAGAAGCAAAAATTTACAACATTCCTAACAAAGAAGAAGATCAACTTTGCATGGAAATATTCAGATATGCCAGGGTTGGATCCTAATCTTATAATGCATCATTTATCTATAGCTCCAAATGTCAAACCTGTTAAGCAAAAGTTAAGAAAGATGCATCCTCATGTTGCGCTCTTGGTAAAAGCTGAATTAAAGAAGCTCCTAAAAGCTAGATTCATCCGAGTTATTGACTATGCAGAGTGGATCTCTAATATTGTACCTATTTCAAAACCAGATAAATCAATCAGAGTGTGCACAGACTTTAGAGATGTAAACAGAGCATGCCCTAAGGATGATTTTCCATTACCTAACATTGATATGATAGTGGACATGACTGTGGGCTTTGAGATCTATTCTTTAATAGATGGTTTTTTTGGATATAATCAAATAAAAATTGCTCCAGAAGATCAAGAGAAAACTGCTTTCACATGTGCATGGGGCACCTTCTGTTGGAATGTCATGCCATTTGGGCTTAAAAATGCTGGTGCTACATATCAAAGAGCCATGACATCTATTTTTCACGACATGATGCATAGGACTATGGAGGATTATGTTGATGATACTTTAGCAAAATCTATGATTAGAGCTGAACATCTAGATGACTTGAGAAAGATACTAGACAGAATGGAAAAATTTAGTCTTAGACTAAATCCTAAGAAATGTGCTTTTGGTGTCACTTTTGGAAAGCTCTTAGGATACATAGTTTCAAAGAAGGGCATTGAAGTTGATCTAGCTAAAGTGAAGGCTATAATGGAGATGCAACCTCCAAAGAATATTAGTCAAATGAGGACATTGCAAGGAAGAGTTCAATCTATTAGACGTTTCATATCTAAGCTAGCAGATATATCACAACCTTTTACAAAAACATTACATAAAGGTGTGACATTTGCATGTAATGAAGAATGTGAGAACAATTTTAACCATATCAAGAAGTATCTATCAAATCCTCCTATCTTGATGCCTCCCATTCCAGGGAAGCCATTGATCTTATATGTCTCCGCAACAGATACATCACTAAGGGCATTGCTTGCACAACATGATGAGAACAAAAAGGAAAGAGCTATATACTTTATCAGTAGAACATTGGTTGCATATGAGAAGAACTATTCAATGGTTGAGAAAGCTTGTCTAGCTGTGATCTTTGCATCACAAAAACTGAGACATTACATGTTATCTCATACCACACATTTGGTAGCTAAAATTGATCCACTCAAGTACCTACTAAGAAAAGCTGCCCTCACAGGTAGATTGGCTAAATGGGTCATGTTCGTAAGTGAATTTGACATTGAATATGTGGAAAGAAAAGCTATCAAAGGATAGGTTATTGCTGATCAATTAGCAAATGCACCTATGATTGATGATACACCAATGCAAATGGAATTTCCAGATACCTCTATCATGCCTCTTTCTAGAGAATGGTAGTTATTATTTGATGGCTCCTATACATAGAATGGATCAAGAGTAGGCATATTATTTATAACTCCTCAAGGATACTCCATACCTAAAGCATTTAGATTAAAGTTCCCTTGCAAAAATAATATTGCAGAATATGAAGCCCTTCTTAATGGCATGAAACTAGCAATTGAGTGGAGAGTGACAACGCTACACATTCATGGAGACTCTCAACTTGTTATCCATCAAGTCAATGATGTGTACCAAACTAAAGATGAAAAACTCATTCCTTACAAGAGAATGGTAGATGATCTAAAGAAGTATTTCCTATCTATCACATTTGAGCAAATTTCTAGAATAGAGAATAAGGCTGCTAATGCAATGGCAATGCTATCTACTTTATTACAATAGCCTGAACATGAGCTACGCTATGAGTTCCTGGTAGAAGCACTATCGTATTCTGCATATGATTCCCCTGAAACCCACATGATCTGCACTATTGTTGATCATGATTCATCCAGATACAAAAACCTATTCTCCTATCTCCAAGACCAAATCATTCCCGATACCTTCAATTGCCATGAAAAGAGATACCTTATCCATAATGCCTCCCGATATGTCATCATTGGTCATGATCTGTACAAATGAGGTCTAGATGGTACGCTACTTAGATGTTTAGAACGGGAAAAGTCTCGACATGCATTAGAGGAAGTCCATGATGGTATTTGTGGGTCACACTCGAACAGTTTAACACTAGATCAAAAACTTATTAGGGCTGGGTACTATTGGCCTGAAATGGAGAAAGAGTCTATCAAGTTTGCTAAGAACTGTCAAAAGTTCCAAGTGCATGGCAACTTAATTCATGCTCCAGGGAGAGATCTAATTCCCTTTACTACACAATGACCTTCTCACCAATGGGCATTTGATCTTATAGGAGCTATACATCCTCATTCTTCTAATGGACATACCCATATAATCACAGCTATAGATTATTTTACAAAATGGGTAGAAGCAGTCCCTTTGACACAAGCAACTGGAAAGCAAATATCTATGATCATATTGAACTATATCATATGCAGATATGGGATACCTCATTCCATAATCATAGATAATGGTAGACAATTTAAGAGCCAAGATCTAGATGATTTATGTGCTAAATTTAAGATTACACAACATTGGTCATCTATCTACTATCATCAAGGGAATGGACAAGCAAAGGCTTCTAACAAGAATCTATTGAAAATCTTGCACCGAATAGTTAATAAAACAGGAAGAGACTGGCATCTCATGATCAATCCAACTCTCTAGGCCTACAGAACAAGTATCAGAATTCCTACTGGGGCTACACCTTTCACTTTAGTTTATGGGTCTGAAGTGGTACCGCCTATTGAGGTTGAAATCCCATCACTAATAATTAGAATGCATGGTCTAGTAATTGATGATGATTACAGAGTGTCTAGGTTACAAGAACTTGAACTACTAGATGAGTGCAGACACACATCGTATGATCATCTCAGAGTGTATTAGAAGAGAATGTCTAGAGGTTACAACAAGAAAGTCAGACACAGAGAATTTCAGGTTGGTGATCTAGTCTTGAGAGAAAATCCTAAAAATCAATCACATCGGGAACGCAAGGGGAAGTTTGAACCCAACTGGCTGGGTCCCTTTGTAATCATGGCTACTTTTGGCTCTAGTGTCTATCAACTCTCAATGACTGAAGGAGAACAACTCCAAGAACCAATCAACGTTCTCCATCTGAAGAAATTCTATGCCTAAGGCATTCAGTCTATGGTAAAATGTCCTGAAAAAATCATAAAAATTGGAAAATGTCTTGAAAAAATGAACATCTTGGTGAAAACTTAGCAATGGGCACCTTGATGATTCACAAAAAAATAAAAAATATCAAAAGTTAAAAAAAATTGAAAAAATGAAAAATACAAAAAAAAATGAGAAAAAGAAAAAGTGCCTTGGTGAAAACTTAGAAACAGGCGCCTTGGTAGCAAAAAAAGAATCTCTGCCAAGATGGTGAAAACCCAACAAATGGGCGCCACTTGTTTCAAAATGCTCCATCTATCAGCACAATCTTGGTCTTTCCCAACTTTCAGTCTTGCTTTAGTTTGTACATATCTCCCGGTTTGTTTCTGCATTCCTATTTTCAATAAGTCAGTCTGTGCACCAATTAGCTCAAGCGTCTGTATCCTATCAATGCTTAACACTTGGGGGAAATCAAAGTCATATCCTATGGCCTCCAATGTATCTTAGACGTATCATATCTAGTCAAATTCCTTTGAAGCTTCATCCGAGTCAGTCAGTCTATCTTGTCTCCAGAAAGGATTTTGCATCTACAACAACGTAATCAAACATCAAACACAAACTGAAAACAATCTGTGCTTCATGCTTTTATCTCCTTGTATGCTTACTGATTCACATTGAGATTTTTTCATATTATCTTCCTTCGAGCTCTTCGATGATGTCCTTTACAGGATTTAGAGAGTGGTGACTAGGGGCATAATATTTTCTTTGTCTTCTACTTTTATGTCAAAATCTAACAACTTTGGAAATTCTAGACTGAAATGGTGTCCAACTGTAAGAGCCTTTATCTCAAATTGGATGGCCATGCATACCTCGACCATTGATACCCAGAAAATTCAAGGAAGTTTGATCTAACTATTGTATTTTTGAGTGAGTTCTTTCTCCTACTATGAAATGTGATCTTACCTAAGGATGTGAATGATAAAGGGTCACTACAGGTAATTCACATTAGATTTCGAATGATCTCTTGACTGCTTGATGTGTTTGTACCGCAAGGCGTATTCAGGTCATCATGACGTTTATGTTTTGATGCTTATAAAAATTGCTATATCAAAATGGACATGATATTCAGGTCATCTTGGCGCTTATGCTTTGATGCTTATATCTAATCCAAAATTCCAAAACACAATCAATATTCATATGTCCATGGTTTCATAATTAGTGGGTGTTGTATTGATTCTTGCGTATACAAATCGATATTCATATGTCTATGGTTTCATAACTAGTGGGCATTGTATTGATTTATCTGGCTACCTAAAAATTCAATGATGAGAATGATCAACACCTGATCAGTGACTAGGTCCTAGGTCTTAGGTTGCATTTCATTCTGCATGTTTCTTTGCATTTGGCATGTTTGCATGATCTCACAAATGGTTAAATGAACTTCAATGCTTAAACACTTCTTCAAACATCTCTTCAAATATAACAAGAACTGAAACCTAACTCGAAGGTCTCTTCAATCGAATCGCAAGCAGTTATCCTCCTGGGTTAAACATCCTTTTGACATAAGACCGAGTACTTGTCTTCATCAATACCTGCAAAACATATCATGTGAATCATTGCATTTACATATCATAATCATTTTTTGCATTACAATTCATCCATGTGCATAAGCATAAGACCATACATACATCTTTCCATTATCAAATACATTTGGATAACATCCATACATTTGAAAGAAATCATTGCATTGCATATATCCATACATACATTCTACTCTACTCATAGCATAAACATTACATGATATCATTATAAATCAAAACATGACAAGTACAAATGAAGTCACAACCAAAATATCGATCTCATATATATCAAAAATCTCAAACTAGTTAGGGGTGCACTACTGGC
Organism: Chamaecyparis obtusa; assembly: GCA_027943335.1. Classification (NCBI taxonomy): domain Eukaryota; kingdom Viridiplantae; phylum Streptophyta; class Pinopsida; order Cupressales; family Cupressaceae; genus Chamaecyparis; species Chamaecyparis obtusa. The sequence goes on along the minus strand of BSBK01002082.1, from coordinate 820,251 downwards.
ACAGTGTACAAAAGAATGAGCTCAGGCGAGCTATCAGAATTAGAATAGTATATCAGAATCAAAAGATCAAAATTTTTAAAACATATCACAAATCAATCAGCTCTCGGCCTGATCCTCTACACCTGGTGGAAGAGGAGGTGGTGCATCTGGTACTGCCTCTACTCTAGGTGCTCTAGCTCCCTCTGATGTCATCATGTACTGTGAGTAGGAAGGAACTCTCTGTGTAGCAGGAACAACTGTATAATATGTGGACACATAGTAAGATGCCCGTGAGGTCTGATGAATCACCTCTGCCTGCAATATCTGCACCTCTACATGCAACTCAGTCCGCTATCTATCTACCTCTATGTATCGCTCCTCCCATTGAGCACTACGTACCTTCAGGTCCTTGACTTGTGCACTAAGCCATCTGATAGTGTACTGTGAAGTAGGAGTAGTAGGATCAATGTCTGGCATCTAAGTATCTGGGGCAACTTGCTTAGTGGTCTTTGCCCTCTGCACCTTACAGCGTCTAACCTCAACACCTAAATCAAAACCAGTATCCCCCTCTGTGAAGTCCACACCACCACCTACCACCTACTCAGCTGCCAGTACCTCATCCGCTGAACCAACTCCACCTAATGTACCACCCTCTCCCCTAGTCTTTCTGTGAGAACTGGAAGATCTGTCTACTGTAGAACTAGTGGGATGGGAGGGCCTCATCTGTCTTGATGGTCTTTGTGGTGGAGTCATCACTCTAGGTCTCAGAGGTGTGGGGTGAATAATGGGAGCTTGTGTCAGTCTGGGACCTTGTCCCATTGGAGCACCTGTCACGTCCATCGCCTCCTCCATGGAGGGTATTAGCTCAGTCGGATTAGAAAATCTATGAATAGGATGGTCAACAAGCCATGAGATGAATCCATCAGTAACACCAACATCCAGTACATCTGGTTTGTACTCCCAATCCTGGCCGACAATAGCACTGTACTCCTAAGAACACAAAGCATAAGAGAGCCTCTGTGTCCATCCAAGTCCAATCTCTTGCCCTATCCATGCATATATAGCATAATCCTCTGGGGCATCCAGAATACATCCATACTACCGCCAAACCCTTTTAATAGAAAACCTCTCTATAGTAGAGGATGACCTCCCAATCACATGGCTTTGGAAGAAATAACTAAACTTCTCTCGAGTAGTAGGCCAAGGCTCAATGGCTACATATGGTCTCCAGTGCACAAAATTCATATCATTGAGGCATCGCCTCCAGTACTCAGTGTGGCCCAGCCATCCCTAAATGACATATCTGACATATGTATAGATGACAGGCTCTTGAGGCTACCTCTGTGAAGTACATACAGGGCTCAACACTGGGATGTGCTCCCAAGCCCATATCTGTAGAACTAGGGCTCTTGCAGCAAAAGATTTTCTCTCCTGATACACTACCTCATGCATCTCGGAGAACATGTGAGCCAATAAACACTAACCCCAAGCCAACTCAGAGGGAGTGGCCATCAAACATGCTACCATAGGGGCCCAACCCATCAAAAGACCATTCTACTAACGGTTAGACATGATAATACCATCAATCATCTCGACAATGATGCACTCCAACTGGTGTGTCTATCCATATCTCTGCACTAGGGTCTCCCAAGAGATGGAGGTCATCATCTGAGTATCATCTCCGAAGAGACATCTAAAAGCTAATACACCTGAGTTCCCCGAACTTACATACTCTGGTCGCCAACCTACATGAAACAGAATGCGTAGTATACGGTACATGTCCTCAGGGGTAACAATGATCTCCCTAGTTGGCAAGTGGAAGGTTTGTGTCTCCGAGTGGAACCTCTCAATCAGCGTAGTCAAAATTTTGTGATTTACCCTAATCTTGAGTAAATGTATCAAGTACTCGAATCCACAAGAAGCAAGGTGGACCCTCATAGGGTCTGGCAATGACACACATAGTCTCTATGTGGCAGGATGCAAGATCCGCACATATGCATCTGGATATATGACCTACATAGCATAGAAATAGGAAATCCTATCAATAATTTGGTCACAGAATAGGTTACAAGGGCAAAAATGGAGCAGTTCAATATTTCAGAAGGTAGGTTAATAGGTCAGCAATCAGGCTAAGAAATCAGAAAAATAAAAAATTTGACCTAATACTGAGTTTTAAGCTCGCTGTTTTCCATACAACACTTCAAACTAGCATCAAAAGTCATACGACTTTCTCCATCATACCAAATGACAAATCATAGTGACACGACAATGCATCCCTCATCGTATGAGTTATGAGGGACCCGATGAAATGTCATGACTCATGGGTCCCTCTGATACAAGTCGTGGGGTCTTATGGGATGACAACCTATCTACATTTGGAAAGTCATACAAGTCCCACTGGGGAGTCGTACGAGTTTCCGTGCATGCAAAATTCAAAAATGGAAAAACGTACGAAAAATTGCTAAAATCCTATAAAACATGAAAAAATTGACATTTTAGGAAAGCACAGAGGTCCACCTACCGGATGTCCGTACTACTGAGGTCTCTGGTGTCTTCAGCTGCGCTCAAATTGATGTAAACTCACAGGTACCTTTGGTTCTGCTACTTTATCTGCCATTTTTCTCAGAGGGCTCCACAAAGTTTTTCAAAGTCAAAAGGTTGAAATGAATTGAAAATGACCCTTAAGGCCTTTATATAGCTTTTGACCTAATTTTTAAAAGTGCTCTATTTTTCACAAAAATTGCACCCCTGGCTAATGTCGACGTTCTGAATCCATTTTTGGGATCAAAATTCAAATCTGAGATCATTTACTATGTCAAAATCATGATTTAAAATTTTTGGACCTAGGACTGTCTACTGCTTGCATAATCAACCTTCCATCATCACAGAAATCTAGTATTCAACTTAACTGATTATCTTATGTCAAACTATCAAAATTTTCAACTTGGTCAACCATGGTCACCTCATGGTCAAACCTAGTCAAACTTGGTCTTCTGGACCTCCAAACGATGCAGAATGCGTTCTCAAACGTATTTAACCACTTCTTACATCAATTAACATTCTTCTAAACCCTATAAATGCTGACTTTTCTTGTTTGATTTCAATTTTAATCCCCAAGGGGGCATGGTATTGCACATCATTCAAAGTCTGTAATTTAATTTAAAATCATATCTTTATAGAAATCATATCTTTCTTCAATAATCGAGACAAACAACCACGTCTAGTTGTTGATTCATCAAAAGACCTCATCGCTTGGGGAAAACCAATCATCGCTCGGGGCATATCAGATTCATCGAGATCTATATCAATCTGGTATTCTCTTAATCTTATCAATTGTATCAGTTTTTGCAACTATCGGTTCAATTGTGTTATTTCCTTGGTACTTCAAAAATTGAAGGGTTCAGATGTGATACCAATGTGATTCTTATTGACAATCGGGTCTGGAATCGGTCACTCACTTCTTCGCAATCATAAGGTTCAGAATCAGACATTTTGACACTTTTTCGCAATCATCGATTCATTTGCTATTATAGTTAACATTATCTTCGGTCATTCAAGACCTATTATCTTCATATCAATTTCAATCAGTTTCTATTTCATATCAATATCAATTTCAAACATCAGTTTCAGGATCATACATAGACTATCTTTGAACCACTGCGCTTCGCACAACAATTCAAAGAGGGGCAAAATGTAATACCCCAAAAATAGGCTATAGGTTCATTAACCTCTTACATCTTCAATTCGAATGAAATCGACATCAAAGTCCTAACCTAAGGCACATCTGAACATCATCAAATCCTAATTGATTATATCAAATTCTGCATCGGGAAATATTCCTCGTAATATTCCTATTTGTCTTAATTATCTTTGATTTAATAATTATTTGGCGATAAATCCTATTTATCCTAAAGTTTGATTAATTAAATATTCTAAATATTTAATTAATTAGATTTAATACTGCTACTTAATTATTTAATTTAATTTAATTATATTTATTCCTAATTATTATTATTTAAATTTGACAATAAATCAAAATTCTTATCATTAATTGATTAAATTCTTATTTAATTAATTAAAGCAAGTTGTCATATTTAATGATATTATTTTGAAATAAAAGTTTGATTTAATAATTGATTAACCCATAAATCAATTATTTTATTTTTAAAATCAGTTAAGTTGAGGATAAATCACTTTATTTATTTATTTATTTAATTCATAATTAATTATGCACATCCAAAAAAATAGTTAAACTATAAATCAAAAAATCAATTCAAGTTGTTTTAAAAATAAACTCAACTCTATTTTGAGTTAAAAGCTAATCTCAACTTCTGATTTAAATCAAAAAGTTGTTTTTGCATGATTTATTGTGAGTTAACTGTCTTTTATTCTTTGATAACTCAAAAATCAACTGACTGATTTATGGCTTTTTCCATGCATCTCCAAAGCCCTGGATTTCTATAAAATCAAGGCTCAGCTCTTCAATCTCATATCTCATAATTTTGCAAACTTATGCTGGCGAATTGACATCTGAAGAATTGAAGCCTCATTGCGAATCCACAACTTTGTGAGATCATTCATATTTTAGCATATCATTGTTAGAATAATTGTATTGCATATCAGTTTTTCATATAGATTAGATTCATATCAGATTTCTCATATTATTGCATAGAAAAATAAAAACAAAAAGATTAATTTGCATCTAATTCATATCTAGATTTTGCATTCAAATCCTTCGTTTAGGTGTCGTCAAGGTCACTGATCTCGGTCCAATCTGAGAATACATACTCGCATCTACTAGAAGGTAGTAAATCGTCTGGTTAGTTTAGTTTTTAATTACTTGCACGATTTCAATTTTTGCTAACCTCTAAAGTTTTACTAAAGTGTTGTGTCTACAGCTAGGTACAAAATTCACACACACAACCGGTGCTTGTAGAGATGATCATGAATTGCACTCAAACATAATGTTCTACAACATTACATTATTATAGTTATATTGTAGTATATTCTTATTATATTATTATAATATATTCTTATCATATTATGTTATCTTGTATTAAAATTTTGTAATGATAAATATTTTAATTTGGATTATGGTTCTATTGAGATTAAATATATTAATCATAAATAATTTATTGATAATATCATTATTTAAATTATATATAATAACAAATTTATTACTAATATTTAATAATTTTTCATATTTCATTAAAGTAAAATATCTATTATTTTATATATGCTGGTATTAAATTAGAGTGTGTATTATTTGAACTATTATTTTTTATTTATTATATTTACGTGTTCATAAATTTATTTAAAAATTTTTAAAGTAATTTAAAATAATAATGTATTGAAATTTCAATAATTATTTATAGAATGTCAAAATACATTTAAATTTTAACTTAAATCTTATAGACGTGTCCTTTGAACCTCGTATAAATACAAATACTAGCGTATATAAATATAAAAATCATTTTCCCCAAAGTTGTCATCTATTTGAAGTTTTATGCGATAAATCTCCAAGTTAGTATTTGAAGTAACGAAATGGGAAGAAAGAGTAAGAAGAATTCTTCTAAGATTGTAGAGGGAGGGCAGCATATTTATACCAACTTGGTGGAGAAGATCCTTCAAAGAGTATTTAATGAGGTGGACGAATCTTCCAGGTCACCAAGCAAGATATTCGACCATAGATGGCGATATACAATGTGCAAAATGTGTATTGGCCTTCCCTTTTCCAGATTAGTAAGTGCCTTCCACATAAGATATGAAACACAAATCAAGCAAAATTCTTGTTCTCAAATGCAACTTAAGAACCACCATAAAGGTATCCTTGGAGCACTAAGAGATTTTTTGTAACAATAGTTACGAATATCAGGAATGTCCAAATCTGGATTTCGATGCAATAGAGGAGATTTTAAGAAGACTTCCAGTGCCCTCGTTGATGAGGGCAAAGACTGTTTGCAAAAACTGGAATAGGGCAATATCAACCACTACTAGTCTCCTCAATGTTGAGGATTGTCATCTTTTTGTTATGCAGCACATGGTGTAGGGCTTTCAAGGAATTTATTTCTTTAGTAGCGCACTCAACTGCTGGTTTCGAATCCCTTTATTTCGCCAAAAGAAGTGGGGTTGGCATTCTCACTATCATACGACATAGCTTTACCTTTGTGCTGCAGCAGTTGGGTTTTACCTCTTTCTTGATTATGAAGGTTCCTTGTGTCGCAAGCTGCCCATCGTAATTAATCCTGTAACCAAAGAATGAATTGAGTTGCCTCCTCTTCCAGACGGTTATGGATGGACAAAAGGAACAGCCATAGAACTTATTGCCCAGTCTGGCCACTTCGATATTATTGCTATAGGGTTCTATAAAAGGGAAACGGATTATTGTACCGTACTCTACAATTCCATCACAGATATGTGGACTAGTACCCATGCCATGCCTGTTATTCTGTCACATATCATTCTGATTGCTACCTACCGGACAAGACACCCTTGGACCAGCGCATTACACAATGGTGTGGTCTACTTTACACATAACTACGGTCTTCATCTGGGTTGTTATGACATTGTCTCCAAAATGTTTCAGTTTAAGGAGATTGAAGGAGGGTTGCCTCCACAAATTGATTCTAATTCTGATGAAAACACCCACATCTCTCTGCCTTCCTTAGTGGCCTGTAATGGGAAGCTTCTTTTGATAGGGAGGTTAGAGAAGGAGGTTGGGGAAGGAGGCTCCACATGGGGTGGTATCCCTTTCATCGAGCACGCTTTGGTGGGGATATGGGAGTTGAATAGTGATAACACATGGTTTTGGTCTCTCATTTCTGTTACTCCCCGTGATTTGTTTGAAGACACTGTGAAGTCATCCCAGGGAACAGATTTCATGGTTGCCACTTTATCACATAAAATTTGGCTTACGATTAGAGGAAGCAGGAATGTTATGACACTTGATTTGAGGTCCATGGAATTGAGCGCATTGCCAGGCTGCCCGACTGAAGATACTATTGATACTTATCCAAGGACTGCTGTTTGTGGAACTTTGTCCATTTGCAACCTTTCACACTTCAACTAATATCTACATTTATGATCCATCAACATTTATCATTAATGTGTATTTACACTCTTTTATTATTCTGATTTGTATATTTTGGATTCTCACTTCAACTAATATCTACATTTATGATCGATCAACATTTATCATTAATGTGTATTTAAACTCTTTTATTATTCTGATTTGTATATTTTGGATTCTCAAATCATTATATGTATCATATATATATATTGTACTTCACACTTCTAAATCAATTTTAATAAAGTAAAATTCTTATAGATTATAATACGTACCTTGGTTAATTATCATTATATCTGAGATTTAGAGTACAGATTGGTAACATCTCCCCAAATGATAAAAAACAAATATCCAAAGTAACGTATTTTGATTTTGAAAGCGAAACTCAGGAATCTTTCTACGTGCATCTTCATTTAATTGATTTCTTTTACACATTTCATATGTATAATTATATTTAAACAAAATGAAGGTAAAGGAAATGTATTATGCTCCTATATTCATCCATTTCAAGAAGAAATTTCCCAGCGCAGTATCACATGAATTGTACATACGACTTTAGCATTCTTTGAGTTGTTAAATCAATAACACAATGTTGTAGAAGAAAGATTTTATAGGCTTCTGTAAATTCTGTACTGCCAACAAATTAATTTTCCGTCATGTATCACAAAAGCAGTACGATCTATGGTTCAATTTTTTTAAATGGTATATATATCCTGCCTGCTTGCCAATCCTCCAGTTCACCAACTTAGAAAATACAATTTTATTAGTATTACTTTTAAAGGGAATAAACTAATTGATAATGACGAGCTTTTAATATTGGAAAATTATGGAAATATCATCTTTCATCAAGAAAAGTTATTTCATCATCTTTCTATTATTCAATGAATGCAATTTAAACTAGCACTTGCACCTTAAAGAGGCTCAAGGGAAACACCCATAGAATAGAAAGTCAAAGATAAATTTTAATTGAATATTAATTCAAATTGTCAAATGAAGTTGAAAAAAATAGTTTTTGTTAAAATAAAGTAATATAATTTGTGATTGAGATATAAATGTCCTTCTTCTGTAAGTAATTCTATCTCAAGTCTCTTTGATGGATTCCATACATATTTAGATTGATCCATACATATTAAGAGCGCGGTGTGTGTTTATTCCTAATTTGAATAATAGCTGTAGAGAAATAATGACAATGGATGAAAACACGTGCATTAATGGAAAAAATCTTCTAAAGAGAGAAATCAAATCCATCAACATTTTATAGGACTTTTTAAATTCTACAGTGTCCATGCATTAAATTTCTATCATGTATCACAAATGCAGGAAATATAGATATTTGGTTTGATTTTTGTAAATGGCATATTTGTATAAGTATATATAAGAGTCCTGCCTGCTAATCCTCCAGTTCGCAGACTTAGAAAATACAATTTTATTTTAATTTTTAGTGGAATAAACTAATTTATAATGATGAGCTTTTACTATCAAAAAAATTGTGGAAAAGTAGTCCTTCATCTACCAAAGTTATTTCATCATCTGCTAAATATTCAATGAATGCAATTGAATAAATACATTGAAATCAATGAATGTGATGATGGCAAGGTGCTTCTTAATGACTTTTTAATCTATTTTTTAATTCATAAATTAATAGCTAAATGGAATTTAATTTATGTTATTGTTGGTAGTCTTTTCAACCATTTTGTTCACACACGAATTCTTTCCCTAAACCCTAAACTAGCACTTGCACCTTTGAAGGGTGCAAGGGTTACGTCGATAGTGCTATATATATTCATTATTATTATAAAAATGCAAAATAGCTACATTGTATTTCTAGTGCTAGTTGATTCAGGCAAAATTCCTCTTTTTTCCATTTAATTGTATAAGGATTATTTTGCATTTTAGCGTACCTATCAAAGGTAAAAGTGGGTTGGATACAAAGACTATCTAGAGATTTCACTCTATATATAGTTGTAAATGTCATTCCCTATCTCTCTATTTGACCGATGTTAATTGTTTCTTTCTATGGCATGGGCCCTTGTGATTTACGTATATAAACAACCCATGACATGGTGAGCGGGAGTTGTCTTCCACTGCCTAATGTAATAGACACAATCGGTATAATGTTTAGATCTTGTTCATTTCATGACAACCCACAATAATTATCAAAACGTATGACAACATACATGTGCATGCTTGGTGGCTTACAACTTGGCCCATAAACAATGTCAATAACCTCACCAAGAGCTCCATTAACAAGTCCTGCCTCTATCTGTATATTCATTGTAAGCATAATGTGTTGTCCTCTACAAAGGAGTACATGTTTTTCTAGTTTCTCATCATCCACTATATTATTGTTTCAACTTACATAATTCATTATTGTACTTATTATTATAAACATGTAAAATATCTACATTTTGTTTCTAGCACCAGATGATTCATGAGAAATTCCTTTGTTTTTTGTTTAATTGTATATGGATTATTTTTCATTTTAGCATACCTATCAAAGGTAAAATTCGGTTGGATACAAAGAGTATCTATATATTTCACTCCATATATCGCTGTAAATGTCATTCCTTGTCTCTCTATTTGACTGATGTCAATTGTTTCTTTATATAGTGTGGGCCCTTGCAATTTATGTATAGTAATAGCCCATGAAATGGTGAGTGGGAGTTGTCTTCCACTACCTAATGTAACAAACACAATCAGTACGGTGTTTGAATCTTGTTCATTCCATGATGACCCACAATAATTATCAAAACAAATGACAACATACATGGGCACGCTTGGTGGCTTACAACTTGGCCCATAAACAATGTCAATAACCACACCAAGAGCTCCATTAACAAGTCCTTCTATCCATATATTCATTGTAAGAATAATCTGTTGTCCTCTACAAAGGAATACATATTTTAGTTGTTCACCATCCACTATATTATTGTTTCCTCTTACATAATTCATTGATGTGCTTAGTGTGACTAGACAATTTAATGATTTCAATATCTTCCTATTGTGTAACTTTACTGAATCATTAGTAGCGAACAAGTGTTTAGCACCATCAAATGCATTATTTTTAGCTATTGTAAGGTGTATGTATGTACGATTTATTACATCAAAACATAAACCCTAAACTAAAAACTCACATCGAACTCTAAAAGTTGCGGACTATCAACAAGAAACAATAAACCCTAATTATTTACACCAATTTAACACTCTACTATAAAATAATAATGCAATAAATTGAAAATTGAATTGAATGGAGGTTCCATTGGAGATGTAGAGAATCAAAAGGTCTAACAAGAGTGATTCTGGGGCTTCTTACTTTATTCTCAGATTTGTCACATTAATGAAAATAAAAATAATAAATTTAGGTTTCCATGCACTTGAAAATATCTTCTATAAATATCTGATAAACATTCCACTTAAGATGCATATGTGATTACCAAATACATACAAATAGCTGATGATAACAATTATGATGGCTAGTCTAGGCTGGTCTGTCTTCAAAAATTTACACACTTAGACTTGAAAAATGATAAAAATGGCATTGTCATATAACATAATAATATAATAGAAAAAACAATGTATCAAATTATGATCTTGTGGTACGTTTATGGATCTCTATCTCCCTCTATTTCTATATCCATATGTCTCTCTCTAACTCACACACTCTCCATATATACCTCCCTATCCCCACCTTTATATCTTTCTTACATACATAGACACTCATTTCTCTCTTTGTATCTCTATCTTATGTTACCCCTCTCTTTACCTTTCAGCTATCTCAATCTAGATCTAATTTCCTCTATTTCTCTTTGCTTTACTCCATCTATCCATCTATCCATCTCTCTCTATTTTTCCCTCTCCGTTTAATTTATCTCTATCAATCTTTTCATCTCTTTATCTCTCCTCTCTTTGTCTCATCTTTTCACTTGAGAGAAACAATGTACTATCTTTATTAGGTACTTGAACAACCTCCAAATCCATGTTTTGAACTTAATTTCTACCTTAGTATGTGAGTTACTTTCACCTCCATTACATTCTCAACTTTCACTCACAAAATGATGGTCCACAAGAACTATGTTCTTCTCTCTTTGCTCTTGATTTGCTTGTTTTATCTCTTAACTTAAAAATCTATCCATTTATCTAAGTCACTACTTTATTCCTATAAATAAGCTTTTGTTGTGAATGAATAGGATCTAAGTCACTACAAAAATAAAAATATTAAGATGATTACAAATGAAATGTAATATATAAGAACTGAAATGAAAATAGAATGAAATTAAATATTAAACTAAATTTAACATAAATTGTGATATTTATAAATATATAAATATATTTAAAAAAATCAATCAAATAAATAAATTTATATAAAATAACACAAACATACAAATTTAACGACCTTTCTATTTAAAAAATTACAAATATTCCTTTTAAAATGTATATAAATATTCCCTTCCATGATAACATTTCAAAAGTTTACAAACGTAAATTTTCAGAATATTATAGTTTGTCTCTTCTGACTCTAACGCAGATTCCTTATCACACTATTTGTTTTCATCTTAATTCTATTTTTCATGTGTCCATAGATGTTTAGTGTAAAATCAATATATATTTTTTTTATGAGCACATTCTCTTATAGTGCTTATATTTTTTTTGATGAGCACATTGTCTTACAGTGCTTCACTCTCCAGTCCAAGTTCAGAAAGTTGATAAAGCTAAATAATTTTTTTCTTGTTTTTTCGTTGTTATTGGGGATGAGATCGAGGGTTTTCAGCCAGATATTACTGTTATGAAAGCTCATTGCAGATTTCAAAGGAGGTTGCCACAGTTCGTGTAGTTTTTCCAGTCATCATTGTCAAGAAATAGGTAAAATTTGTTGAAAGAAAATACGATTGTATTTTTTATTTTTATGTGTATTTCTATATTTAACATTTCATACTCGCTTTATAAAGTTTCCTCCATGTCAAATTAAATTTTTTTATGAGTTTATTGAAAAATAATAATCAACAATTATAGAAACAAAAGTAAGTCCCATCATGCCACTAAGTTAGCATAAAATACCTAAACTATCCCTCCATTAACACAAAACAATTTATATATTAAATATTAAATATAAAAAGCATACATGACAAAATTTGATTCTAAATAATAATAATGTATTTATAGTTGAATAATGTTGTTCTTTTCTCCTGTCATCTGCATGATCTCCTTCTTTTACATACATTCGTAAGAAAATAAAAATATGGAATATTTCCTTTAGACAAGTGTTAAGACCGATTCTCAACCATTATACCAATCAGTAGGAGAAGTGGGAGAGTGCACTCCCTGTTGCGAATCAGTTAAAGTTATACAAGGTTTACTTCATTGAAGCTGTCACTTACAATTGGATACCAAGAAACCCGTCTTCGTTTCCATAGTCATATAAGTTGGCATCTTAATAGTAGTGCGTAATGCAAGACCTCTCGAGATGTCTCTTTGACAGACTTTGTTAAACAATTCAGTATTGTTGTCTATGATTCCACATCTTGCATGGATGTCTTCCACAGGCACCAAGAAAACATGCATGTGCAACCTCCACACACTAAACTGGAATTTTAATAAAAAGGCTTATGATATCCACATGATAGATCACCTACAGATTATATATGGAAGAAGCTCGGGAAATTCAACTTTATGAAACACCAATCCAATGAATATGTTCTCCCTTCCAATCATTAATATGCAGACATCAAGAAACACGCCCAAGCAACATTGCAGGATTGAATTGGCACCTTAATAAAAAGGGTTTTGTGGCATATTTTGTGAGTGGATCTAGCACTATGTATATACTCTAGGTTCTGAGAGTTGACACTGTTACCGCCGTTATCTAATTCACAATTTGCGTGTCTTCCCTGCATTTTCACGTTTTGCGTACGAGTCTACTAGCGCTGTTGAACTATGATATCTTTCGGTAAAATCCGCCCTTTTTTTATAACGTGTTGATGGACATCCATACTCTGCTCCAAAATTATCACTTTGATGCAGGCGTGGAAGATGCTGACAAATCCTGCCTAAAAGTGTTTTAGAATATATAATAAACTTACCTCTGAAATATAGTAGGGGCCTCCCATCCCCTATCAGTTTGTTTGTAGGGGAGGGGGTGCCGACTCTAGATTCTATATGGGATGGGTATGGGCCCGACCAGACTCCGCAGTCTTATTGATTCTCCTCTCCATAAGACAAGCGCAGCTCTCTTCTCGTCTCGCATGAGTCTGATCTGATTGATTCAAGCGCAGCTCTCTTCTCGTCCAGATCTCTATATAGGGGCGGGAGACATCTAGACAACATTGAATTGTAGATCCAGAATACCAAAGGTGCTATTAAAATCTATCCCAATAAAACAATTATCGCTCAAATCCGCTCGCCCGTAAAATGCATATTCGAGAATTTTCACAATAAAATCAATCGCAGAGGACGAGAATTTTAGAACATAGATTCTACAGCGACACCAACAAATTATCATTCCATTCCACCCTTCCATAAAATGGGTATTCCAAATTACGAAAGAAAAACTATTGACAATAGATCCAGATTTACAATAAGGATTCAAAATTGAAGCCTTGCATCCCTATCCTATCAATTTTTGAGGTAATTTTATTCTCTTGTCTGCCATGAATACAATGCACAGTTCAATGTAGCTTAGATATTTTATCCCACAGCTCACCGGACCTGGTTTTGGTTCTATTTTGGAGGCATTGTTCTAGCTAGGAATTCTCGTAGTACATTGCTTATTATTTTGGCTCAAGTGAACTTTGGTTAATTTGACAGATGTAAAGTTGCAAACGCAAATTGTGAACACATAGATAAGATGCCTGTTCTCTTTTGCATGAAGGCCATGTGTCGTATCTAATAACTAAATTTAAAATGGACACAAGCCCACTAAAATGTCCACTACTTATCTGTAGATTACACCTGCGAAGAAATGCGTGGTGTTGCTATGCATAATTAGTTTGCTTTTTTTAAGACAATGCAGTGGATATATTATTAGTTTATTATTGCGTTGGGTGTACAATATTCACACATTTTATACTATAAATGCTCTTACACATCGTGGAAGCCATATCCGTTTGACATTGCCAAAATTCCCACACCGTTCATTAAGTCGCTTTCTTCTTTCTCGGCGTAAGACTGCCGGACTGTCTGAAAATTCCGGCGGCATCTTCTCGGAAGTAAGCCTATCGGCTTAATAAAAGTCCTATGAATGGACTATGAATGCAAGGCCTCTAACTCTACAGTGGATTTCGAAATGCACAAAATGCAAAGTCATGCAACTCAACAAAATGGAGATCTAATCATTAATGAATATAGAATAACAAATCTTGCAACACACACGTAGCAACTCAACAAATATTGGAAGAAACCCTCGGCTAGGTAGAAACTAGAAATTTATAAGAAGAGTGAGTTGTCTCATCCATCAATGAAGACTCAAACATAATTTAATTAGATCAAACAAAAGAACTTTTCTGAGTAAGTGATGAGTGATGATTAAAATGGCTTGAAATTCAAATCTGTATAAGAAACTTGAAAATAAAAGACACTACTACATAGAGAGGGGATTAAAGACAATTTTTGAGATAATTATTGAGTTGATTGTTTTAATTTGAGACAAAAAGAAAAAGGTTGTCTATTGTCTCAAGTATTGTTGTAAATCAAGTGTCTTTAATTATTGTCTTTATTTATTGTCTCTTAAAGACAATATAAAACTGAAGTGTTTTTGTCTCTTTAGAGACAATTTCACTTTTGTCTCTCTAGAGACAATATTTCTTTGGTCGTACCTATTGTCTCTAAAAAGACAATATGTTTTTAAATTTTAACTAGTCTCACTAGAAACAATGTGAATAAATGTTTTAAAAAATAAATAATTTAGTTTCAATATTTTTTAAAATATAATTTTTAATTTCAATGTTACCAAATATCATTCACTATAATTATTTCCAATATTTTATTCTTGCAAAAACACTCAACAAAGTAGCATAAACTAACTTCACTAAAAATAAGAAATACTATTTTATTATATTTATTCTCAATGTTGTCTTACAAAATGATTCCGAGTTACTCCACAACAAAAGGAGCATAGCATGGATATAACATTAAACATTACTGAATATTGACACTAATTTCCCATGGACTATTCACACTGATTTTCCGAACATTGCAGCCTTATTATTAACTATTTAAAAACTCCTTCATACTTTACATTTCCAACCAAGTTTGGTCGTGTAGCATGAAAGTTCCTTAATTTAACTACATATTTTTAAGATCCAAAAGTGTTTCATTTTTAACATGTTGGAGCTGTAGTGTTTTTAGCATGCCATATCAAGAAAAGACCACTTGTAGATGGAATTGTCCAACAATATTTTTCATCCGAACAAGAAGTATCTCATATTCTTCATGTTTCTCTGATAGTGAAAGAGAGAAAAAAGTAGTATAAGAATATAACATAACTAATTAAATGATGCTGTTCATATATACAAAACTTATCAATAGAGAAAACAATTTCTAGAGAACAGTACAGAACAATCACTCTAAAAACACTTTTTCACTAAACAACTTACATTATTATTTCTCAAGGCCCTTTACATAAAACTTTACCTCTTTATACTTGATGTCTAGCTTATTAACTTATGAATGAGACTAGAAGAATTAAATCACCTCATATAACTAGCCGTCTCTTCTAAATTAAGATCTAGATAAAAATTACCATGACTTATATCAAAACTATAATAAAAATTGTATTGACATTTAAATAGCCAAAGGTTTCTTTTAAAGATCCCTTATTTTGCAAATTTTTTAGGCGATTCCTTATCTTCCCAATCTATCAAATGGCACTGGGTCTCCATTAATTGAAGGACTTGGAAGGTTGTACCTATAACTCAAGAAGTCACAAATTCTCCAAGAACAAACACAAGAACTAAGACAAATGATTGTTCATTTGTGCAAAACTGAAACAAAATATTCTATCAAACTAAATGTGTTCATTAATCAAAACATAAAGAATCTATAGATAAAGTGTTTACTTCAGTTCTGTAACAGCAGACCACTTTATTAAGTTTAGAACAAAAAATACATGTTGATTTAAGTTAGTGTGCAAAGTGTTTGAAATAATGCCTAAGTAGAATTATTGGTTATTCCTAGATGTTATGAGCTTACAAGTGTTTGATAAAATGCTCTGGCTGTGACTTGTGAGTTGTGATATAATGCCTAAGTTGCAGAAACTCACCCGACAAAAACGATGAGCCTGGATTATTAGAATGGCTGCACACCCATTATGCAATCAAAAGAGCCTAGATTCTGCAATGGCTGCACACCCATTACAGAACAATACTAAACCATTGCTTAGTGGAGTAGAAAATTGGGTTTAAACCAATAAAGCAAGAACCCAAAGCTGATATAGATTACCTTGATGGTTGTTATTCTAATACCATTCAACTTAATGGAGAAGAAAATTGCAGAGTTAGCAATGACATTTTTCAGCCTATAGAGGACAAACTAGAGTCTTCTAATGCTATACCTGATATTAGCAATGATAGCATTCAATCTAGTGAGTCAAAACTATCCGGAACTTCTCGAGATAGTTCTTACACTGTGTGCTTTAAAGAACTGGAAAAAGGAAATTGCATAGATGGCGTTGATATGGTTAATCATAATGAACAGGGGACTTCTATTGTTAGCATTCATATCTTTCAGACTAGTGATTCAGAAGCAGCAAAAACTTCTAATATTAGCATTCATAGCTTCCAAACTAGTGACTCCGAAGTTGATAGCTTCAAGACCAGTGATTCTAAAGTAGCAGAGACTTTACAGAGAATCCTTACAGGGTGAATTATTATGACCCAAATGAAGAAGATTCCACATTTGGCCTTGATATTGTTTATCCTAAACAACCAGAAAAAGAGAGATCTATATTTATCCCTTATAATGTTCAACCAACAGAACAAAAAGGAGAGAGTCCTAAATCTTCTTTGCCCTTCAAAAATACAAAGATAGCTATTGTGTTAGACTTGGAGGGTACCTTAATAAAGAGCAGCATCTCCTATTGCACTCTTCCAAGCTACGATTTTATTTTTTTTCCATGATCTTCCAGTTAGCAAGTATGTTTTGAAAAGGCCTGGAATGGATGAGTTCTTGTCAGAGTTGGCCAAAAAATATGAACTTGTTGTTTTTACTGAATCGCCCAGAGAAACTACTGAATGTATTCTAGACAGATTAGATATTAACAATCACATTACTTGGCATTTTTATGGAGATTCCTGCAAATCCATCAATGGTAATTCTATAGTAAATGACCTCAGTGTTCTTGGAAAAGACTTGGGGAGTGTACTGATAATTGATGATAACCCATTGTGCTATAGTATGCAGCCTCAAAATGTAGTTTCTATAAAATCCTTTGAGGCTAAATTGGATGATAGAGAATTGTACAAACTTTTACCTTTATGTGATTCATTACACAACTACAGAGATGTAAGAACTGCGATAATGAAGAATCACAAGGTGGCTGATTATTATAATGAAAAAATCCTTGAGATTATATAATGTTAGAATTATATATATGTGAAATTAGATGTGATTCATTACACAACTACAGAGATGTAAGAACTGCGATAATGAAGAATCACAAGGTGGTTGATTATTATAATGAAAAAATCCTTGAAATTATATAATGTTACAATTGAAATTATATAATGTTATAATTATATATATGTGAAATCAGATATCATATTCCATGACTCCGAGTCATAAAAACTCGCCAAGGTCTTCTCGGCTCGGCGACTCGGACTACTCGCACAACTCGCAGCGAGTCCTGGAACTAGACCCTCAATTCTTCATACAACTTTAAACCCAATTTTCTACTCCATTAGAAATGCCACTTGGAAGAGGATAATTTGAGTTATCTATTATGTTGCCCAGTAGTTTTTTGCATTCCAAATTGATGAAGTATGCCCAATAGCTGAAATTATCAAGTTATGCGGCTACGCCTAGTTGTTAAAAGGAGGTAACTAAAAATTCATAGCAGAGTTAATACAATATTAAGAACCTGTAAATTCTAATATTTAATAATGGCGGGTGAATTTCTATACTCTGTCGCTAAGAAAGAGTAGTCACGATTTGAAATACTACTATAAACTTATAAAGGAAGTATAGCCATATTGTAAATATTACTACAAGAGTCCCTGGACATTAGAAATGCCTCTATCGTAAAGGATTCAGGAATAAAGAGAAAATATGAAAAGAACAATACACACTATTTGAGTATAAGATTTACAAAAAAAATCTTTCAATAAAACTATAACTAATAGACTTTGGCTGGAAAAAATATGTTTTGGTTTTCTGGAAAAAGGGAATTTAATGATTGAGATTCAAAAGAAATATGAATGTTCTAAAGAGCCATGCTTGTCATGCAATTTTGTGATACTCAATGAAGACTGGCCTCTCTGGGCTTCCATACCACATGATGTCTTATTCAAATACGGATTTACATACTGTATAATGTGCTATCAGAAGTTCGAACTACAACATGATGAATGTAACATTTTTCCTGTATCTTTAATGAATGAAATGGGATCAAATTGTAAAATTTTAAGCTTCATTTGTCCTTGGTCTCAGCATCCATAACCACATATCCTACTGGATACTTTCAAATATAAACCAGCTATAAACTTATTCATAGAATCAGATACAAATGAAACATAAATAAAAAATTCGGTGATTCTCTTGCAAAATATATGTAGTTTTCAGGCTTTCTTTTCCCATTTCTTCACACGCAACGTTAATTGTTAAATCCTTCTTATTCTTTCTCTGTATCCATTATCAGTCAGATGTATAAATCACTTATTTATAAATCAAATCTAGGCTTGAGGATTATTTTTTTAAACTTTAAATAATTGAATATTCATAGTAACAACAACTATTTTCCATGGCTTTACCATTCAAGCATTAAGTGGCTGAGTAGAAAACTGACAGTTACGTAGGTACTCAGCTTAAAAGGTGAGGGGTACTAACATAACTATGTATAAGAGCATGCTTTTAAAAACAAACTCAATGACTAGGCATTATATCTAGACTATTCCCAGATACTCTAACTTATTAGAGCTTGCATGTGTAAGATTGTAGCTCTTCTGTTGATCTTTGTATTCAGATGCTAATTTAATAGGATCAGTGCTTTAGAATACCAAGAAGACAACCTAGTAGATAACTACAAAGAAAAGTGTTTAGATGCTAGTTAGGATCATTGCGTAAATAGCTAATGAAATGTATGAAAAAATGCATCCCAAAAAAAATAACTCACCCAAAATAGCGAAAAAAGAACTTTTATACACAAAATCTTCAAGTTTAGCTTTATAAGAACCCTACAAAAACCAAACAATAGTCAACACGTTGTAGCATACTTTTATTAAAAATAGGTCTTAAAGTTATCATACTAAAAACAAGTCACTAAAAATAAGTCTTACTAAAAAAGGGGCACTAGTCTTGCAGGCCACTACTGAAGATAAGTGTAAATTCTCTGAGCAGAATTCTAAAAATAATATCTCACAAGGGCATATCTCACAATAAGAATGGCATATCTCAGAATTCAACAAGGGCATATCTCGCAATAAGAAGCTAGAGGGTGTGAGGAGGCAATAAACTCATCTTGGGCTCCCAACTAATCATGTGTTCTAAGCACAAGATAGTACCTCTTCTAGATACTACCTTCGAAGAGATCAAACTTGGAAGTGCATCTACAAGCATTTACCCCCTTAAGCCAAAGAACAAATAATATGCCTTGCAAAGATGCAACTCGAAAAAGGCTTCAATTGAAACGCAAGATACAAAACTAAGCCTCGGCTAAAGTATATAAACTCGTTAAAGTAGAAGATACTCTTGGAAATCTTTATCATAAACTATTAAATTGATAAAACATATTGCATAGAAAAATATAATTCATATATAATTATTCATCTGTAAAACAAAATATCATGATTATCAATTTTAAATACTAACTTATCCTATAATCCCCAATAAACATCCTTTTAAGGTCTATTCATCCCTATGTACTAAGCTATCAATTATAATCCTAGATTATTTGAAAAAACTAGTGATGAAAACAAAAATTTATGTAAGTTATAAAAAAAGAATATAAGGGAAGTGTATAACTAATCGTTATAGCTAACTAACTTATCCTATAATCCCCAATAATTATCCTTTTAAGGTCAATTCATCCCTATGTACTAAGATGTCAATTGTAATCCTAAACTATTTCTAAAACTAACGTTGAAAACAAAAAATCTACTAGTTAAAAAAAAAAGCATATAGGGGAAGTGTACAAGTAATCATTATAGCTAACTTTGCCCATTCAAAGATCCTAAATTTTTTTGTATTGTCTTCATATGCAACTTACCGACTTATAGCTATTGTCATTGCTTCTAGGTAGTAAAGATAAACATTGTTGGATCCACTACTCATGCAAGGGTCAAAAAGTGGCCATTGCAAAGTGTCATTTGAAATATTGTCCCTATTGCCCCAATTCTAGTTTGGTTTGACAACCAAAACATTTGGATGATTAATCCAATACTTTTGCACAAATACCCCAACAACCGTGCACCAATAAACATTTCATAATTGATTTGATTAGGGGAAACATACTATTAGTCATTATAGATAACTTTGCACACCTATAGAGCCTAAACTATACATTGGATTTTGACAAAAAAAAATTGTTATATCCGTATATGAATTAAATGCTTAATTTTTTTTTTTGACTTCTATGTAGTAATGATTACCCTCTATAGAATTCATTAAGCACCAAAGGATCAAAAAGTGCCTATTTCAAAGTGTCGCTCAATACCTAGCCCCTTTTGTGCCATTACCCGTTTGCTTAGACAACCAAAAAGTTTGTACAATTATTTCAATATTTATACACAAACGCCCCAGTAATCAAGCAATATTTGCACAAATGCGCCAATAATGGTGCACTATTGGTACCAAAAAACTTGTTCAATTGATCTAATTGCTAACTTTTTTTCCTAAAATATGGATGATTATTGGCTCGTAGATGATTTCCCAGTCGACTTTTAATTTGTGAAATGTAGTGCACAACTATTGGAATGCACTCAACTACTAGTGCTCTTCCCTACTAACTTTTTTTCCAAATAAATGAATAGCTATTAACTCATAGATGATATTCCAATGGACTTTAATTTTCCAAATGTAGTGTGTGACATTTGAAACATGGGCAATTACTGGTCTTCCCCCAATGGTTTGGGAAACACCTAGAAAGTTGTTGAACTTTGGAACTTTCGAATAAAAAGAAAACATGACTCTGCAACCTTATAAACTCTATAATGCTTTATGGATCTGAAATTTTGCATTTGACCATATGTTAACTGAATAATGCTACACATTTGTTTGTTCATCTTCTCTTCCATGTATTTCTATCTCTTGTAAACATTTCATCTCCTTGAAGACTATCACATCTTTTATCAAGTACTATGTTCTACTTAAAAGCCATCAAAATTGGGTATCTTATACCTCAATATTTTATACTAATAAGTTTTACCATTTATATTGATATAATTGAAGTCATAATGGAATATCATTATAAGGGTATTCAGGCTATAAACATTACAAAAAAAGTAATAGGTTGAGGATCGTGTTTGCTGGAATAAATTTAAAAGCTAACTCTCCCAAAAATAATGCTTTATGGATTATGAGGATCGTGAAATTTAAGATCTGGCACCCTTAATTGATACTATAATGAATTATCTTCAAGCAATGTAACAAGCCTTCTCACTGTCAAACTTGAGTTACAACCATTAGTAGTAAGCAGGTAGAAAATGACCTTCAAGCAAATTGCAAGAATTAAAAACATTCAAGATTACCCACTTCATTCAATTGCTTCGTCCCAAGGCAGCAAAAGTGCTTGAACTTCAAAATATTTTTGCCCCTTTTAACAACTCCTTGAAACTTTCCATTGATACACAGTAGATTAATTTAGATAAATTGATGATAGGAAAAATCAATCAAATTTAGAGAGTCCTCGGTTTATTGATATTCCTAGCGGGAATCTGCTAAGAACAACATTAACGACACTAGTGAATGCCTTAAACCACCTAGGGTTCTCTTTCTTCTCATATTTCTGATATGTTAGCCATTTGATTGGCTCGTCTATTTATTTCAACTAGTGAGACACTTTCAAAGGCCCAAAATGTTAATTCCTCATAATAATGGGACAAAAACATTATAATTCAGCAGTCAAATGTTTGGAACCATTAAACTTGTTTGTCAAACATGTAGAGGTGACCACATACCAGTTCTTTTAATGCTATAAGAAAAGTCTCATTGAACTTACTTGAATCTGGTTCCCACTCTATAAAACTAATTGTACACAATTGCCACAGATAATTCCCTGCCACAGTCCCTAAAACATCCACAAAAAGTTTGGCATTAGCAAAAAATTAATGTTACACATTTTTTTCCTGCAATAGAGAATTGAAATAAGAACCTAATTTTTGTTATTGCATCCTCTAACAATGCCTCAAATATTTTTTATAAACATTTAAATTTGATAATGTTTTTGCAAGTGGAAAATATTAATGGAGCGAATGTGAAACAACTTAACAATATGTAAGAAACATCACATTATAATGTACTTTCAACTGGCATATCTTGAAACAACTTAACAATATGTAAGAAACTGTGTTATAGATTTGAAAAGTTATTATGTAGCATTGTAGACAATTTTCACATTATTCACATCAATAAAAAATATTTGAAGATTAGTCTATGAAGCTCAGAAAATATATTTTATTGTAGTGGATTTAGTTCCATTTTTTTTTAGGGAAGTACATTACAATGTGATGTAAATAATAACCTACTAAATTCTGGGAGTAGTCACTTTGTGATAAAATAGACAATACATTCTGTGTTAGAACCCTAAATGATCCAAAGACAATGACAAATCTCTTCTTCCCACTAAGCTTAAATTACACTACAAAAATCATGGTACTACCATCTCTTCCTCCCACTAAGCTTAAATTACACTTCAAAATTCATGGTAGTCGGTGGTACTACCCACTCTAGAATAATTCTAAAAGCTCTCGACAACACCCTCTGAAATTGTTTTGGGAAGTCTCCTTCCATGAAACCTTAGTCTAAGATCTCACCCCTTGCATCCTCTCCAATTGGTTGGGAGCATAACTACCCTTGAATTCCATATTTTAGAGGCAGTAGTTAAGGGGTTGAACCTAATCCAAGTGATTAAATAGAATACATAAGATTTCCACCATCCATGATGTTATAGTGCATAGCTTTTTGTATTAACTATATGAGCTTATTTTTTCAACATTTCCAATCCAATTCCATCATTCATCATCATGGAAGAAAATAAGAAATAGGAAATTGTAGCAATACTGTAGAAAAGATAAAGAAAATCATCAAAAATTAGCTCAGAACTTTACATTTATACAATGCCATATTTTATTATAAAAAAAAAAAAAACTATTCAGTGATTTAATGCCATGACATTCAACCTCACCTGAGCCAAAGCTGGGAGAGTGGGCCTATTGGTACTTTCAAAAAAACCACAACAATCCCCTATGGCATAAAACATATTCTACTGAAGAAACACGTAACTAGTCATCAACACCAATTCTGTGTCAGAAAGCATGTCTTTCACAATGAGATGGAGGAATTAAGCTCACAAAATAGTGTACACCATTTAGCTACATACAAAAAATATGCCTCTTTTTTTGGTGAAAATAATGAAATCTATTACACTTATTTTCAAAAGTTGTTTTCTATTCCTAGGTTTAAGAAAATTCATAGCAAATAGAATCGGAAACCAGTGTATGGAAACAGGAAAATGCCTTCCCCCAGGGGACTTCAAAAGTTTTAATGAACTTGTTAGAGGAGAAGGCCCAATGCCTGTAGACCATTTTAATAGACTATAAGGAACCTCAGTACCATCATTGAGAACAATCTTCTAAGATTGGACATCTTTGACAACATCCCGAACAAGCTGAACTCCAGACTATATAAGATCAGACAATGTCAGGAAATAACATTGCACAGAGGTATCAACAATGTGATAGAGAATATATCTGATTTCTACTATCATTCAGTATGAGTGGATAATTGGTTCATTCTGTGTTTAAAATAAATATAAGAACATCCTTGCAGTTGCTCCTTCTCCAAGTGATTTGGTGTCTTGTGAATTTGGAATTGAAGATAGACTGCGAAGGTACTCTAGTTTAACAGATTGGAATAGAATTTTTTTGCTCTAAATATCCACATAAGATGGTGTACAGTATCTTGCTATAATATGATGTCAATATTCAGCTTCACCATTTTTACATTATCAAACTAGTAAACCATTACAGAAACCACTGTCACATTTACTTCTGGTTATCTGGAAAATTTGGTGAGTCCTGAGTCAAGCAAGGCTAAAACAAGCCCTGCAAACTTATTGAGGCAGCAAAATTATAAGAGACTCACCAGTCATGTTTGGACTTGTGAGTTTTGCTGGATAAACTTGGTGTAGAAAACTCCCCTTCCTAAAACAAAAGTCACATTCTAAACTACTAAAAGCAAAAACATCTCTTCCTTAAAAGGCATAAACTCCAAAACAAAATATTATATGCCAGTTGCAGTCTTAAAGCCATCAGAAAATCTAGAGCTAGACTCCATGTTATGATTTAATGCTTCAATAAAATAATATACCAGCAATCTTGTTAAATGGCCATATGCGACTCCTTTATTTGTCGTGGATGATTTTTAGTTGATTTAATACAAGGTACACTCAAATCTTCTACTCAAGACCATTCACTGCCACAAGCTATGGCCAAGTCTCTGCAAGCAGTCACGATGCCATTCCCTGTACAAGGGGGTATCAATCCTCTCATGCAATTAGCCCGCCTGCTCTCCAAAAGGGAATTTTTCATTACCTTCATTAACGCAGAGTGGTGCCACTACTGCATGTTAGATGCAGTGCACAAGATCTTCAACAACCAGCTGAGGGGTTTCATTTTTTAACTGTCTTAGATGGCTTATTGGCATAGCATAAGCATTATGCTGATCTATGAGTGCACTGAAAAATTCAGCCCTATTTTGGAGCAGTGTCTTCTAGCCTATTTTTTGGAAGATATCCCTCCCATCACATGCATTCTTGGTGAAAGCTATATGTCTTGCACTTACTAGCTAGCCCTAAATCTCTAAGTATCTAGAGTTGTCTTCTAGACAATGTGAGTGGCCTCATATATTTTGCAGTTTACAGCAAAGTTACTTCACTTGTGGGGACACACCTATGAAATGTAGGGTTTTGTAGCTTTCTAATTACCCATCAATGATATGTTACAACATAAAATTATTTTAAGTGGGAGAAGCAAAGAGGTCGAGGAATTTGATCACCTTTTACTGGGTAATCTTCCGCCTCTCTTGCCAATTGATCTTGTATCCTTCTACTGTGTTGAGAATGCCTAGTCAAAATATTGTTGTATGAAAGCTGAATGCAAAATAAGGGAGATTATGTGCTAGTGAATATGGTGGAGGATTTGGAAGGGAAGTAAGCAGTAGCAGCACTGTCAATAAATAGTTGTCTAGCAGTGGTAGTGGATCCTCTGTTTCTTCCCAATTTCTTGTTCTTCATTAGGCCTAGATCTAGCATGCCCATAGTTGATAGATCAAAATTTATGAGTCTGTTGAGGCCTATATGAGGCGGCTAGAGACCTCAGAATTTTACAAAAAAATCACAGAACCAATAAAAAAACCCTAAATGTGCTCAACATTTTGAAAATCAGAGAAACAATAAAAAAACCCTAAATGTGTTCAACATTTTGAAAATCACAAAAAAAATAAAATACCCCTAAATGTGTTCAACATTTTGAAAGGATAAAAGCTTACAGAGCAACGATTGACAAGAAATTTTGGAAAATTTACATTACCGTTAAATTTATATGGCACGGGAAAGATTGAGGGTTCCAAGAATTAAAGGCTACAATTCTCGCTAGCAACTCTATTGAAAAAGAATTTTGAGTGGGTGGAGGAATTGACCGCTTTTGAGTTCCTAGAGAGCCCCATGGAGATCAAAATTATACAGGGGTTGGGATGTGATTGGATCTCCAATAATAAAAAAGGGCATAGATTTGTGTAGAAGCCCCACTTTTCTTTATGTTAAGGTTCTGTTGTATGTACATAGCCACCTTTATTCTACACAAGCTATCTTGAAATAAATCTTCCTCTAGGATGGATGGTTGATACTACCATAGGTTTTGGACAAAATCTGAAACCCTTGATGCTTCTCGCCCTTCCAATCCAATGTGTTTTGTGGCGGGGTGAAATTATTTTCTCGCTTAGTTACATTTTTGCAAACTGTCTTTTAGAGCCAAAAAGTCAAAATAGAAATAAATAAAAAAGAAAAGAAAACATAAAGTTAAGACAATAATAGTTTTTCGTTTCAAAAAATTGTCTTAAAATACCTGACTTTGTAGTAGTGAGATATTATAAATTTATTTTGCATAAAAGCATGAGTAGTCCCTAGTGTTCAACATCTAACTGTGACAATTCCTACTCATAACTGTATGCAAAGATCGCGTCTTTTCTATCCTATTGCAACCATGCATAATTTTTCTATCCACACCTGAACAAATGCATATATAATACATTCTATATAAATATAATTTGAATAAAAAATATCCTAAAAATTTTAAACACTTTCAAATAATTTAAAAATGTGTGCATAACTTTTACCTCCCAAAATTTTATATATGGCACTGCCTAAGTCAATCCTGATGATGTGTCATTCTCATTTGGTGCAAAATGTGTCTTGCACAATTCAACCACATCATGTGCATTTTTTATATGCACTCCCTTATAATTCATTTGATACTTTTTTATTGCAAGTTTGATGCAAGCTCCGAAACCATCATGTTCACCTTATGTCCACTCTCAAAGAAACTCCAGACATGTGGTATGTTTTCATTATGATGATAGCTACATAGTGCATAAAATGGCCTCGATGATTTGAATTGTGCAACACATCCATCTGACCAAACATAATGTTTATCAATTTTTATACCTCTTTCTTTCAAATTTGCAAAAATCATCTTGAAGCAGTGTTCTACATAATGAATTTCAAGCTCTCTATCATCACTTATATAAAAATGATATTCCTTCTTGATGACCCATGCTTCAAATGTGCTCTGAATACCATACAAATCTAATTGTGCATGTTGATAACACACATGTACCATAATAGTAATTTTCTCTGAAAAATAGTAATCTGACTGAATTGCCTTTTGATGAACAAAATAATAATTTTCTACAAAATCAACAACTGATACAATAGTTCCAAGTGGGAAATTGTCTATCAGTGTTTGGAATTGTTGTGCTTGCAACTTTTCCAAAAAAACATGATGAATGTAGGGTTGAATCATTATTTTTAAATTTTTCCATAAATACTCCAACATTTATCTCTTGTTCAACATATTCTAACCTTTTGGATTATTTCCCAAATTTTGTTTCATTCTTTACATATTTGTAACTCTTTCAATTTACCATCTTTGTTCCATCAATATTTTCCTTCTTCAAAGGAAAAAGAGTCAAATCAGCACATTTTTGGCATATTCTTTTTATGCAATTTATTTGTCTAGCTACATCATCTCTTTTGTCACATAAAATGGATGAGATGAACTCACTTCATCTAGTAGGAGGAGCATTTTCAAAACCATAAGTGTCTTTTACAAACTTTCAAAAACCCTGATAACAGAGAGCAAATTCAATATGATAATGCCAATAACAAGTTTCAAACACTTTGTTTGTCCTGATATAATATGGCTTCAATATTTCAAACAATGTTTTCCCAATCTTTATATTAGGATTTGAACTACAAAATGACACATACATTTCATGTTGTGTTGTGTCCAACCAATGTTTCAAATGATATTCATATTGATTAGCTGAAATTCTATGTCTGATAACATCTCTAGTGTTTGATGAAGGATGTGTATTATCATTTCAAAATGATATGACCAAATTTGTTATTCCTTCATCAATCCTATCAGAATGAAGAGCTCTACACATGATTGCCCAATTGCCTTCTAAGGTGCTATCATCCAAAAGTATTCTCCTATTAACATATCGTGATATTGTTTTCCTATTAAAACCAAATTGAGATGAAACTGAAGATATCTATCTTTTTTGTCCCACAGTGTTACCTACAATGGATGTCAACATAAATTTTCTTGTAATGGTCTTATCTATAGTTTGAGATCGCTTCCCTAGCTTGTTCAAACCTTTCTTAATTTTCTCAATCATATCAGTTTGCATGTCAACAACTTTTCTCTTCTTTGATGATGTCTCTATACCCAATAATTTTAATGCCCCTTCCAACTTTTTATTTATAAGTACAAGTGAAAGCAATTGAGCTTGTTCAAGTGTTTCAAAATTATCAAATTTAACCAATATTTGTCTTGCTATCATATTCATTGATCTCTTCTTAGATAGACTTAAGGTTCAAACATTAGAAAGTGATCTCAAATTCCCCACATCCATTGTAAGTAAATAATCTAAGTTTCTATAATTAATATTTCTCTTTACAGTTTGAGATAAATTTAAAAGTTCATCCATACCATTAGGAGCACGTGATGTTGACCCTTCTCCAACATCAATTGTTTTTCCCTGTCCTTCATTGATCTCTTTTCCCAATGGGCTTTCAAAAGGTTTAATTGGGACTTCCAGTTATTCTCTACCTGGATCCTTCCCCATCTTTGCTGGGGAATCTGGAAGGAGCGTAACAATCACATTTTTCATAATTCTTCCTCTCCCCCCAAAATTATCTTTGAAAAAATCCAACAGGTTGTTAAGGAGAAATTTTTCTATTGTGGAAAATCTAATCATCTTGTAGGAAAGTCCCAGACAGCTACCTAGGATAAAAGATAGAATTGTGATTGGAGTAGCCCCCTGACTGGCTGGACCAAAGCCAACTTTGATGGTGTTGCCAAAGGGAACCCAGGACAAGTTGGAAGTGGAGGAATCATGATGTATTTCTTTTTCCTTGGCATTGCGTCTGTTAGTCTCCCTCTGGGTGCTCAAACCAATCATTATGCTGAAGCTAGTGTAGCTCTATAGGTCACCAAACTAGCTCATGAAATGGGGGGTCAAGTGGCTCTTGCTGGAAGGAGACTCGATGAACATCATCAACTGCTTAAACCTCACTCACTCTCC
Source organism: Chamaecyparis obtusa (assembly GCA_027943335.1). Classification (NCBI taxonomy): domain Eukaryota; kingdom Viridiplantae; phylum Streptophyta; class Pinopsida; order Cupressales; family Cupressaceae; genus Chamaecyparis; species Chamaecyparis obtusa. The sequence continues at coordinate 790,976 of BSBK01002082.1, read as the reverse complement.
TTCATGGACTATATCCAACATCATTGCTAATATTCGAGCAATTCTTAACTCTTTTGAAAAGGTGTATATCTCCCACGTGTACAGGGAAGCCAACGGTGTGGCTGATTGGTTCGCCAACTTGGCCATCACGAAGGAAGCTAAGTTGACATGGAAAAAAGGAGAAGATTTTCCCACTAAAGTGAAGAGTATCCTAGAAAAGGAAATACTCCATTGCACTGAGGGCATCATCTTACAACCACAATGATTTGCAACGAGGACGGTGGCTGTATCCCATTTTCTAACAGTCACACTATGAACATAATGGTCTCCAACTCGCCCTCTGGGCTGTTTGTTCCTTCATTTGCTTCCCTAGATTTGGGTTTTTTTTGCTTTCTCTAGCCTTGTCTACTCTATTTTTCTGTGGCTTTTCGGCCCTGGCCTTTTTGTGGCTTGTTTCTTGTTTATTTTGTTCTTGCTTCAAACTTCTTTTTTAGAGTTGTGGGTTTCAGGAACCCTGTAAAACTTGTTTTACTTAATAAAAAAAAAGTGGCATAATTTTGTGTTGAATTTGACTCATTCTCCAATTTCTATTCATCTCTATTTTCTCAAACATTAACAATTCAATTTACATTTACTATGACAACATTCAAATCAATTGATACATGCCTCAATGTATGACTTCCTTAAATAGGTTCATTTCACTTAGTATTCATCTGAGGACATGCTAGAAATAACTACACAATTAAATTTTTAAAATTTAAAATTCAAAATTCTAATAACTTCCTTCTGGCTATTATGTGTGAATTTTTTGGATGTTTACCTGACATGTTACTATTTCTTAGGGATTCAAAACATATTTAGGTACCATTTGTCAAATAATCTAAGAAAGTTTTTAACACACAATTTATGTTTTAAGGCACTTACCCTCTCAACACAAGATGCATGAATTAAAATATAATTATAGGCATTCAACAAACTATTTCGAGTATTCTCCTTAAAATGTAAATGTTTTTGACATGATGTCTCAATAATTCATTAACAATGCAACTCCAAATTTTCCACCACACACCACTACTTCCTCAAATTTGTATCTCATAGTTCTCACACCCATTTCTCATAAATTTCAATTGGTTTGATCCTCTATTTATACCATCTTAGATCAATGCCAAATAATAGATATTTTACTTTAATGAAATATGAAAAATTATCAAATATTAGTAATAAATTTGTTATTATATATAATTTAAATGATGATATTATCAATAAATTATTTATGATTAATATATTTAATCTTAATAGAACCTTAATCCAAATTAAAATATTTATCATTACAAAATTTTAATACAAGATAACATAATATGATAAGAATATATTATAATAATATAATAAGAATATACTACAATATAACTATAATAATGTAATGTTGTAGAACATTATGTTTGAGTGCAATTCATGATCATCTCTACAAGCACCGGTTGTGTGTGTGAATTTTGTACCTAGCTGTAGACACAACAATTCAGTAAAACTTTAGAGGTTAGCAAAAATTGAAATCGTGCAAGTAATTGAAAACTAAACTAACCAGGCAATTTACTGCCTTCTAGTAGATGCGAGTATGTATTCTCAAATTGGACCAAGATCAGTGACCTTGACAACACCTAAACAAAGGATTTGAATGCAAAATCTAGATATGAATTAGATGCAAATTAATCTTTTTTTTTTTGTTTTTCTATGCAATAATATGAGAAATCTGATATCTAATCTATATGAAAAACTGATATGCAATACAATTATTCTAACAATGATATGCTAAAATATGAATGATCTCACAAAGTTGTGGATTTGCGATGAGGCTTCAATTCTTCAGATGTCAATTCGCCAGCATAAGTTTGCAAAATTACGAGATATGAGATTGAAGAGCTGAGCCTTGATTTTATAGAAATCTAGGGCTTTGGAGATGCATGGAAAAAGCCATAAATCACTCAGTTAATTTTTGAGTTATCAAAGAATAAAAGATAGTTAACTCATAATAAATCATGCAAAAATAGCTTTTTGATTTAAATCAGAAGTTGAGATGAGCTTTTAACTCAAAATAGAGTTGAGTTTATTTTTAAAACAACTTGAATTGATTTTCTGATTTATAGTTTAACTATTTTTTTGGATGTGCATAATTAATTATGAATTAAATAAATAAATAAAGTGATTTATCCTCAAGTTAACTGATTTTAAAAATAAAACAATTGATTTATGGGTTAATCAATTATTAAATCAAACTTTTATTCCAAAATAATATCATTAAATATGACAACTTGCTTTAATTAATTAAATAAGAATTTAATCAATTAATGATAGGAATTTTTATTTATTGTCAAATTTAAATAATAATAATTAGGAATAAATATAATTAAATTCAATTAAATAATTAAGTGGCAGTATTAAATCTAATTAATTAAATATTCAGAATATTCAATTAATCAAACTTTAGGATAAAATGGATTTATCACCAAAAAATTATTAAATCAAAGATAATTAGGATAAATAGGAATATTACTAGGAATATTCTCTGATGCAGAATTTGAGATAATCAATTAGGATTTGATGATGTTCAGATGTGCCTTAGGTTAGGACTTTGATGTCAATTTCGTTCGAATTGAAGATGTAAGAGGTTAATGAACCTATAGGCCATTTTTGGGGTATTACATTTTGCCCCTCTTTGAATTGTTGTGCGAAGCGTAGTGGTTCAAAGATAGTCTGTGTATGATGTTGAAATTGATGTTTGAAATTGATATTGATATGAAACTGAAACTAATTGAAATTGATATGAAGATAATAGGTCATGAATGACTGAAGATAATGTTAACTATACCAACAAATGAACCGATGATTGCGAAAAAGTGTCAAAATGCCTGATTCTGAACCTTATGATTGCGAAGAATTGAGTGACCAATTCCAGACCCGATTTTTTATAAGAATCACATTGGTATCACATCTGAACCCTTCAGTTTCTGAAGAACCAAGGAAATAACACAATTGAATCGATAGTTGCAAAAACTGATACAATTTACAAGATTAAGAGAATACGAGATTGATATGGATCTCGATGAATCTGATATGCCCCGAGCGATGATTGATTTGCCCCAAGCGATGAGGTCTTTTGATGAATCAACAACTAGATGTGGTTGTTTGTCTCGATTACTGAGGAAAGATATGATTTCCATAAAGATATGATTTCAAATTAAATTACAGACTTTGAATGATGTGCAATACCATGCCCCCTTGGGGATTAAAATTGAAATTTGACAAGAAAAGTCAGTGTTTATAGGGTTCAGAAGCATGTTAATTGATGTAAGAAGTGGTTAAATATGTTTGAGAATGCATTCTGCATCGTTTGGAGGTCTAGAAGACCAAGTTTGACTAGGTTTGACCATGAGGTGACCATGGTTGACCAAGTTCAAAATTCTGATAGTTTGACGTAAGATAATCAATTAAGTTGAATACTAGATTTCTGTGATGATGGAAGGTTGATTATGCAAGTAGTAGATCGTCCTAGGTCCAAAATTTTTAAATCATGATTTTGACATAGTAAATGATCTCAGATTTGAATTTTGATCCCGAAAATAGATTCAGAACGTCAACATTAGCCAAGGGTACAATTTTCATGAAAAACGGAGCACTTTTGAAAATTAGGTCAAAAGCTATATAAAGGCCAGAAGGGTCATTTTCAATTCATTTCAACCTTTTGACTTTGAAAAACTTTGTGGAGCCCTCTAAGAAAAATGGCAAATAAAGCAGCAGAACCAAAGGTACTTATGAGTTCGCATCGATTTGAGCATAGCCGAAGACACTAGAGACCTCAGCAGTACGGACATCTGGTAGGTGGACCTCTGTGCTTTGCTAAAATGTCAATTTTTCCATGTTTTATAGGATTTTAGCAATTTTTCATACGTTTTTCCATTTTTGAATTTTGCATGCATGGAAACTCGTAGGACTCCCCAGCGGGACTCGTAGGAGTTTTCAAATGTAGATAGGTTGTCATCCCATAAGACCCCATTACTCATATCAGAGGGACCCATGAGTCATACGACATTTCATTGGGTCCCTCATAACTCGTACGATGAGGGATGTATTGTCATGTCACTATGATTTGTCATTTGGTATGATGGAGAAAGTCGTATGACTTTTGATGCCAGTCTGAAGTGTTGTATGGAAAATAGCATGCTTAAAACTTAGTATTAGGTCAAATTTTTTATTTTTCTGATTTCTTAGCTTGATTGCTGACCTGTTAACCTACCTTATGAAATACTGAACTACCCCATTTCTGCCCTTGTAACCTATTTTGTGACCAAATTACTGATAGGATTCCCTGTTTCTATGCTGTGTAGGTCGTATATCCAAATGTATATGTGCGGATCTCACATCCTGCCATGCAGAGACTATGTGTGTCATTGCGAGACCCTATGAGGGTCCACCTTGCTTCTTGTGGATTTGAGCACTTGATACATTTACCCAAGATTAGGGTAAATCATGGACTTTTGACTGCGCTGATTGAGAGGTTCCACTTGGAGACACAGACCTTCCACTTGCCAACTAGGGAGATCACTGTTACCACTGAGGACTGTATCGTATACTGTGCATTCCATTTCATGCAGGCCGATGACCAGAGTATGTGAGTTCAGGGAACTCAGGTGTATTAGCTTTTAGATGTCTCTTCGGAGATGATACTCAGATGATGACCTCCATCTCTTGGGAGACCCTAGTGCAGAGATATGGATAGACACACTGGCTGGAGTGCATCATTGCTAGGATGATTGGTGGTATTATCATGTCTGACTGTCAGTAGAATGGTCTTTTGATGGGCTGGGCCCCTATGGTAGCATGTTTGATGGCCACTCCCTTTGAGTTGGCTTGGGTTCAGTGTTTATTGGCTCACATGTTCTCTGAGATGCATGAGGTAGTGTATCACGAGAGCAAATATTTTGTTGCAAGAGCCCTAGTTCTACAAATATGGGCTTGGGAGCACATCCTAGTGTTGAGACCTGTATGTACTTCACAGAGGTAGCCTTAGGAGCCTGTCATCTATACATATGCTAGATATGTCATTTAGGGATGGATGGGCCACACTGAGTACTAGAGGTGATGCCTTGATGATATGAATTTTGTGCACTGGAGACCATATGTAGCCATTGAGCCTTAGCCTACTACTCGAGAGCAGTTTAGTTATTTCTTCCAGAGCCGTGTACTGATTGGGAGGTCATCGTCTACTATAGAGAGGTTTCTTATTACCAGGCTTGTTGACCATCCAATTCATAGATTTTCTAATTTGACTGAGTTGATACCCTCCATGGAGGAGGCGATGGACGTGACAGGTGCTCCAATGGGACAGGGTCCTAGACCAACACAGGCTCCCATTATTCACCCCACACCTCCAAGACCTAGAGCGATGGCTCCACCACAAAGACCATCAGGATAGATGAGGCCCTCCTGTCCCACTAGTTCTATAACAGGTAGGTCTTCTAGCTCTCACAGATGGACTAGGGGAGAGGGTGGTACATTAGGTGGAGTTGGTTTAGTGGATGAGGTACTGGCAGGTGAGCAGGTTGTAGGTGGTGGTGTGGACTTCACAGGGGGGATACTGGTTTTGATTTAGGTGCTGAGGTTAGACATTGTAAGGCACAAAGGGTAGAGACCACTAAGCAGGTTGCCCCAGATACTGAGATGCCAAATGTTGATCCTACTGCTCCTACTTCAGAGGACACTATCAGATGGCTTAGTGCACAGGTCAGGGACTTGAAGGTACACAATGCTTAATGGGAGGAGTGATACATAGAGGTAGATAGACAGTGGACTGAGCTATGTGTGGAGGTGCAGATATTGCAGGCAGAGGTGATTCATCAGACCTCACGGGTAGCTTACTATGTGTCCACATATTATATAGTTGTTCCTGCTGCACAGAGAGTTCCTTCCTACTCACAGTAATGATGACATCAGAGGGAGCCAGAGCACCTAGAGCAGAGGTAGTACCAGATGCACCACCTTCTCCTCCACCAGGTGTAGAGGATTAGGTTGAGAGCTGATCGATCTGTGATATGTTCTAACATTTTTTATCTTTTGATTCCGATATACTATTCTGATTCTGATAGCTCGGCTGAGCTCATTCTTTTGTACACTGTGCCAGTAGTAGACCCCTGACTAGTTCGAGATTTTTGATATATATGAGATTGATATTTTGGTTGTGACTTCATTTGTACTTGTCATGTTTTGATTTATGATGATATAATGTGATGCTTATGCTATGAGTAGAGTTGAATGTATGTATGGATATATACAATGCCATGATTTCTTTCAAATGTATGGATGTTATGCAAATGTATTTGATTATGGAAAGATGTATGTATGGTCTTATGCTTATGCACATGGATGAATTGTAATGCAACAAATGATTATGATATGTAAATGCAATGATTCACATGATATGTTTTGAAGGTATTGATGAATACAAGTACTCGGTCTTATGTCAAAAGGATGTTTAACCCAGGAGGATAACTACTTGTGATTCGATTGAAGAGACCTTCGAGTTAGGTTTCAGCTCTTGTTAGATTTGAAGAGACATTTGAAGAAGTGTTTAAGCATTGAAGTTCATTTAACCATTTGTGAGATCATGCAAACATGCCAAATGCAAAGAAACATGCAAAATGAAATGCAACCTAAGACCTAGGACCTAGTCACTGATCATGTGTCGGTCATTCTCATCATTGAATTTTGAGGTAACCAGATAAATCAATACAATGCGCACTAGTTATGAAACCATAGACATATGAATATCGATTTGTATACACAAGAATCAATACAACACCCACTGATTATGAAACCATGGAAATATGAATATTGATTATGTTTTTGGAATGTCGGATTAGATATAAGCATCAAAGCATAAGCGCTAGGATGACCTGAATATCATGTCCATTTTGATATAGAAATTTGTATAAGCATCAAAACATAAATGTCATGATGACCTGAATATGCCTTGCAGTACAAACACATCAAGCAGTCAAGAGATCATTCGAAATCCAATGTGAATTACCTGTAGTGACATTTTATTGTTCACATCCTTAGATAAGATCGCATTTCACAGTAGGAGAAAGAACTCACTCAAAAAGACAATAGTTAGATCAAGTTTCTTGAATTTTTTGGGTATCAATGGTCGAGGTATGCATGGCCATCCAATTTGAGATAGAGGCTCTTACAGTCGGACACCATTTCAATCCAGAATTTCCAAAGTTGTTAGATTTTCACATACAAGCAGAAGACAAAGAAAAGATTATGCCCCAAGTCATCACTCTCTAAATATTGTAAAGGACATCATCGAAGAGCTCAAAGGAACATAATATGCAAAAATCTCAATATGAATCAGTAAGCATACAAGGAGATAAAAGCATGAAGCACAGATTGTTTTCAGTTTGTGTTTGATGTTTGATTACGTTGTTGTAGATGCAAAATCCTTTCTGGAGACAAGATAGATTGACTGACTCGGATGAAGCTCCAAAGGACTTTGACTGGATATGATACATCTAAGATACATTGGAGGCCATAGGATATGACTTTGATTGCCCCCAAGTGTTAAGTATTGATAGGATACAGACGCTTGAGCTGATTGGTGCATAGACTGACTTATTGAAAATAGGAATCTCTTTTCATGGCGGTTGAAGGTATCAGGAATGATTTGGTCTTGGAGATAGGAGAATAGGTTTTTGTATCTGGATGAATCATGACCAACAATAGTGCAGATCATGTGGGTTTTGGGGGAATCATATGCAGGATATGATAGTGCTTCCACTAGGAACTCATAGTGTAGCTCATGTTCAGGCTGCCATAATAAAGTATATAGTGTTGCCATTGCATTGGTAGCCTTATTCTCTGTTCTAGGAATTTTCTCAAATGTGATAGATAGGAAATACTTCTTTAGATCATCTACCATTCTCTTGTAACGAATGATTTTTTCATCTTTAGTTTGGTACACTTCATTGACTTGATGGATAACAAGTTGAGAGTCTCCATGAATGTGTAGCGTTGTCACTCTCCACTTAATTGCTAGTTTCATGCCATTAAGAAGGGATTCATATTCTACAATATTGTTTGTGTAAGGGAATTTTAATCTGAATGCTTTAGGTATGGAGTATCCTTGAGGAGTTATAAATAATATACCCGCTCCTGATCCATTTTGTGTATAGGAGCCATCAAAGACTAACTGCCATTCTCTAGAAGAAAGAGTCATGATAGAGGAATCTAGAAATTCCATTTGCATTGGTGTATCATCAATCATAGGTGCATCTACTAATTGATTAGCAATAACCTATCCTTTGATAGCTTTTCTTTCCACATATTCAATGTCAAATTCACTTAAGAACATGACCCATTTAGCCAATCTACTTGTGAGGGTAGCTTTGCTTAGTAGGTACTTGAGTGGATCAATTTTAGCTACCAAATGTGTGGTATGAGCTAACATGTAATGTCTCAATTTCTATGATGCAAAGATCATAGCTAGACAAGCTTTCTCAATCATTGAATAGTTCTTCCCATATGCAACCAATGTTCTACTGATATAGTATATAGCTCTTTCCTTTTTGTTCTCATCATGTTGTGCAAGCAATGCCCCCAGTGATGTATCTATTGCGTAGACATATAAGATCAATGGCTTCCCTGGAATGTGAGGCATCAAGATAGGAGGATTTGATAGATACTTCTTGATATGGTTAAAATTGTTCTCACATTCTTCATTCCACACAAATGTCACACCTTTATGTAATGTTTTTGTAAAAGGTTGTGATATATTTGCTAGCCGAGATATGAAATGTCTGATAGATTGAACTCTTCCTTGCAATGTCCTCATTTGACTAATATTCTTTAGAGGTTGCATCTCCATTATAGCCTTCAATTTAGTTGGATCAACTTCAATGCCCTTCTTTGAAACTATGTATCCTAAGAGCTTTCTAGAAGTGACACCAAAAGCACATTTCTTAGGATTTAGTCTGAGACTAAATTTTTCCATTATGTCTAGTATCTTGCTCAAGTCATCTAGATGTTCAGCTCTAATCATAGATTTTGCTAAAGTATCATCAACATAATCCTCCATAGTCCTATGCATCATGTCATGAAAAATAGATGTCATGGCTCTTTGATATGTAGCACTAGCATTTTTAAGCCAAAATGGCATGACATTCCAACAGAAGGTACCCCATGCACATGTGAAAGCAGTTTTCTCTTGATCTTCTGGAGCAATTTTTATTTGATTATATCCAGAAAAACCATCCATTAAAGAATACATCTCAAAGCCCACAGTCATGTCCACTATCATATCAATGTTAGGTAATGGAAAATCATCCTTAGGGCATGCTTTGTTTACATCTCTAAAGTCTGTGCACACTCTGATTGATTTATCTGGTTTTGAAATAGGTACAATATTAGAGATCCACTCTGCATAGTCAATAACTTAGATGAATCTAGCTTTTAGGAGCTTCTCTAATTTAGCTTTTACCAAGAGCGCAACATGAGGATGCATCTTTCTTAACTTTTTCTTAACAGATTTGACATTTGGAGCTATAGATAAATGATGCATTATAAGATTAGGATCCAACCCTAGCATATGTGAATATTTCCATGCAAAGTTGATCTTCTTCTCTGTTAGGAATGTTGTAAATTTTTGCTTCTCATCTTCTGATAAAGATTGTGCTACATGAATCAAATGTGGTTCTTCTGCTATTCCCAAATTGATGGATTGAGTGGGATCAATTAGAACTAGAGATCTGTCATGTAAATGACTCAGAAGGACATCAAATATCTCATCCTTAGGTGCCTCAGAGAGGTTTTGGGATACATCTTTTATTTTTACTTTTGTAGGTTCCGAGACTGCCACAAAGTGGTTTTCATCCTCATAACTCCTTTTCTTTTTATTCTTAATCTTATTTTTCTGACTAAGATACTTGATATCCGACTCTGTCATGCTAACGCTTGGTTCACTGATGGAAGTCCTCATAGGATCAATTGCATTGAGGTAGCAAACAAGGGCATAGTCATTTGGGAAAGTATAGATACCATGGCTCGGATTTGTGGAGGTTTGATCAAGAAGTTCAGGATGTTGGATAGTCAAAATGGGGAAAGATTGGGAGATAGTGTTTACGGATATTGATCTATCATCATTGGTCCTAACCCAATGCTTGAGTTCAAAGGTGATATTACAACTTAAGACATTCAATTCGTGAATAGGCTCAATGTCATTGTGGCAGTCCAATTCAGCCATAGGTGGATTAGACTTGATAGGTTCATCATTTTGCTCTAGACTTACATTAGGTTCAGGTGCATATTGGTGAATAACATCAACATGTTTCTCTGTAATAAGCTCATCTTCTTCTGGAATGGCTCCCCATTCATAGTCATTAGATTCTTCATCTATGCCTCTAGGAAATCTAAGAATATGAGTAAAGTCAAGATGAATACCCCAAGAAGGGTTACCCTCAGATTTAGATTTGAATTCATACTCATGAGAATCTATCTCAGAATAACTACCACCTTCCTCTTTGTCTATTTGATTGTCTTTGAGAATAGGTGGTTCTTGTGTTGCAACTACCTCTTGGTTGATAGTAGGTTCTTGTGTTTCTACTACATTAATTCTTTTGATTGGATCATCTTCAACATCAAGAAGGTATTTGAATCACTATCTAATGGTTCAGTTTCTTCCTTCTTAAGAAGGGGTTAGTTTGGTGTGATTTTCTCTATGACATGAGAACAATTACCTTTGAGGTGGAAGGGATTATTTTTAAAGCCTAAGCCAATAGTATCTTTGTTTGCCCTACCAGTATGTGAAATAGGTGTTATAAGACCTTTTCCTCTGACTACTAGAGGTCCTTTACCTAAATATCCCATCTTAGCTATTAATTTATCTCCTAGACAATACGCCTTAGAAGGGATTTTGGATACTGTAGAGTCACTAATTGGAACAACTTGAGAGTCAGGTTCATCCTTGTATAGCCATGCAAGCATAGCTTCATCTTCTTCAAATTATTGCTTGGAGACTTGTTCTGCTATAAAATTCTTTTTATATGCCTCAAGAGGTTCTTTTGCGTCTGGTGTTGGTTGTGACTTTTCCCCAAAGGTCAGATTGGCATTAGGATTGACAGGGCTAGTGTCACATTCACTCAACACTCCAAATCTGATAGAAAAAAAGGCCAACTAACAAGGATCAAAGAGAGATCCTTCTACACTTTGAGCTGCACATCACTCAGGTGGGTATGCCTCATCTGCACACTCATACAACTTGTGTCACACTACAGGCTTGCAGGTAACTGACTGTGAAGTGATTCTAAAACTCTTCTAGGTATCCTGTACCTCAATGAAACTGAGATCTCATGCAATTGCCCTACTTGCATGGAATGAGTATGAGAACTAGAGACCTACACTAACAAAAGGAAAGGGAAAGGGTGGGACTGAATGGAAATAATTTTAAAGATGGGTTGAAAGGACCCCTAAGATACACTAAGTCCTTCATAGACCAGTGCCTTGTCCAATGGGCCACAGAGTCAAATACCCTACTCCAATAAACAACTATGAAAGAAGAAAACAATATACTCAATGTGTTGATGCCTAACATCAATCACACACCATGACCAAACCTCAACTTAAACAATCCACCTGTGTATTCGAGTATGCTATTACCCATTCAAAGGATTTTAACCCTCCCCTTAGAAGAGACCTATAAGAAGATAATACATTGACCAACATCCACTAGAAGACAAGCATGACATATCTTTGACATCTCAGCTCATACATACATGAACACTAACCCTAAACCGGTTATCCCTGCGAAGACAACTCCACCTGCAAGCATATAGCCAATGCAAATAGAAAAATCAAACACCTTGATGTATGATTAACGAATCCATAATTCAAATGGAAATAGCTTGGTAACAGTAAAAGTATATCAAATCCTCATACATAAGACAAATTAGTTACAAATTAGTTACAAATTAGTCGGAAAATTTTAAAATGCCACTATAGATCTCTTCCTCTTCCCAACAAATTGGATGGTCATATTTATCTTTTAAAACCACCTCGGGACCCCCTGACAAGTCAACCACCACCTCACTAGCAAGCAACCAATCAAAACCAAACATCTTAGCAATACAGGCACCGCGGACCCACCTTTAACTCCACAACTGTGACATCCAAATAGTTGTCGCATGATCGCATAGCTAGGAAAAGGGTTATGTGAACATGCGACAAGCCTCCATGTCATCACCATGTCATCGCTACCCACTGACGTGGCACCCTTATTGCATGATCGCAAGGCTAAAAGATGGCCCTTGTGATCATGCGACAAGGCCACAAGACTACCACCTTGTCACCCACCGGCCAATCGGGAATGCCCACGTCACCAAAAACACCGGCCCCACCGCAAACCCCCTACCACCAGGCCCTAGCACAATGTGGTACCCTTGTCGCATGATCGCATGTCAGAAATCTCTGACATGTGGTCATGCGACAGCCAACCATAGGCAACCACATAACCACCAACGGGACCACTACCTTCCCACAAATGGGCCCCACGTGCAAGGAATGAACTATTCGCATGGTCGCATGTCAGAAAACTCTAACATGCGATCATGTGACAACCAATCAATTTAAAACTTTCAAAAATTTGGGCCCACCAACAAGTCGCAGTTGCGCACTTATGACCAATGAAAAAGGAGTGTCGGCAAAAGGGAAGAAATGTGAGGTCAAAAACACATAGGGTTTTCGGCAATAGATCAAAAACATCCAGGGTATTCATGCAGACCAAACAGAAAACATCATAGGTTTTCAACACTTTGGCAGATTCTAAGACTATTTCCTGTAGACCATAAAACTTTAATAACTTTGTGGGTTTTGTGAATTAGGAGATGTGATCTGAGCTAGAGCTAGGTGACATCATGAAAGACCTACGGCTAAGAGCGCACACCATAAAACCATGTAGATTTTCTTTGCAAATCAAAACTGTGTTGCAGGCATGACAGGATGACATTACAAAACATTTGCAAGGAACATGCCATTTTCAAAGGATTTTTGCTATGACAGGAAAAAGTCCTAACAGTGGCTCTAGTTGGGGACATGTATCTCCTGCAGATACAAGGAGGACCTCAGATCTCTGGGAAGAAGCAGACCACCCACTGGAAAAACACAAAGACCTCAAAAACCACAAGGAACAGACAGGAAAGGGAAACTAGTCACAAAATGTACATTTTTTACAAAAAACCTACAGTAACAAACAAGAGTTAGTTCTTGCCTCTGTCAAAAACCTGCTTCTCATTTCTTTCTTCATGAGGCACACCAGATATTTTATTTTCATTTGTTTCACCAGTCATGTCAACATTTTCTACCAGCCTATCAGGTAAAACAAAATAACTAAATTCATAGTGCATGTAAAATTTTTTAGCACTCTCTCCATCTTGCTCACTATGAAAGTATGATTCAACATGCCAATGATTAGTATCATCAGATAAGAACCTATTCTTCTCTACTGACTCATGTATGCTATCAATTGGAAACACAAAAGCCTCATAATCTCCCTGTAGAAAGGCCTCACTCATACCTTGACTTTGCGTTTCCACAAGTGTAACCAGCTGGACTTTGAATGAATAATTAGAATGATACCCACAGATGGAAAATGGGCATCCCGATTCAACTGAGTCTGAGACATCCACATGTTCTTCAAACAAAGGATTGATAACTCCATGCAATGCACCATGTTGAACATCATGACAAAAAATGGGTTGATAATCATCATAGTCTTCATCATATAAAGTGTTAGTGAACACTTTAAACTCACTACCCATTTTAAGATTATTTAATAACCCATCACTTAAATCTTCATCTTCAAACTCATTGACATCACAATCAATTATCACTTCCTCATCTTCATACTCCTCACTGAAGGAGTGTTCACTTCCACCATTACTTTCTTCTTCCCATGTTGCATCTGATTCATATGAGGATACATCAACATCACTTCCTTCATCATCCTCACCTGAATAACCACTGAAATCACATTCAGACATCTCTGAATGAATGGAGGATCCTCCACACCTTGATTTTGATTCCTGCTCACTGCCACAATCTGAATACTCCTCTGACAAAACTTCATCAGAAGAAGTACCCTCAGCATTAGACATGGGTTGCTCTGAAATACAACTTGTATTCCCTTTTTGCTGATGATCCTTTTGCAGCTCATCCATTCATCATCATCAGCAAACTCCTCTACGAACAACAACTTGAATTTAGTCAAAGAAGAGATGCATTTTGGGGGCAGATTTAGACACCAATTAGATGCAACCCCCTTGAGGGATCTCCCAACAAACATCATATTAACATCCTCATCAAGAATCTGATATTCTATAATAAATCTATAGAATGCTAGGACATGCTTCACTACTGAATCAGACTGACAATCAAAAATAGGAATCAGATCCAAAAGCTCACTAGGAAAAGAGTGAGGAGACCTTGGAAGAACATAACTTAAAGGTCTATCCAACTTGACAAAACCCAGTCGCCTAGACTGGCTTTTCCCTTGATTATCCATTGGATTTGAAACAAGATGAGAGCCACTCATCTTATCTCAGTCTTCACTTTATACTAGCACTGAATACTTGATAGGGAAACATTGTAAACATAAATACCTATAAGTTTTGTAGCAGAAAACTTTGTTGACTGAGAAGACATGGCAGATCTAGAGCTCACCATGCAGCTCCATCAAGTTCTTTGATATATTGAGTTGCCACCTCCTTGAAGAGGAAGATATTACATTGATTTTGTATCTTCTTCCAATCAATACATAGAACTTCATAGGGTTCACTGCTTATCAGAAACTGCACTGATCAAAAAGAGAAAAATCAGAGCCGCCACTCACCACTAGGTGAGAAAATTTAGCAAATGCTTGTTTGTTCATCTGAATCTTTCTAATGGTTCCCCAGCAGAGTCACCATTTTGTTGGTTGTTCCTTTTCCCCAAAGGTCAGATTGGCATTAGGATTGATAGGGCTAGTGTCACATTCACTCAACACTCCAAATCTAATAGGAAAAAGGGCCAATTGACAAGGATCAAAGAGAGATCCTTCTACACTTTGAGCTCCACATCACTCAGGTGGGTATACCTCATCTGCACACTCATACAACTTGTGTCACACAACATGCCTATAGGTAACTGACTATGGAATGATTCTCAAACTCTTCTAGGTATCCTGTACCTCAATGAAATTGAGATCTCATGCAATAGCCCTACTTGCATGGAATGAGTATGAGAACCAGAGACCTAAACTAACAACAAGAAAGGGAAAGGGTGGGACTGAATGGAAATGATTTTAAAGATGGGTTAAAAGGACCCCTGAGATACCCTAAGTCCCTCATAGACCAGTGCCTTGTCCAATGGGCTAGAGAGTCAAATACCCTACTGCAATAGACAGCTATGAAATAAGAAAACAATATACTAAATGTATTGATGCCTAACATCAATCACACACCATGACCAAACCTCAACTTAAACAATCCACCTATGTATTCAAGTATGCTATTACCCATTCAAAGGATTTTAACCCTCCCCTTAGAAGAGACCTATAAGAAGATAATACATTGACCAGCATCTACTGGAAGACAAGCATGACATATCTTTGACATCTTAGCTCATACATACATGAACACTAACCCTGAACCAGTTATTCGTGCGAAGACAACTCCACTTGCAAGCACATAGACAATGCAAACATAAAAATCAAACACCCTTGATGTATGATTAATGAATCTAGAATTCAAATGGAGATAGCTTGGTAATAGTAAAAGTATATCAAATCCTCATACATAACAAAAATCAGTTACAACATGCATTATATTCTCCAAACCAACAATGGAAGAAAAACACCCTATATGCAGAGAGAAGGAGAAATCTGTAGGACAAAACCTTTCATGGAACCATAAAGGAACTCTAAGCTGGAACCCTTCTAAAATAAAAAATGCAGCACTATATACCACTAGCCATCTTGGAATCCCTTGAAGAATTCAGGATGAAAAAAGATTCGGATTGCTAGGGTAAAATTAAGTCTACAACAACCACTAAGTACAATAAGAAATGAAAGATTGCAGAAAAGCCTAGAAACCCAGGGAGAAATCAGGTAAAATCTGATGTACAGTTACATTGGTTTCATCACAACAGGCTAACTGCGATGCAAATTGAAGTGATTTCTTGTTGCAGGAAGAACAAACATTGATGCCAGAGCAAGCTTGAAGACTTCGCACGTATAAAACATAGAGATCTTTGTCATCAATCAAAACCTTAGCCGCCTGTAGAGAGAAACAAATCAGTGCATTAAAACCAACATGGCACCCAAGAAGCACAATCAGCTCTGCACGGACACATAGATCTTCACCATCAACTTTGCAACTGCCACCGAGATACCACACTCATTGTAACTGGCCAACTGCCAGAAAACCCTACAAAATAAGGGTTGTCGCATGATCGTATAGCCAAAAAAAGGGTTATGCAAACATGCAACACATCACCAACATTCACCGTCGGGTACAAAACATCATGCCACTGATCAGCAGGACGCTCAGGCCAGATTGCAATACCTACCACCATCAAACCAGCAAGAAATCCACGAGAAAAGCATAAAACCAGTACAAATCACCACTTGCAAAAAGCTTCTCGAGCTCAAAAACATACTCCACCAGGAACAAAAACATCATGCAGATGACCACGGGAACCCTGGATCACATTGCAACAACCAGTGCCACCAAACCAATCAAATTTGGCCATGCAAGCATTCAATTTTGGTACTTCCTATCACTGGAAACCCATTTGCAATTTTAAATCCTGGTAGCAATGCCTAGTCGGCAAATTTTAAAACACCACCGTAGATCTCTTGCTCTTCCGAGCAAATCGAGTGGTCATATTTATCTCTTAAAATTAACGTAGGACCCCCTGACAAGTCAACTACCACCTCACCAGCAAGCAACCAATCAAAACTAAATATCTCGGTAATATGGGCACCGCGAACCCACCTTTAACTTCGTAACCGCGACATCCAAACAGTTGTCTAATGATCGCATAGCCAGGGAAAGGGCTATGTGAACATGTGACAAGCCTCCACATCAGCACCATGTCACTGCTCCCCACCGACATGGCACCCTTGTCGCATGATTGCAAGGCCGAAAGATGGCCCTTTTGATCATGCGATAAGGCCACAAGACTGCCACCTTGTCACCCGCCGGCCAATCGGGAATGCCCACGTCATCGAAAAAACCGGCCCCACCGCAAACCCCCTGCCACCAGGCCCTAGCACAACGTGGCACCTTTGTCGCATGATCACATGTCAGAAATCTCTGACATGCGATCATGCGATAGCCAACCACAAGCTGCCACATAACCGCCAACGAGACCACTGCCTTCCCACTAATGGGCCCCACACGCAAGGAAGGAACCGGTCACATGGTCACATGTTAGAAAACTCTAACATGCGATCATGCAACAACCAATCAATTTAAAACTTTAAAAAACCCAGGCCCACCAATAGGTCGCAGTTGCGCACTTAGGACCGATGAATAAGGAGTGTCGGCAAAAGGGAAGAAATGCGAGGGCGAAAACATACAAGGTTTTTGGTGAAATATCAAAAACATCTAAGGTATTCATGCAAACCAAATAGAAAACATCATAGGTTTTCGACACTTTGGTAGATTCTGAGACTGTTTCCTATAGACCATAGAAATTTAATAAGTCCCTAGATTTTGTGACTTAGGAGATGTGATTAGAGCTGGAGCTAGGTGACATCATGAAAGACCTACGGCTAAGAGTGCACACCATAAAACCATGTATATTTTCTTCGCAAATCAAAACTGTGTTGTAGGCATGATAGGATGACATTACAAAACATTTGCATGGAACAGGCCATTTTCAAAGGATTTTTGCTATGATAGGAAAAAGGCCTAATAGTGGCTCTAGTTGGGGACATGTATCTCCTGTAGATACAATGAGGACCTCAGATCTCTAGGAACAAGTAGACCACCCACTAGAAAAACACAGAGACCTCAAAAAACATAGGGAACAGACAGGAAAGGGAAACTATTCACAAAATGTACATTTTTTACAAAAAACCTGTAGTAACAAACAAGAGTTAGTTCTTGCCTGTGTGAAAAACCTGCTTCTCATTTCTTTCTTCATGAGGCACACCGGATATTTTATTTTCATTTGTTTCACCAGTCATGTCAACATTTTCAACCAGCCTATCAGGTAAAACAAAATAACTACCTTCATAGTGCATGTAAAAATTTTTAACACTCTCTCCATCTTGCACACTATGAAAGTATGATTCAGCATGCCAATGATCAGTATCACTAGATAAGAACCCGTTCTCCTCTATTGACTCATGTATGCTATCAATTGGAAACATAAAAGCCTCATAATCTACCTATAGAAAGGCCTCACTCATACCTTGATTTTGCGTTTCCATAGGTGTAACCGGCTGGACCTTGAATGAATAAGCAGACTGATACCCACAGATGGAAAATGGGCATCCTAATTCAACTGAGTTTGAGACCTCCACATGTTCTTCAAACAAATGATTGATAACTCCATGCAATGCACCATGTTGAACATCATGAAAAAAAATGGGTTGATAATCATCATAGTCTTCATCATATAAAGTGTTAGTGAACACTTTAAACTCACTACCCATTTTATGATTATTTAATAACCCATCACTTAAATCTTCATGTTCAAACTCATTGACATCACAATCAATTATCACTTCCTTATCTTCATACTCCTCACTGAAGGAGTGTTCACTTCCACCATTACTTTATTCTTCCCATGTTGCATCTGATTCATATGAGGATACATCAACACAACTACCTTCATCATCCTCACCCGAATAACCACTGAAATCACATTCAGACATCTTTGAATGAATGGAGGATCTTGTACACCTTGATTTTGATTCCTGCTCACTACCACAATCTAAATACTCCTTTGACAAAACTTCATCAAAATAAGTACACTCAGCATTAGACATGGGTTGCTCTGAAATACAACTTGTATTCCCTTTTTGCTGACAATCCTTTTGCAACTCATTCCATTCATCATCATCAGCAAACTCCTCTAAGAACAACCACTTGAATTCAGTCAAAGAAGAGATGCATTTTGGAGGTAGATTTAAATACCAATTATATGCAACCCCCTTGAGGGATCTCCCAAAAAACATCATACTAACATCCTCATCAAGAATCTGATATTCTATAATAAATCTATAGAATTCTAGGACATGCTTCACTACTGAATCAGACTGACAATCAAAAATAGGAATCAGATCCAAAAGCTCACTAGGAAAAGAGTGAGGAGACCTTGGAAGAACATAACTTAAAGGTCTATCCAACTTGACAAAACCCAGTTGCCTAGACTGGCTTTTCCCTTGATTATCCATTGGATTTGAAACAAGATGAGAGCCACTCATCTTATCTCAGTCTTACCTTTATACTAGCACTAAATACTTGATATGGAAACATTGTAATCATAAATACCTGGAAGTTTTGCAGTAGAAAACTTTGTTGACTGGGAAGACATGGCAGATCTAGAGCTCACCATGCAACTCCATCAAGCTATTTGATATATAGAGTCGCCACCTCCTTGAAAAGGAAGATATTACACTAATTTTATATCTTCTTCCAATCAATACACAGAACTTCATAGGGTTCACTACTTATCAAAAACTGCACCGATCAAACAGAGAAAAATCAGAGCCGCCACTCACCACTAGGTGAGAAAATTTAGCAAATGCTTATTTGTTCATCTGACTCTTTCCAATGGTTCCCCAACAGAATCACCATTTTGTTGGTTGTTCCTTTTCCCCAAAGGTCAGATTGGCATTAGGATTGATAGGGCTAGTGTCACATTCACTCAAAATTCCAAATCTGACAGGAAAAAGGGCCAATTGACAAAGATCAAAGAGAGATCCTTCTACACTTTGAGCTCCACATCACTCAAGTGGGTATACCTCATCTGCACACTCATACAACTTGTGTCACACTACATGCCTATAGGTAACTGACTATGGAATGATTCTCAAACTCTTCTAGGTATCCTGTACCTCAATGAAATTGAGATCTCATGCAATAGCCCTACTTGCATGGAATGAGTATGAGAACCAGAGACCTACACTAACAACAAGAAAGGGAAAGGGTGGGACTGAATGGAAATGATTTTAAAGATGGGTTAAAAGGACCCCTGAGATACCCTAAGTCCCTCATAGACCAGTGCCTTGTCCAATGGGCCACAGAGTCAAATACTCTACTGCAATAGACAGCTATGAAAGAAGAAAACAATATACTCAATGTGTTGATGCCTAACATCAATCACACACCATGACCAAACCTCAACTTAAACAATCCACCTATGTATTCAAGTATGCTATTACCCATTCAAAGGATTTTAACCCTCCCCTTAGAAGAGACCTATAAGTAGATAATACATTGACCAACATCCACTGGAAGACAAGCATGACATATCTTTGACATCTTAGCTCATACATACATGAACACTAACCCTGAACTAGTTATCCCTTCGAAGACACCTCCACTTCCAAGCACATAGACAATGCAAACAGAAAAATCAAACACCCTTGATGTATGATTAATGAATCCATAATTCAAATGGAGATAGCTTGGTAATAGTAAAAGTATATCAAATCCTCATACATAAGACAAATCAGTTACAATATGCATTATATTCTCCGAACCAACAATGGAAGAAAAACACCCTATATGCAGAGAGAAGGAGAAATCTGCAGGACAAAACCTTTCATGGAACCAGAAAGGAACTCTAAGCTGGAACCCTTCTAAAATAAAAAATGCAGCACTATATACCACTAGCCATCTTGGAATCCCCAAAAGAATTCAGGATGCAAAAAGCTTCGGATTGCTAGGGTAAAATTAAGTCTACAACAACCACTAAGTACAATAAGAAATGAAAGATTGCAGAAAAGCCTAGAAACCCGGGGAGAAATCAAGTAAAATTTGATGTACAGTTACATTGGTTTCATCACCATAGGCTAACTGCGATGCAAATTAAAGTGATTTATTGTTGCAGGAAGAACAAACATCGATGCCAGAGAAAGCCTGAAGACTTCGCACATACAAAACATAGAGATCTCTGACATCAATCAAAACCTTAGCTGCCTGCAGAGAGAAACAGATCAGTGCATTATAATCGACATGGCACCCAAGAAGCACAATCAGCTCTGCATGGACACATAGATCTTCACCATCAACTTTGCAACTGCCACCGAGCTACCACACTCATCACAACCGGCCAACTGCCAGAAAACCCTACAAAATAAGGGTTGTCACATGATCGCATAGCCAAGAAAAGGGTTATGCGAACATGCGGCACATCACCAACATTCACCGCTGGGTACAAAACATCATGCCATTGATCAGCAGGATCCTCGAGCCAGATCGCAATACCTACCACCATCAAACCAGCAAGAAATCTGTGAGAAAAGCAAAAAACCAGTACAAATCACTGCCTACAAAAATCTTCTTGAGCTCAAAAACATACTCCACCAGGTACAAAAACATCATTCAGACGACCACGGGAACCCTAGATCACATCGCAACAACCAGTGCAACCAAACCAATCAAATTTGGCCATGCAAGCATTCAATTTTGGTACTTCCTGTCGCTGGAAATCCATCTGCAAGTTTAAATCCTGGTAGCAACGGCTAGTCGACAAATTTTAAAATGCCACCATAGATCTCTTCCTCTTCTCAGCAAATCGGGTGGTCATATTATCTCTTAAAACTACTGCGGGACCCCCTGACAAGTCAACTACCAGGTCACCAGCAAGCAGCCAATCAAAACCAAACATTTTAGCAATATGGGCACCATGGACCCACCTTTAACTCCACAACCGTGACGTCCAAACAGTTGTTGCATGATCGCATAGCTAGGAAAAGGGCTATGAGAACATGCGACAAGCCTCCACATCAGCACCATGTCACTGCTCCCCACCGATGTGGCATCCTTGTCACATGATCGCAAGGCTGAAAGATGGCCCTTGTGATCATGCGACAAGGTGACAAGACTGCCACCTTGTCACCCGCCGGCCAATCAAGAATGTCCATGTCACTGAAAACACCGGCCCCACCACAAACCCCCTACCACCGGGCCCTAACACAACGTGGCACCCTTGTCACATGATCGGATGTCAGAAATCTCTGACATGCGATCATGCGACAGCCAACCACAGGCCACCACATAACCGCCAATGGGACCACTGCCTTCCCACCAATGGGCCCTAGGCACAAGGAAGGAACCGGTCGCATGGTTGCATGTCAGAAAACTCTGACATGCAATCATGCGACAACCAATCAATTTAAAACTTTCAAAAACCCGGTCCCACCAACAGGTCGCAGTTGCGCACTTAGGACCGACGAACAAGGAGTGTCAGCGAAAGGGAAGAAATGTGAGGTCGAAAACACACAGGGTTTTTGGTGAAAGATCGAAAACATCCAGGGTATTCATGCAGACCAAAGAGAAAATATCGTAGGTTTTTGACACTTTGGCAGATTCTGAGACTATTTCCTGTAGACCATAAAACTTTAATAACTCCCTAGGTTTTGTGACTTAGGAGATGTGATCAGAGCTGGAGCTAGGTATCATCATGAAAGACCTACGGCTAAGAGCGCACACCATAAAACCATGTAGATTTTTTTCACAAATCCAAACTGTGTTGCAGGCATGACAGGATGACATTACAAAACATTTGCAAGGAACAGGCCATTTTCAAGGTATTTTTGCTATGACAGGAAAAAGGCCTAACATCTGGTTTGGACTATTTCAAAGATTTTCCATAAGACTTAGGTGAGATAGGTAGAGATGTCAAAGAAAGACTGGCTCTATAGTATATTCTCCCATACCATTTTCTTTGATATTGACCTCTTTTGCAAGATCTTCTATTTTAGATGTGGATGTATCTCTTGTTGGCTCAATGGAAAATTCTCTGTTATTAGGCACAAGTTTATCTGCACCTTCCTTCAATGTATTGCAAGTGGTGGATATGTCAGCTAAAATAGTGGGGTAAAAGCACAATAAGCTGTCACCCTTTTACAAAGGAAGAGGCTAACAACACCAAAATGAAAAAACTTCAAGGGCATAAAAGTCACATTTCTATTTAGAATTTGAAGATGATGTAAACTGATGAAATGTGTGAAATAGGATGAATTTTATGCCTATAATTTTTTAAAATTATTTTGGACATAAATTAATATATTTTTTTAATTTTTAAAGTCTATTTTTCATGTCCTGAAAATATAGCAAATCAGGGGGTTTACCTCCCGTCAAATAATTATAAGTAAGACATTGTTTTTTCTTCCAATTTCAAAATATGTTTTAGATGACATGTATACCTAGTGCAACAAAAAGGAAAGAAGTGTTTTCGATCTATAATTTGCCCGTTATAAGTATTCAAAGTACAACTTACACGAAATCAGTAGTTTTTATCTCCCGCCACTTTTCAGCTATCAAAATTTTTCTAAAATTCAAATAAATTATATATTCTTGAAGAAGATTCTCTTCTCCAGTGCCTCATATAATTTTAATTTTTTTTTTAATTGATTTACTATTTTTTTTAATTTATCGAATCGGCAACTTCTCAAAGCTTTATATACCTACATGTGGTTTTTTACAAATTTGTTTAACATTTTCCAATTGAAATTATATAAAATTTATATTTTTAGAATTGTAATTCCGAGATCTACAAAAGGGTAGTTTTAGTTTTTT
Source organism: Chamaecyparis obtusa (assembly GCA_027943335.1). NCBI lineage: Eukaryota > Viridiplantae > Streptophyta > Pinopsida > Cupressales > Cupressaceae > Chamaecyparis > Chamaecyparis obtusa. The sequence continues at coordinate 767,157 of BSBK01002082.1, read as the reverse complement.
CAAATTTTTAATTTGCAGAAGAGAAAAAAACACCACAAGTGCAAATTGTGTATTATTTGTGTTTTTTAAGTTTTGGCTTCCAAGTTGGCATGCCACTTAGGATGACTCAGCCGAGTGGGACTCGGCCGAGTCCCCTCAAGTCGTCGGCCCCTCGTGACCGGTCGCGTGAGCGACCGGTCCTTTCAAACCGAAGGGTATATATGTGCATAATATTTTAAAAAAAATATATATCAATTGCGAATTTACATTCTTATTTTAGGATATAAGGATATTTTGAAGCAAGGAGTCATTCTTTTGGAGAAGTTTCAAAGAAATTTTGATTTCGAAAGAGTTTGAAGACAAGTTTTTCAGTGATGAAGTAGTAAAACAATAAAAAAAATCTTGCTTAAATATTTGAGCAATGGGAAATAAAAGGACTAGAACAAGGAAGTATGATCATAAAAGGGATGACCAAATGAAAGGTCATACGAAACGTGTCCAAGAGCAACCAATGGATGTTGAAGAAGAACCTATTGCTGTAGAAGGTGCAACTCAACTAGGGGAGGATATTGGTAGTAGTCGAAGTATACATTTTTTTCCTACAATGCAGAATTTGATGGACATGAATGAGGAATCACTTATTAGTCAAATTGAACCGGAACACTTGGTACCTGAAAGCACTATTAAATTGCATCTCAAAAATATGTGGATGAAATATTTTGAGAGTAAATCTTTGGTGGGAAAAGCACAATTGTTTGCAAAGTTATTCAAGAAAAAAGAAATGACTCCGGTTTTGGAATTGTTGGGTATTGATAATAGGAAAGTTGGAGGAGGTAAAGTAAAAGAGACAATAATTCAAAATTTACAAGATGCACTGAATGTTGTTAACAAAGCAGATCATAAAGGACCAGATTCAAATGCAGCTAGAAGAGCCTTGATGACTATGATAACTAGTAAGAAATTGACACATAGAAATCAAGTTCGAGCAATTTCTGATTTACTCAACGTATCTCGAAGAACTATACAGAGAGATATTAGGAAGAGAAATATGTTGGATATGAATATTGAAAAGAATTGGGTACAGATTTGTAGACTTCCCCATAAAGAAATTTTTTTTGAAAATGTAAGAAGACGGGTCATTGATTTTTGGACCAACCACTCTCGCGTTTCTTCCAATAGAAGGGACACTATACAAATGGACGATGAAGAGACCGGTATGAAGATTTCACATCTAAAACATTTTGTCGATACTACACAAAGTGAATTGTTCGAAGCATTCAAACATGAATTTTCAGATGTGAAAATATGTCAGAGAATGTTTGAGATGTTGCGCCCTTGCTTCGTACGCATAAATAAGGTTCGTGAAACATGTTGTTGTCGAAATCATGTTGAGTTTCACTTATACTTGCAATCATATAAAAAGGTTACGACAATACTTAATCTAGGTATGGTTACTGGAAGTACAACAGAATTTGTAAAGTCCATTTTATGTGATAAATCAAAAGATTCAGATGAATTTAATGTCCAGTGTATAAAAAATGAATGCAATAATTGTGGAAATTTGCAGCAATTTCCTTTACAATTTGATAATATTGATGTTACAACACCAGTCCAGTGGAAGAGATTTGAATATGAGATATACCAAACGAAGACAGGAGGTGAATCAAAAAAAATTACATTAAAAGAGAGTGAATTACCGTACCTTCAGTTCATGGACAGATTTCGATCTATGATTTATCCACATATCCAACATTGTCATGGTGCACGATGGCAAGCTAAACAGTTTCGTGATTCCAAAAATTGTTTCCCACTTGGTTGTATTCTTTCAGTTGTAGATTTTGCGGAGAACTATACATTTTCCCCTCAAAAGGAGCTCCAAAGTCAATATTATCATTCTGATCAAGTTGCAATATTTGTGCATGTGACCTATAGACATGCACAATACGATTTGGATGGGATAGAATCTGGTATAGATCAAAATGAAGGCATTATCATCAAGGAGGTTCATTTCTATATTAGTGATGACAAGGTTCATGATAGGAGCTATGTGGCTCATTGTTTCAACATGTTTTTCAACAATCTTGCAAGTCGTGGGATAAATGCTTCACAACATTGGATCTGGTCTAATGGGTGTGCAGGTAAGTACGTACATGCATTATAAATTTTATTTTAATTTTTTTTTTGAGCATTTCTAGATATATTTATGTGTCACATTTAAATACATTTTTGTATTTATTTGAATTGTAGGTCAATTTAAGTCTGCAAAAGCTTTTAATTGGTTAGCCATGAAACATGCTAGACACAACGTTAAGTTTGTTTGGAACTTCTTTGAAAGTGGACATGGAAAAGGAGAACATGATGGAGTAGGAGCATGTGTGAAGCGTGCACTCTGACAACATGAACTTCAAGGTATGTGTACATACATTTGATATTCAACTTGTTTACTTGACTAGACTATTTAAAACTTTACATTACATGTACACATGTATATATATAACTAAATTGTTAAAAATATATCTCTCTAGGTAACATGATAGAGAATTCAAAGAAGATTGTTGAATGGTGTCAAAATCATTTCGTTACTCGAGACACAAAATACAACAAACGTTACTTTTGGGAAGTGATAGGTATTTATTTTATTTACTTTTATTTTTCAAACTCAAATTCATGAAACTACATATATAGGTATGTCATGTATGTGTGTTTTAACTTGTTGTATATATATATATATATATATATATATATATATATATATATATATATATATATATATATATATATATATATATATATATATATATATATATATAATGCATTTCACATTTTTCATGATTTCAAACTGAGATCTATATATCAATCCATCCAATCCAGATATCGATCGATCGAATCCCTACAATTGTCAATCAATTGTTGGAATTAGAAGTTTGCATCAAGTGATGACTACGGGACAACACAAGCCTCCACTGATTCAACTAAGAGATAAATCATGCTTTTGTGAAGATTGTCTTAACAACAACACAATGAGTCAATGTGTTAATATTGCAAATGGATATGTTTCAATATGGGATCATAAAGTGTTACTTGTACACATAAATATAAATTGTGTAGGTGATATTTTTGCTGTGGTTGCGGATCCTGAGAATATAGAAGGTGTAGATTATTATCTACTAAGATGCACCAAGGAAAAACACAAGTTGCTTGAAGAAGTTGTTGATGGTGATGGACAAAAATATCCGACTGGTTCAGTTGTTATTGAAGGCACCTATTATCAACAAGATAAGATTGAAAAAAATGGAATTAAATTTGTTGAATACATGCGTGGAGAGAGAGTTCTACATTATAGTCACTTGGTTATAGCGACGAAATTGCAGTTTGAAACTGTGTCAAAAAAAGGGTCAAGTAAAAACCAAAAGTGGAAGTTGCTTATTGAAGAGCATGAAAAACTTTTGGAGATAATAAAGGATAGAGAGGATCTAGACTACATGTATCAGGAGCTTTAGGTTTAAGGATTTTAATTTTTACATACTTAATTTAAATCCTATTTGAAACTTCTATGTAGACTTTAAATTTGATTTGAAATTTATGATTAGATTGAATTTATGGATCAAGATTAAACTTGAATTGAATTTTAATTGATGAAAGTTATCTCTCTCTCTCTCTCTCTCTCTCTCTCTCTCTCTCTCTCTCTCTCTCTCTCTCTCTCTCTCTCTCTCTCTCTCTCCCCTTCCCCTTCCCCTTCCCCTTCCCCTTCCCCCCTCTCTCTCTCTCTCTCTTAGAACTAGAACTTTCAATTTACTTTCTACTTGAATTTTAATTTCAATTTATTCATTAGATTGATTAGATAAATATTAGATAGGTCTATATTTCTATTTTTTGTTTAGATTGATTAAATGTAGGTCTATATTTGAATTGAAATTAGATTGATTCTTTTTTCAATTGATTAGAATAGATTGATTTCTTGAATTGCATACCTTTCTAGTCTAGATAAATTTCTATTTATTGATTAGATTGATTAGATAGGTAAATTGAATTTTAATTGATTGGATAGAACTTTCAATTTACTTTCTTCTTGAATTTTAATTTCAATTTATCAGATTAGATTGATTAGATAAATATTAGATAGGTCTATATTTCTATTTTTTGTTTAGATTGATTAGATAGGTCATGGCTTAAGGGCTTAAGGGGTCATGGCTTAAGGGCCAAATGGGTTAAGGGCTTAAGGGCTCATGGATTAAGGGGTCATGGCTTAAGGGGTTAGGGCTTAAGAGCTTAAGGGGTCACGGCTTAAGGGGTTAGGGATTTTAAGGGCTTAAGGGGTCATGTTCGGTTCTTAAGGGCCTAAGGGGTCATGTGAGGTCATGTTAGGACATGTGAGGTCATGTGAGGTCATATTAGGTCTTATTAGTTCATTTAAGGTCATGTGAGGTTATGTGAGATCATTTTAGGTCTTAAGGGGTCATGTTAGGTCTTATTAGTTCATAGTAGGTCTTATTAGTTCATAGTGAGGTCATGTGAGGTTATGTGAGATCATTTTAGGTCTTAAGGGGTCATGTTAGGTCTTATTAGTTCATAGTAGGACTTATTAGGTCATGTTAGCTCATATTAGGTCATATTAGGTCTTATTAGGTCATGTTAGGTCATATTAGGTCATGTTTGGTCCTTAAGGGCTCATGTGAGGTAAAATTAGGTCTTAAGTGATCATTTTAGGTCTTAAGGGGTCTTTTAGGTCATGTTAGGTCTTAAGGGGTCTTATTAGGTCATGTGAGGTCATGTTAGGTCTTAAGGGGTCTTTTAGGTCATGTGAGGTCATATTAGGTCTTAAGGGGTCTTTTAGGTCATGTTAGGACATGTTAGGTCATATTAGGTCTTTTAGGTCTTATAAGGTCTTGAGGGGTCATGGCTTAAGGGGTTAAGGGCTTAAGGGGTCATGGCTTAAGGGGTTGGGGCTTAAGGGCTTAAGGGGTCATGGCTTAAGGGTCATGTTCGGTCCTTAAGGGCTTAAGGGGTCATGTGAGGTCATGTTAGGTCATGCTAGGTCTTATTAGATCATATTAGGTCATGTTTGGTCTTTAAGGGGTCATGTGAGGTCAAATTAGGTCTTAAAAGGGATCATTTTAGGTCTTAAGGGGTCATGTTAGGTCATGTTAGGTCTTATTTTAGGTCTTAAGGGGTCATGTTAGATCATTTTAGGTCTCATTTTAGGTCTTAAGGGGTCATGTTAGATCATTTTAGGTCTTAAGGGGTCATGTTAGGTCTTATTAGTTCATAGTAGGACTTATTAGGTCATGTTAGCTCATATTAAAGATTTTAAAGATTGATTTAAACTTTCAACTCATTAAAGATTTTTTAGTAAGATTGATTAATTAATTTTCAATTAATTGATCTAGATAAGGCTTAAGGGTGCATAATAGGGCTTAAGGGGTTTACCTATAGATTGAATTTCTAAGATTGATTAAAAAGATTGAACATTGAAATTAAAGATTAATTATAAAGTTAGATTTTAAAGATTGATTTAAACTTACAATTGATATAAAAAGATTTTTTAGTAAGATTGATTAATTAGATTGATGAAAGATTGAACATAAATTAAATATTAATTTTAAAGATCAATTAATTTTTGGCTTCAATTACAAAATCTGGAAACATGTATCAATGTACAAATAGATCAATATATATATATATATATATATATATATATATATCTCAAAAATCAAACATGTACATCAATGTTTAAATGTCTATATAGTGCAAAATCCAAACATGTGTCAATGTACAAATAGATCAATATACAAAACATGCACCTACATATCAATGTAAATGTACACACACACACACACACACACACACACACACACACACACACATATATATATATATATATATATCTCAAAAATCAAACATGTACATCAATGTTTAAGTGTCTATACATATATATCACAAAATCCAAACATGTATCAATGAACACATCAACTACTTTGATGATCACCATCACGTGCTAGATGTGCGGGCCTGTGTGGATCCTCATCCTGCTGGACCTGAGTCTGTAAATGTAAATATAATGTTACATATATATATATATATATATATAAGAACTTGAAATGTAAATAAATTTTATAAAATTTTAATTTTTAATTTATTTCAAGTGTACCTCTGTATCATGATGAATCAGATCAGCAGGATCCTCTAAATCTCCATATGCAGCACCTGTCGCAATGTCCTGTACCACATTTAAATACATTTAAATTTAAATATAGAACTATATGTACACATGTATATCTATATAAATTGAAATTAAATCCAGATTCTTGTACCTGCTGTAATGCACGTCCAAGGTCAGATAACTCAGAAGAGTGCAAGGACATTGCATCAGGATCAATGGCGTCGTCCATAAGCAAATCTAAGAATCTACTATGAACTCGTGAGGTCGTAGCCTGTGTCTCCTGTGTGGGAGCCTGTGTATGCTGTGTGGGAGCCTGTGTATGCTGTGGAGGCAGTGTAAGATCATCCACACTCTGTCTAGAGGAACCTGCCTCTGCATCTGAGCTCTGACCTCGACTGCTGCCTGTGGAGGATCTACGACACTGTCCTCCTCCAATGAAAGTAGGTAAATCATGTGGCTCAATCCCATGCAATGTAGAAATCCTCTGGTAAGCAGCCAGGAGATCACTCACTAACATACCACTAATCTCACGCACACGATCCTCAGGTAGTCGTCCTATCTCATCTGGAGTAGGAAGATCAAATCTGATGTATGGGTCATAAAATGGACTAGATGGTGATACACCTGCACTCGTCCGTGATCGAAGCATGTACCTACCCACACGATCAGATGAAAACTGCTCAACCTGAGTCACAATGGTGGCAATGCTAGAATACATATCTAAACGTGTGTCCTCAGCTGCAACCTGCCCAGCTCTAGTGTAGGCCTCCAAACCTTTTGGAAGAACCAAAAGGTTTTGACCCACCAATGCCCTCTTACTAGGGGGCTGTGGTATATCGGGTCGTCTACACTTATCCTGATATCTCCCCCGACCCTGACCAGCATGTGGAGGTAGATCTGTGTAGTCAACATCATAGCCCAAATGAAACTCTGCAAACAATTGTTTGCAGAAATATAGTGGCACCTCATCCTTTTGGGGCCACATATGATGTGCTGCTAACCATCTAGGATATATAAAAGGGGCCACTATGTCATCTGTACAAAAAGTGACCCTATATGCTCGAACCACCCTCTTATTGATGTAATGGGTGCCAAACATGTTCTTCACCTGAGTGACTGAGACATCTGAATCAACTGTCCTCCAACCTACTATCCCTATGACAGTGCTAGATAGGCTATGATAAAAAACATCAATCGATACATCATCATATGGATTGTATGATTCATCCTTTTGAATCATACTCATGAGCTCAGTGCGTATAGTTGTCAATTTCTCCCTATTAGGGAGAGTAGTACTATTTTGCAGTGTTCGCTCTAATGCAGTCAGAGCAGCCTGCATCCTAGAGATAGTCTCATCTCTACGACTATCTCTAGCATGTGGGGCCTGGGTACTATTATGGTCTGAGGGAGCTCGTGATCCATGACTATCATGGACACTCTGATTTGAACCACTAGAAGCCATGAGTGATATGCACACAAAGGTAATATATATCTAGATCTAGATATAGATAAAAAATGCTCGCTGCAAGTAGGCACATGTGCACATATACATACATCCAAATGTTAGAAAATCAATTGATAAATATATATATATATATATATATCTACAAATTAATTTAAATAAATTAAAAATATCTAACTTTCAATTTGTACATGTGTTGTACAATACTTCAAGTAAACATGAAAACATTTTAAAAACTTCAAACAAACACACATGAACTAATTTTCAAATGCATTTTTACATAATATAAATTAAATTATATTAAATTAAACATTTAAATTCATGCATTTACATATGCACATGTGTAATATTTTTAAATATTTAAAAACATAATTTAAACTTGAAGGCATTTACACATGTATTCAATCATGGTAGTAGAACTAATTCATGTGCACGCATATTTACTAATTTGAATGCATATTTACATGTACATATTTACTTTACACACATGACAAAAATTAATTTGTACAAATTTCCATAACTAGAGAGGGAAAAACATTATATTGAAATTAAATACTAAAAGAAATGGTGAAAATGTATAATAATTTGGAAAGGGGTTCATGGGTCTTAAGAGTCTTAAGAGTCTTAATTAGGTTGAAAGTAACCTGGTCTTATGGGTCTTATGAGCTCGTCTTAAGGGTCTTATGAGATCGTCTTATGGTTCTTAACCTGGTCTTAAATGAGCTCATCTTAAGGGTCTTATGAGCTCATCTTAAGGGTCCTATTGGGTATTAACCTTCTCTTAGAGGGACTTTGTAATGTTTGACTGTGTGATGATTATCACAATGTGTTATGGAACTTTCATAGGAAAATACTTTATCCTAAGTTTTAGATAGTATCAAAACCTTAGTTTGGTAACTTTAGGCAGCTAAAAATAAAGATGACCTTATAATTAAGGTATCCTAGATATAATAAGAGTTAGGGCTTTATTCATTTTGATAAATAGGAATTTTCTTAGCAAAGGATGAAAATAATAGTTTTGATAATATCCAGCACTATACTTATTTAGACTAAAAAAAATGCATAGGGGAGTTTGATCATCCACGGGCCATGACAAATAGAATAAGGAAATATGACAATCTAGACCATGACTAAGATTAAAGAGAACTAATTGAATTGATTAAATAATATTGGCACTAGACAAAAATGTTTAATTACTCAATCTACTAACAATAATAAATCAATACAAAAGAAAAGTGTTAAGAGTTCAATGATAGCAAAGTGTTCAAACAAACAATACTATTTCAAATCAATTTAGTTGGCTACCTTGGCTTTATAGAAAGTTATATGATATTGATGGTATAGTTTTCTTGTGGCTTGATAATAATTAAATGATTAATTTTGTATTACAAAGTGTGATAAGTTAAAGCACACTAGTATGCAAATGTTATCTAATAATTGTTATTAGATAACTATATAATTCTTAGGATTTACTATGACATCTTTCTTCATATTGCCTTTCCTGTCTCACAACTATAGGTCTTATAAAGATGAATGCCAATATCATGGTCCAACTCTAAAATATCAAAAAGAAAGTAATGCAATTTCAAAGATATATACTAAATATTTGGGCTAAATCAAAGAGTGTTACAATGGATAATGATACTTTATTTCAACATTTTTGTGACTATTATGTGTTTTGGTTATGCTAGTCTATTTTGTTTCTTTCCATTTATTGATATAGCATCTAGTCATTATTAAACTACTTTGTTCAATATTAAAAAACATGACAACTTAAAACTTAAGGATTAATTTATCAGGAGTCAACAATGAAATAAAATAAAAGTGCATGCTATAAAGAAAAGTTGTTTTAATATATAACTTGATCTAATGGCATGAAAACAATATAACTCGAACAATGATGATTATTGAATGCATAAGGTAAGTTGCTTACTACACTGTTTAGTCATTTAACCTAGGTAGCGGTTGCACTTGTCCTTGTCACTTGGGTCCTATTGGGTCTTAAGGGTCACATTAGGTCTTAAAGGTTTTAATTAGGTCTTATTGAGCCAAGTAAGGGTGAACTATTTTGACCTATTAAGTTCTATTAGGTCTTAAGTGGTCCTATTAGGTCTTAAGGGTCCTAATAGGTCATATTTAGTGGATGTTAAGTCTTGAAAGTGTTCCTATTAGGTCAGTAAGAGTAGATAGTCCATTATGTTTTAATTTTGATATTATTAAGTTAAATATTGGATCTTATAATTACATCCATCCTATTAGGTTTTAATGGTCTTATTAAATGTCTCAAGGGTAGGTGGACTATTTCATGTTTTTAAACGTTCCAGTTTACATTTTACTTAAATTATATATGTTTTCTATGTTTAAGTTTTATTTGTTAATTTTGTACATTTTTAAAAGTAAATACAATACATATTAAGAAAAGACTTTTTTTTACATATGAATATTAAAAAAATAATTAAAAAATATTTAAACAACATATATACATAAAAAATAACTAAAAAATACAAACCAAAAAAAAAAAAAATCTACCTCTGACTCGGCCGAGTTGCACTATCACTCTTTAGCCGCTTTCCTTAGCCCCTCACTATTCAAATGAGGGGCTAAAACCATTGAGCGGGCTATTAGTCATGCCTCGTAGACTCGGCCGAGTCTACGAGGCCACATAGGTGCCACTCGGTGCCCCGTGGCACCTCCCCTTCTTCGGCCGAGTAGGACTCGGCCGAGTTAGTCGGGTTAGCCAAAAGGGTGACACCCGATTGTGCTTTTACCCGATTATTGAATGCATAAGGTAAGTTGCTTACTACACTGTTTAGTCATTTAACCTAGGTAGCGGTTGTACTTGTCCTTGTCACTTGGGTCCTATTGGGTCTTAAGGGTCACATTAGGTCTTAAAGGTTTTAATTAGGTCTTATTGAGCCAAGTAAGGGTGAACTATTTTGACCTATTAAGTTCTATTAGGTCTTAAGTGGTCCTATTAGGTCTTAAGGGTCCTAATAGGTCATATTTAGTGGATGTTAAGTCTTGAAAGTGTTCCTATTAGGTCAGTAAGAGTAGATAGTCCATTATGTTTTAATTTTGATATTATTAAGTTAAATATTGGATCTTATAATTACATCCATCCTATTAGGTTTTAATGGTCTTATTAAATGTCTCAAGGGTAGGTGGACTATTTCATGTTTTTAAACGTTCCAGTTTACATTTTACTTAAATTATATATGTTTTCTATGTTTAAGTTTTATTTGTTAATTTTGTACATTTTTAAAAGTAAATACAATACATATTAAGAAAAGACTTTTTTTTACATATGAATATTAAAAAAATAATTAAAAAATATTTAAACAACATATATACATAAAAAATAACTAAAAAATACAAACCAAAAAAAAAAAAAAATCTACCTCTGACTCGGCCGAGTTGCACTATCACTCTTTAGCCGCTTTCCTTAGCCCCTCACTATTCAAATGAGGGGCTAAAACCATTGAGCGGGCTATTAGTCATGCCTCGTAGACTCGGCCGAGTCTATGAGGCCACGTAGGTGCCACTTGGTGCCCCGTGGCACCTCCCCTTCTTCGGCCGAGTAGGACTCGGCCGAGTCCTACTCGGCCGAGTAGGACTCAGCCGAGTTAGTCGGGTTAGCCAAAAGGGTGACACCCGATTGTGCTTTTACCCGATTATTGAATGCATAAGGTAAGTTGCTTACTACACTGTTTAGTCATTTAACCTAGGTAGTGGTTGCACTTGTCCTTGTCACTTGGGTCCTATTGGGTCTTAAGGGTCACATTAGGTCTTAAAGGTTTTAATTAGGTCTTATTGAGCCAAGTAAGGGTGAACTATTTTGACCTATTAAGTTCTATTAGGTCTTAAGTGGTCCTATTAGGTCTTAAGGGTCCTAATAGGTCATATTTAGTGGATGTTAAGTCTTGAAAGTGTTCCTATTAGGTCAGTAAGAGTAGATAGTCCATTATGTTTTAATTTTGATATTATTAAGTTAAATATTGGATCTTATAATTACATCCATCCTATTAGGTTTTAATGGTCTTATTAAATGTCTCAAGGGTAGGTGGACTATTTCATGTTTTTAAACGTTCCAGTTTACATTTTACTTAAATTATATATGTTTTCTATGTTTAAGTTTTATTTGTTAATTTTGTACATTTTTAAAAGTAAATACAATACATATTAAGAAAAGACTTTTTTTTACATATGAATATTAAAAAAATAATTAAAAAATATTTAAACAACATATATACATAAAAAATAACTAAAAAACACAAACAAAAAAATAAAAAAATAAAAAAATCTACCTCTGACTCGGCCGAGTTGCACTATCACTCTTTAGCCGCTTTCCTTAGCCCCTCACTGTTCAAATAAGGGGCTAAAACCATTGAGCGTGCTATTAGTCATGCCTCGTAGACTCGGCCGAGTCCTACTCGGCCGAGTCTACGAGGCCACGTAGGTGCCACTCGGTGCCCCGTGGCACCTCCCCTTCTTCGGCCGAGTAGGACTCGGCCAAGTCCTACTCAGCCGAGTAGGACTCGGCCGAGTTAGTTGGGTTAGCCAAAAGGGTGACACCCGATTGTGATTTTACCCTTGAAAAACTATCAAGCCTTCTCTCCACACCTCTAGCCTCTGGATTCCTTTAAACCATGCTCCTAAATTTCATTCCCCTTAGTTTCATGAGGATCCGTTAATGGAATAGCAAGTTAGGGCTCCATTTCTCCAAGTCCCTAGAAATCAAGGATGTTCTGGATCACCCTAGCCAATTTACACACAACTCTCGACTAGTACATCCAAATGAATTAAAATGAAAAGAATTAACCTCTTAAAACTATTTTTTCTTACTCCTACAATGATTAATAAATCATTATCATATAGTACGAGGCCATACAATCCATTGGTAATGCACAGATTTCTAGAATTTCAAGGTTTTCTCATTCCAATCTTCAAGCCTCCAATTACAATCTGATCTAACCCCTTGGTCAATCATTCTTCATGGATTTTAAATCCATTCAAACATTTAGAACCACCTGATTAGGTGTTATCAACCAATTTACAAGTTTTAAGCAACTTTTCTAAGTTGTCAAGCAACTTTTGAAAGTTGCATTACAATTTTTGCCATTTTTGGCTTTTAGGTTCTAACTAGGTCCTACCCAAACCTAGATGGATCTAACCTATCCATTCCAAGCCTAAACTATTAAATCCAATCAAAAATCATTAATTCTAAACATTTTAGACCTTTTGGTCCAATTGAGCAACTTGGCTTATAAGATCACCTAAGTGCCAATTGACCTCACACTTGGTTTTTTATTACATCCAAGGACCCCAAAAGGATCCTAACTCCTATCACCCATGCCTCATAGGAGTACCTTGGTGCCCTGTAGTATACTCCCTAGGCCAATAAAACTCAAGTCTCTTGAGTTGGTAGAGTGGATACCCGGTATCCCAACTTTTGAATTGCTGCTTCAGTTAGCCAACTAGCATCCTCTACTAGCTTATCTTTCCACTTGATTAGATACTCCAAATAGACCTATCTCCTAGTCTTTTTACCTTCCCTCTTGTCCAAAACATACTCAATCTTAGGGACTTGGGTCTTAGGAAGGGCTTTGATGGTCTCATGATCATCCTTGGGTACTATGTCTTCACTTGGATTCATCACTTCAGGTCCCTTATAAGCATACAATTCAAAGATGTTAAAGGTGTTTGAGAGCCCAATATCTGATGGAAAATCCACCTTGTAAGCATTTTGACCACACTTTTGTAAGATCTTAAAAGGACCTATCTTCCTCATCATCAACTTGCTATGTTTACCCTTGGGTAATCTCTCCTTCTTTAGATGAACCATCACCATATCTCCTACTAAAAATTGGAGATCTCTTATCCTACTATCTACAACCTCCTTATATTTCTTTGTCACCTTCTCCAACCTGCTTCTTATTTCCTTGTGGACATCCCTCATAACCTCTGCAAATTCACTGGCCTGAGCACTATTCCTCTCCATGGATTTAACTTCTCTTAACTCCATCACACTCCTTGGATGGGTTTCATACACAATCTGGAAAGGGCTTTGTCCTGTGCTCCTATTCATGGAATCATTATAGGAAAACTCTACCTGAGCGGTGACTAAATCCCAAGTTGAGCCATGATCCTTGGTTAGGAACCTTAATATGTTTCCAAGAGATCTTTTGACTACTTCGTTCTGACCATCTAATTGGGGATGGTAGGCAGATGAGAAGGCTAACTCTGTCCGAAGATTTTTCCACAAGGTCCTCCAAAAATGACCAAGGAACTTGGGATCCCTGTCTGAGACTATGGATAGAGGAAATCCATGTAGTCTTATGATCTCCTTGAAGATCCCTGCAATATGTGAGGCATCATGCCTAGTCTTGCAAGGCAAGAAGTGAGCCATCTTAGAGAACTTGTCCACCACCACACACACACTATCATATCCCTATTTGGTCTTAGGAAGACCAAGTACAAAATCTAAACTGACAGCATCCCAAGGCCTATTGGGAATGGGTAATGGAGTGTAGAGACCTACATTTGAAGACCCACCCTTTGCTCTTTGGCACACCACACATGCCTCCACAAATTTTCTGACATCTGATGGCATTCTAAGCCAATGGTAGAATCTCCTCACTAACTCTAGTGTCTTATCTAATCCAAAATGGTCTGCCAGACCCCCACAATGCTTTTCCTGCACAATATTCTCTCTAAGTGATCCCCTAGGGATACAAAGTTGACTTCCCTTGAAGATTAGTCCCTCCTGCAGCATATAGTCAGAGAAAGTACTATGATACTACCCTATCATGTCCTTGAAGACTTGGTATGCTTCCTTTAAGTCCTCATCTTCTTCATACATATCCTTGATGGAATGGAATCCCACATTCTCTAACCTTACCTCTTGGATTGTCAGATTTCTCCTGCTAAGGGCATCAACAACCTTGTTTGCTACTCATTTCTTATGCTTGATTGTAAATGTGTAGCATTGGAGATTTTCCATCCACTTGACAAATATTACTATAAACCTATATAACTTGACATATATCAAGTATAGACACACCGAGAAACACACACACACACACACACACATATATATATATAAGTCTTCACATCATCACATCTTCAATAGAATAGTCGTACCAATCCAATAATTTTACTATACATTCCTATAACATCTCTACAATAGTGTGACAATAAATAAATATGTTGACACGAATGACAACATATCTTCCAAATTTGTGATAGTGATCCCTAAAGTAAATAGTCTCTTCAAACTTGAGAATAGAGCCATCCCAATAGATAAGTTCTCTATTAGAATTTCTCTTTGTGTGTTTTAGTGTCTATTGGTGGAAGAACTTAGTAATACAATCTCCCTATTTTCTCCATTGAATTCTAGATCTTTGTTTCTGAAAGATTTCTTCTTTTAATATGATATCAAAAAGAGTAGACAAACGAGACTTCTCATCCATAGCATTTTGAGGTGACCAACCATCTTTTCCAATCTGACTTTGAACTTCTGGAATATTTTATCTTTAAAGCCTTTTTTCAAGGAAAAAGTTACCAAAGGAAAAACTTGTTCCAATTCTTCAAATTAGAATAGATCAATTTCAGATTGCTAACCAATATAAGCACTATAGTACCTTATAAATTCATAAACTAGAAGTCAAAAAGAAGGGCTTTAAAATATGAGTTGTAAGTCCACATCACCTCAAATATAGAAGGGATGAAAAATTTGGATTTACTGGATTCCCAATTGAGGAGGATAGTACAATGATCCCAACTAATCCTGATATGAGAAGATGAATTTTAATTTATCATATATGGATCAAGTTTTAAGATATAATACAATGATCCAATCTAAGATGAATAAGATGGTTATCAGTAGACATATTTGAGTCCTAGGTAAACCTATTACCACTCTAAATTAAATCCAAAAACCAACCATTGTATAGAAAATCATGGAGATATTGCATATAATCTAAATAAATATGAATTGCCCCTTTTTTCAAAAGGGAAAAGTGGAGAGTTAAAGTCTCCCATAATCATCCAATTTGAATTTATAAAAGAAGAACAATATAAGAGAATAGAGTCCCAAAAATCTCTTCTTTGAGTTACACTATTAGGAGAGTAGATATTAGTCAAAATCCATTTGGTTGAAGAGAAAACATCCATGAAGAATATGCGCATAGTGTTTTTGGAATGGAAATGGAGGGAAATAATTAGGTTATATGAGGTTTCCAAAGAATAGCCAAACCCTCTGATGCTACATCTGCTACAACAACCATAAAATCAGGGAACAACTAGATGTAGTTACTTAATTTTTAGAAGGCTTCTTCTATCAGTTTAGTTTCTTAGATAAGAAGAATATGTTGGTGTTCGAAAACTCTTATGCTCTAACAGGATGCCAATATACCCTCAGAGGATTTTAGGAATGGTTAGCTCCAAAATGGAATGAGATCTTAGGGTAATTGGACCAACTCTAGGGACAAGACTACCCTCTTCTGCTTCTGGCTCTGCAAAACCAAGGTGGGTGCACCTAACCCAGCATAAAATATACTTTACACACTAAGGACTGGGTTCATATATCAGATGACTGGATAGTAAGAGGATACTAAATGATAACCACACATTCATTGACACCTCTACTATGGGATAGGACCTCACACAACCAAATGCTGAAAACTTAAGGAATGGTTCTTAAATTATGTGTTTGAATCATAACAACAACAATCAGTATCTATTGATAAAGAGATAATCATTTAGGCTAGTGCCTTGTCCATTGGGCAAGATCTCCTAGAACAAGAATGCTACACACACCAGACAATAGCTGAGATTCCAAGCCATAAACACACCTACAATCCCCTTCACTACTTATGAGATATCCTTACATAGACAGCAAGATAGACCTCTGTCCCATCTAAAGCATAATTTAATCTAATCCTTGATTAGAACTGAAGAATGAAGACACATAGACAAAATAATATGCAGAGAACTAGAAAGTTTAGAATCTATCGAAGTTGACACAAAGGAGAGATAAGAGTCCTATATTTGTATTAAGTATGAGGAATCCTTAAGTATAAACAATCAAACCAGAGGAGTCAAGCTTGCAAATTACAGCTTAGACCTGCAACTTTTTCTCTATCATCAACAAAATACCAAATGCCAAAATGTTACAATCCTGACTGGGCAGAAGACTCACAACCAGAAAAGTTTTAAAATCTAACTCCCAATGCCAGAAAATGATCACAAAAATCCCTTTATACCAGGGTTACAATGCAAGCATACGATCATTTCCAATTCAAAACTTCAAAATCACCTAACCCCACCGAGGAGTAAACACAGACATGACAGGGGGTCAAGCCATAGCTTCAAGCTCAAACAGTCAAATCAATCAGCTGCAAACACTTTTCGAGCCAAAATTGTAATCATTCCTCAGGGTCAAATCCCTCTGCAATCAATTGCCAAGCACCCTGGACCACACTTCAAATGCTTCTCACCAAACAGGGTCTTTTCTGGATTCAATTTCATAAATTTGGTACTCTCTGTGCAAAACTCTCTACAGAATTCAAACTTGAAAAGCAACGGTCACCTTACATTGCACGGGCTTGATGTTTCTTAACCACTCACCCCTAGTCATGCAACCGCGCGGTCAGAAACTTGACCACCATGGGAATTCAGGCCTCACTCTACGCCTGGTCGCATGATCGCATGGCACCAGACTTACCCCTGCGATCATGCGACCACAGTCTCTTAGCCATGGGTAACGGCCACTAACCCCACAACCGTGACAACCCCCAAACCTTAACCTCTGCAACGGCGTCATTCAGACCATTTTCGCATGATCGCATAGCCCAGAAATGGGCTATGCGAACATGCGACAAGCCGCTTCCTTCCATCCTGCCGAAACCGCCACCGCCACCGCTAAGTCTAGCAGTTAGTCGCATGATCTCATAGCCTTGAAAAAGGCTATGAGAAGATGTGATAAATTGCTAGCATTATGTCTCGGCCCCATTGACCATCTGCCAAGTCACCACCAAATGGACCAATTGGAAATGAGCCTAGGGACTGTTGACCCATCCGCGAACAGGCCCAAAAATGAATGGCGGGCGCATGATTGCATGGGCTAGAAACCTCCCATGAGATCATACACCAACCATAGGATATGCCACGTCACCCCTCTGGGACCACAGAATCACAAACGGGCCCCAGTGCACGTGGCACCCTATCGCATGATCGCATGCCATGGAAATGGCCCATCCGATCATGCGACAAGGCCGTTAGACCGCCACATGTCTACAGTGCATCCAATCGGACAATGCCACCTCAGCATCCAGAAGATGCCCCACTGCGAAGAAACCCATTGGCATCCAATCAGACGGTGGGTGCATGATCACAAGGGGAAAGAATATTCCTTGCGATCATGCGCCAATCGTAGATCCTAGATCTCTAACACTGGGCCCCACAACCAGCTCCTTACGCAGTCACACTGTCATTTCTCCACCTGTCCCTATCACATCCAACCAGAACATGCCAGGATGGCCTGACCTGTCATCGGACCCACAACAGAGCACCGAACAGAAAGAAGATCAGATGGCTGGTGCAATTTCGCATAACCCTGACACATCCCATGCGCTTCAGTGGCAACTGTTGATGCCTCGACACATCAGGACTCTCTGCCCAATCTAGAAACTAGGTCCCACCACATATCGCACTTGCGCACTTAGAAAAGTAAACTGCCAGGCAACCTTACAGAACCGAGACCCACACGGACAGGTGGCAGGCAGTCGCATTATCGCATGTTAGACAAGTCTGACATGCGGCCATGTGATAGCCAATAAGAAAATATTTTTTTTCCCCCCTCTGACACTGGGCCCACCATCTAGTTGGACATGTGCAGTAAAGACTGATGAACAAGGAGTGCCGGCAGAAAAGAAGAAATGCAAGGTCAAAAACACACAAGGTTTTCAGTGAAAGACCGAAAACACACAAGATTTTCAACATGCCACAAAGGTAAACAAGGAAGCCGAAAACACAGAGGGTTTTATGCAAGCCAAGAAAGGTCAAAAACATCATGGATTTTCTAAAACACTATGGGTTTTTGACACTGAGGCAGATTTTGACAATTTCCTGCAGACCTTGAAAATTGAATAACTTTGGATTTTATGATTCAGCACTTGCAAATTGGACCAAAGCTTGGTGACAACATGAAGCACACAAGGCAAGACACAAACCATGAGACATTTGCAGGGAGGAGGCCATTTTCAAAGGATTTTTGCTATGGCAGAAAACTGGCCTAACAGAATATTTGGATGAAGGTCTTTTAGTAGATTTTTGACTAAAATCTATTTTTGAGAGTCGTTGATCCCTATGATATTCTAAGAGAGAATAATCATATTTTTAATTTACAGGAGAAATACTACTCCAGAGTACTTTGGTTACTATTCACCACATCCCCAGCTATAGTAGAGTCATGAATATCCTTTTATTATTTTTGACCTTTTTATTTTCCCTACATCTATAGATTTGCAAAATTTTAAGTATGAGGCCAAGGGAGGGGAATCCTAATCTTTTAGTAGAAGAGGGGGAGGGACATATAGAAAAAAGAACGTGGGAAGTAATGAAAGAGGACCCAAATAAAAAAAAACACTAGAGCCATGGGAGAAGGGAGGGAAAAGGAAGAATGAGGGATGGGAAAGATTAGAGGGGACACAGGGAAGAGCACAAAATTTCCATAAGCGACCAACTAAAAATAGAATACATAGGTATCAATCAGCAGAAGGTCCACAACTAAAGCACAATAAAAAAAACATGTACAATAGTACCAAGAGAATCCATCACCATACTGCAGTAAACCAAAGGCTTAACTCCCCCGTCGAAGTCGAAGTCATCTAGGAAAGAACCAAGAATACCTTTACCATCATCATGGAAAGGAAGGATGGAAGAAAAATTAGGAGCTTTGGGGGAGGGAGTAGAGTCCAAACTGATTCATTTACCCTGGTCACCAAACTTAGCACAGTCAAAACCGATGTGCTCTACCAACAAGAAAACCTAGCTATAAAGGTTTAAGTTTTCATATTCAATTTTTTGTGTCCAAGGTCCCAAATGGAATTTAAGATCAACTGATATTGGAAGAAAAGTTCCAGGAACTACCAAAACACAAAAATGAGAAAAAATAAATCTGGCTCTATTTTTGGTGGCAATGTACACACCCAAGAATTCTTGAAAAGAATTAGTGATGCCTTCAATCACTTCTATACCAAAATTTGAAATGGAGTCTTGAGAGGTGAAAATAGGTCATAACAACTCCAAATAGATGAGAAACAGGGTCAAACCCTGACCTCCATTTGCATAGTTACAAGGATTGTTTACCATAAAATCAAGTCCCTACGACAAATATTCGAACACAATCTTCCTTCAAAGTGAAGGAAAAGAAAAAATAACCTTTAGGGTGCGCAGAAACTGAGACCGAGCCCTTCAAAGCCTAGGGCATCAAGACCCATTTGTTAGGATTAGCATACATAAATTTAATAGTTAGATGCAAATATAATCAATAATGCAAAGGAATAAAGCACACATAAGTAGAACAAGAAGACACAAAGATTTGATATGGTTCACCTAATATTGGGATACGTCCACCAAACAGAGAGTCTAGTCTTATTATCTAGTAATTTATGCTTGTTACAATCTACAACCCCTTGCAACTCAATATCACTGTAAAAAGCTATGAAATTCTCATATAGAGAAAACCCTAACCCTAATCCATTATAACAAGATTTATGTTGGTTAACAAGTTAACCCTAAAAAATACTTGATGAGTCAACCTAGGGAAAGTTTGACGAGTCAACTCAAAATCTCTTGGCAAGTTAACCACGAACCCTACAATAAATGAAAAGTGTATAGTAGTTGCCTGATTAGTCATGACAATCCAACACCATTTTCTAGCAAGAAGAATGTTGGTACCAACATCTGTCTTGTCCACCGAAACCCCACATTTCAAGAGTTTCTAAGCCTTTACAAAAAGATCTTCTAGGCCCCTCCTATATCCACATGCTTATAAGACAGAGGGGGAGGGCACCCACTTACCTTGGAACCACCTGCTAATGATTTGAAACTATCCTCATCACAAGCAAACAGTCCCAACAATTTCAAGAAAAATGTGAGGGCTGGTCACACACTTGTTAAAGGACAGAATGGAAGGAGCCCCTAGATGAAATTGAAAACCATGCTAATTACTATAGATCGTATCCTGAAGCACATGCTTTGTATTGCCAGGATTCGAAACTTTCTTTCCTACTCACCGGTGCTTGTAGAGATGATCATGAATTGCACTCAAACACAATGTTCTACAACATTACATTATTATAGTTATATTGTAGTATATTCTTATTATATTATTATAATATATTCTTATCATATTATGTTATCTTGTATTAAAATTATGTAATGATAAATATTTCAATTTGGATTAAGGTTCTATTAAGATTAAATATATTAATCATAAATAATTTATTGATAATATCATCATTTAAATTATATATAATAACAAATTTATTACTAATATTTGATAATTTTTCATATTTCATTAAAGTAAAATATCTATTATTTTATATATGCTGGTATTAAATTAAAGTGTATTATTTGAACTATTATTTTTTATTTTATTATATTTACGTGTTCATAAATTTATTTTAAAAACTTTAAAATTAATTTAAAATAATAATGTATTGAAATTTCAATAATTATTTATAGAATGTCAAAATACATTTAAATTTTAACTTAAATCTTATAGACGTGTCCTTTGAACCTCCTATAAATACAAATACTAGCGTATATTAATTTAAAAATCATTTTCCCCAAAGTTGTCATCTATTTGAAGTTTTATGCGATAACTCTCCAAGTTAGTATTTGAATTAACGAAATGGGAAGAAAGAGTAAGAAGAATTCTTCTAAGATTGTAGAGGGAGGGCAGCATATTTATACCAACTTGGTGGAGAAGATCCTTCAAAGAGTATTTAATGAGGCGGACGAATCTTGCAGGTCACCAAGCAAGATATTCGACCGTAGATGGCGATATACAATGTGCAAAATGTGTATTGGCCTTCCCTTTTCCAGATTAGTAAGTGCCTTCCACATAAGATATGAAACACAAATCAAGAAAAATTCCCCTTTTCAAATTCAACTTCAGAACCACCATAAGAGTATCCTTGGAGCACTAAGAGATTTTTCTGACAATAGTTACGAATATCAGGAATGTCCAAATCTGGATTTCGATGCAATAGAGGAGATTTTAAGAAGACTTCCAGTGCCCTCGTTGATGAGGGCAAAGACTGTTTGCAAAAACTGGAATAGGGTAATATCAGCCACTACTTCCAGTCTCCTCAATGTTGAGGATTGTCATCTTTTTGTTATGCAGCACATGGTGCAGGGCTTTCAAGGAATTTCTTTCTTCTGTAGCGCACTCAACCGCTGGTTTCGAATCCCTTTATTTCGCCAAAAGAAATGGGGTTGGCATTCTCACTATCATACGACACAGCTTTACCTTTGTGCTGCAGCAGCTGGGTTTTACCTCTTTCTTGATTATGAAGGTTCCTTGTGTCGCAAGCTGCCCATCGTAATTAATCCTGTAACCAAACAATGCATTGAGTTGCCTCCTCTTCCAGACGGTTACGGATGGACAAAAGGAACAGCCATAGAACTTATTGCCCAGTCTGGCCACTTCGATATTATTGCGTTAGGGTTCTATGAAAGGGAAACGGATTACTGTACCCTGCTCTACAATTCCATCACAGATATGTGGACCAGTACCCATGCCATGCCTGCTATTCCGTCAAACATCATTCTGACTGCTGCCTACCGGACAAGACACCATTGGACCAGCGCATTACACAATGGTGTGGTCTACTTTACACATAACTACGGTCTTCATCTGGGTTGTTATGACATTGTCTCCAAAATGTTTCAGTTTAAGGAGATCGAAGGAGGGTTGCCTCCGCAGATTGATTCTAATTCTGATGAAAACACCCACATCTCTCTGCCTTCCTTAGTGGCCTGTAATGGGAAGCTTCTTTTGGTAGGGAGGTTAGAGAAGGAGGTTGGGGAAGGAGGCTCCACATGGGGTGGTACCCCTTTCATCGAGCACGCTTTGGTTGGGATATGGGAGTTGAATAGTGATAACACATGGTTTTGGTCTCTCATTTCTGTTACTCCCCGTGATTTGTTTGAAGACATTGTGAAGTCATCCCAGGGAACAGATTTCATGGTTGCCGCTTTATCACATAAAATTTGGCTTACGATTAGAGGAAGCAGGAATGTTATGACAGTTGATTTGAGGTCCATGGAATGGAGCGCATTGCCAGGCTGCCCCACTGAAGATACTGTTGATACTTATCCAAGGACTGCTGTTTGTGGAACTTTGTCCAGTTGCAACCTTTCACACTTCAACTAATATCTACATTTATGATTCATCAACATTTATCGTTAATGTGTATTTACACTATTTTATTATTCTGATTTGTATATTTTGGATTCTCAGATCATTATATGTATCATATATATATATTGTACTTCACACTTCTAAATCAATTTTAATAAAGTAAAATTCTGATAGATTATAATACGTACCTTGATTAATTATCATTATATATGAGATTTAGAGTACAGATTGGTAACATCTCCCCAAACGATTAAAAAACAAACGTCCAAAGTAATGTATTTTTATTTTAAAAGCGAAACTCGGGAATCTTTCTACGTGCATATTCATTTAATTGATTTAATCTTTTACACATTTCATATGTATAATTATATTTAAACAAAATGAATTAGGTAAAGGAAATGTATTCTGCTCCTATATTCATCCATTTCAAGAAGAAATTTCCAAGCGCAGTATCGAATGAATTGTACATACGACTTTAGCATTCTTTGAGTTGTTAAATCAATAACACAATGTTGTAGAAGAAAGATTTTATAGGCTTCTGTAAATTCTGTACTGCCAACAAATTAATTTTCCGTCATGTATCACAAAAGCAGTACGATGTATGGTTCAATTTTTTTAAATGGTATATATATCCTGCCTGCCTGCCAATCCTCCAGTTCACCAACTTAGAAAATACAATTTTATTAGTATTACTTTTAAAGGGAATAAACTTATTGATAATGACGAGCTTTTAATATTAGAAAATTACAGAAATGTCATCTTTCATCAAGCAAAGTTATTTCATCATCTCTCTATTATTCAATGAATGCAATTTAAACTAGCACTTGCATCTTAAGAGGCTCAGGGGAAACACCCATAGGATAGAAAGTCAAAGATAAATTTTAATTGAATATTAATTCAAATTGTCAAATGAAGTTCAAAAAAACAGTTTTTCTTAAAATTAAGTAATATAATATGTGATTGAGATATAAATGTCCTTCTTCTGTAAGTAATTCTATCTCAAGTCTCTTTGATGGATTCCATACATATTTAGATTGATCCATACATATTGAGAGCGTGGTGAGTGTTTATTCCTAATTTGAATAATAGCTGTAGAGAAATCATGGCAATGGATGAAAACACGTGCATTAATGAAAAAATCTTCTAAAGAGAGAAATCAAATCCATCAGCATTTTATAGGACTTTGTAAATTCTGCAGTGCCCACTCATTAAATTTCTGTCATGTATCACAAATGCATGAAAAATAGATATTTGGTTTGATTTCTGTAAAGGGCATATTTGTATATATATATATAAGAGTCCTGCCTGCTAATCTTCCAGTTCACGAACTTAGAAAATACAATTTTATTTTAATTTTTAGTAGAATAAACTAATTTATAATGATGAGCTGTTACTATAAAAAAAAATTGTAGAAAAATAGTCTTTCATCAACCAAAGTTATTTCATCATCTCCTCAGTATTCAATGAACGCAATTAAAAAAATACATTGAAATCAATGAATGTGATGAGCAAAAGGTGCTTCTTAATGACTTTTTAATCTATTTTTTAATTCATAAATTAATATCTAAACGGAATTTAATTTATGTTACTGCTTGTAGTCTTTTCAACCATTTTGTTCACACGTGAATTCTTTCCCCAAACCCTAAATAAATGTCCCATGAATGGACTATGAATGGAAGGCCTCTAACTCTACATCGGATTTCGAGATGCACAAAAGGCAAAGTCATGCAACTCAACAAAATGGAGATCTAATCATCAATGAATATAGAATAACAAATGTTGCAACACACACGTAGCAACTCAACAAATATTGGAAGAAACTCTTAGCTAGGCAGAAACTAGAAATTTATAAGAAGAGTGAGTTGTCTCATCCATCAATGAAGATTCAAACATAATTTAATTAGATCAAACAAAAGATCTTTTCTGAGTAAGTGATGAGTGATGATTAAAATTGCTTGAAATTCAAATTTGTATAAGAAACTTGAAAATAAAAGATATTATAAATTTATTTTTCATAAAAGAATGATATTGTTTCTTTAAGAACATTCATATTTCTATTCTATATTCTTTGTAAATGTTGGAGTGAAAAATCCAATTGAATTTATAAATTATTTTAAATTGAAATCTATGTAGAAAAATGAAAATGGAAAAATAAATTCTTTGAAATTGAACTACACTATAAAAGTCGCTTTACAATAAAAAGGTTAGATTGTTCCATTTAAGAATATTCATATTTCTATTCTATATTCTTTGTAAATTTTTAAGTGAAAAAAATCCTAATGTTCTTATAATTATAGAAATATTTACCATTTTTCTTAAAAATATAAACAATTAGAAAGTTAAATGATAAAAAGATCAAGAAAAATACAATAAAATTAAAAACTTTATTTTGAAGAATTTATGTTTGGTGCAAAATGTTGGTGTCCAAAATGACGCTTATGCTCTAATAGGCTGCCAGTATACCCTCAGATGGATTTTAGGAATGGTTAACTCCAAAATGTTATGAGGTCTTAGGGTGACTGGACCAACTATAGGGACTTAACTGCCCTCTTCTGCTTCTGGCTCTGCAAAACCAAGGTGGGTGCACCTAACCCAGTATAAACTATACTTCACACACCAAAGACTGAGTTTGAATAACAGATAAATGGATAGCAAGAAAGTACTGAATGTTAACAACACACTCATTGACTCTCCATTGCTATGGGGTAGAACCACATACAACCCAATACTGAAAATTTAAGGAATGGTTCTTAATTTATGTTTTTGAATCATAACAACCTATCAGGACATGTCAGCAAGGAAATACTTATCTAGGCCAGTGCCTCATCCATTGGGCAAGAGTTCCTAGATAGACTACACACATACACACCAGAAATATACCTGAGATTCAAAGCCATAAACACATTTACAATCTCCTCTACTACTTACAAAATATCCCTACATAGACAAGAGATAAATTTAGGTCCCATCTGGAGTATCATTTAACCTAATCCTGGACTAGAGCTCAAGAATAAAGACCTATACACAAATTGTTATGCAATGAACTGGAAAGTTCAAAATTCATCTACGTTGACACAGGAGAGATGAGAATCATGTGCTTGCATTAAGTATAAAGAATCCTCAAGTGTGTATAGTCAATCCAAAGGAACCCTACTTGCAAACTCAGCTTAGACCTGTAACTTTCTTTCAAATTGCAAAAAAATCAAGACTGGACATTACAATTCAGACTGAGAAAAGGACTCACAACCTAGAAGTTTGAATACCTAACTCCCAATAATCAAAAAATGGTCACAAAAATTCCTTTATACCAGGGTTACAATGCAAGCATACGATCATTTCAAATTCAAAATTTCAAAATCACCTAACCCCACCGAGGAATAAACACAGATATGACAAGGGGTTCAGCCACAGCATCAAGCTCAAACAAGTCTAATCAACCAGCTGCAAACACTTCTCGAGCCAAGATTGTAATCATTCTTCACGGTACAAATCCCTCTGCAAACGACCGTCAAGCACCCTGGAGCACACTGGAGCGGCGGAGAAGATCAGTTTCACCAACTCTGGCCCATTCTGTCATCAATTTCGGTCCTTCTCGGTCGCTGAAAATGTTCACAGAGATTCAAAAATGAAGGCAAATGGTCACAATGCACTCGCGGGCTTCATGTTTTTAACCATTCAAACATCTTGGGCTAACTCCGCAATGGAGACGTCAAATAGTTGTCGCATGATCACATAGTTGAAAAGTGGCCCCTACGATCATGCGACAAGGCCATGAGACTACCACCCTGTCACCCGCCAGCCAATCAGGAAAAGCCTCATCACCGAAAACATCAGCCCCACCTATCTGGTGAACTGGCGACCGAAGAACTTTCACCAGTTCGCGAGATACTTTACACCATCACCAAAACACATAGCGATCACGTGACCATTGTTCGCTGAATCACCAAATGAACTACGGCATCACCTTTTTATTGCACGAATGTGCAAACACAATGAAATTTTGTCGGCACTGCCAGATCCTTTGCCCGGGCCTGCGTTCAAACCTTATTATCCTACCAGCTCAGACCAACTAGAGATCACCACGACACCACCTACCAACGGGACCACCAAACAAATACAGATGGGCCCTAGCACACGTGGCACCCTGTCGCATGATCGCATAGCCCAGAGATGGGCTATGCGAACATGCGACCACCCGTAGACCGCTACGTTGCTGCGTATAACTGCCACCGCATAACTCTGCAACCGCGACACCAAACCATTGTCGCATGATCACATAGCACAGAGATGGGCTACACGATCATGTGACAACTCACAGACTGTAACCGTAACCGCATGGAGTCAACAGCAAGGGGCCTGTCGCATGATCGCAAGCCGTGGAAATGGCCCTTGCAATCATGCGACAAGGCCATGAGACCACCACATCACCCACTTCTCTACATCTCTCGTGCCCACTGATGAAGCGCCACCACACTGCCATGGACACGTGTCAACCAGTTGCATGATCGCATAGCCAAAAATTGGGCTATGCGATCATGCGATAACCAACCCAAAGTCACCACATCATCACCTCCAGGACCACGGAACAGCAACCACCAACTACGAAGAGTCGAGACCCATGCAGACAGATGGCAAGCGATCGCATGATCACATGTCAAAAAAGTCTGACATGCGGCCATGTGATAGCCAATAAGGACATGCCATTTGTCACCCCTCTGACACCGGGCCCACTTCACCGAAGAGACACATGGAACAAACAAAATCAATGGCAGGCACATGATCGCATGGGGAAAGAATATTTCATGCGGTCACACGCTGACCGTTGATCTCCTCCCTCTGCCACTTTGAAGAAACTGGCCCCACATCGTCGCACTTGCACAGTTAAGATAGATGAACAAGGAGAACTGGTAGAAAAGAAGACATGCAAGGTCGAAAACACACAAGATTTTCGGTGAAAGATCAAAAACATAGAATTTTCAACATGACACAAAGGTAAACAAGGAAGCCGAAAACATCGAGGGTTTACATGCAGGCGAAAAAGGTCGAAAACATCATGGATTTTCTAAAACACTGTGGGTTTTCGACACTGTGGCAAATTTTGAAAACATTTCTTACAGAACTTGAAACTTGAATAACTCCTTGGGCTTTGCAAATTAGGAGATGCGACCTGGACTGAAGCAAGGCGACAACACTGAAGAGCACAGGGCAGGACACTTAACAAAAACATTGCATGGAATAGGCCAATTTCACAAGATTTTGCAATGACTGGAAAACGGACTAACAGTGGCTCTGTTTGGGGACGATGGGTAACTTGTGCCCATGCGAGAATTCAGGATTTCTGGGAGAGCAGACCACCCACTGGACAAAAATAGGGAACCCAAAAACTGGCAATCGAACAAGGAAAGGAAACACACAATAGAAAAGGGAAAGACTATACAAAGATCTACAGTATTTACAACCAGTCTCAAGGCCCCAACATTATAATCAATACTTACCTCTGTCAAACAAGTATTTTTCATCTCCATTCCACAGAGGAAAACTAAAAATTCTACTTCCACATGACAAAACACAATTATAGCCACTTTTCAAAAGCTTAAAACAAAGATTACTAGCACATTCCTCCTGAGGGCTGGAAAGGTAATCATACCAATTCTGAAAATGCTGTGGCACATGCATGTTGTAGTCAAAAAGGGAAATGCTAAAGGAGCTGCAACATAAATCACTTTCAAATTTACCACCACATTCGGGAAGCTTACTGTCCAACTAAAAAGAAAAACTCTCCAGCTCTATCAAACTATCAATGCAATCGCTATTGGATCCATTCATACCAAAAATTTGCACCTCCAAGGAGAAGATACACCGATCTTCATGCAAACACTGAGAGAACTCATCACGTGGGACATGATCACCGAATATAGGAGCAACTTGCATTTTGTCAACAACTGGCAAAACCAAAAATTATTGATAGGTGGGAAGAGAAACATCAACCTGTCCATGAGATGGTGAAGCTTGAGTAGCTAAAAGGCCATCCTTCCATGGCTTAACAAAAGATTCATAATCAGAAAAGGATTCAGAATCCACACAACTCTTCCAATCAGTACTCAAAACAATATTAGGGACCACTGAGTCACTTGAAACTAAGAAAACACTGGCAGCCTCATCATCTGACACATCATATATAACAGGGTTGCTTCCTGGTGGTGCTGGGGTAAGAAGGGGAGAAGAGGCAGACATGTCAAAGTCAAATCCCATTGACTCATGTTCCATATTAAAATCAATGTGTGCTGGATGTAAGAACCTAGAGCCATCACCCCCTGAATACCTGAGATATTCACAAGACAATAAATCTAAAATTTGTTCACTGTGAAGTGAATAGCTGTCCTCAAGAACATCATCTTCTGCCATACAATCATCAGAAATACTTTCATCTATCCAATCCTCTTCTTCATCTGACTGATTGCAAAGACTTTCTGCCCCATATTGAGAAAAGGCATCACTTTCATGGCTGCAAGAAAGAGTGTCAGCTCCTGACACATCTCCTTCATAAATTTTATCATTCTCAATATCAGCACTAATGAGAAAAGCCCCAAGTGCATCCTCAAGTTCAAGACTACCATCACCAAGTACCCAATCCCTGATACATCCATAATACTCCCACAAAGTATTTGACCAACTGGTTGACTCAGGAAAACAAAGCTCCAGGAATAAACCAATGAAATCAGATTCAAGAAACTCAACATCCTCAGGAAGCTCATCATATACTTCACAAAATCTATCATAGAACAAGGATATGGATAAATCCTTTCTACTTCCCACTTTTAATCTTACTAATCTCATGCAATCCCTAAGGATGCCCTCCTCAAGGAAAGCCAGCTCCTTATTCAACTTATCCATTAAACTTAATGCAATACTTCCACATAATTTTGCCAAACTACAACTGAAAACTTGAAGTATGCTAACCTCTGCTTACACCTTATCCTTCTTTTAGTGCTTGACCACTTTATAAGGAATATTTAAAACTTGAAAAATACCTGGGAAAATCTTGCAGCAGAAGACCTTTGGCTGGAAGGCAGGGAAGATCTTGGGCTCTCACCTTGAAGCTCCATCAAATAACTTTGTCATGTAGAGCCGCCACCTCCTTGAGAGGAAAATGTTTCACTATTTCTTCTTCCAACTAGCACAAAGCTACACCAGGTATACACATTGTTTATCAAGAGGAACACTGATCAAACAGAGAAAATCAGAGCCACCAATCACAACTAGGTGAGAAGATATCAACAAATTCTTGTTTTTGTATTTGACTCTTTCCAATGGCTCCCCAGCAGAGTCACCATCTTGTTGGTGACTCGGATGGGCAAATCAATCTAGTCAATAAGATTTTGAATACTTCAATATGACTGCAACCAAAGATTCTAATAGCTATTCTTCTTTTTCATTGTTCTCCCCAGCAGAGTCGCCATCTTGTTGGTGTCTAAAATCATGCTTATGCTCTAATAGGCTGCTAGTATACCCTCAGATGGATTTTAGGAATGGTTAACTCCAAAATGTTATGAGGTCTTAGGATGACTGGACCAACTATAGGGACTTAACTTCCCTCTTCTTCTTCTGGCTCTGCAAAACCAAGGCGGGTGCACCTAACCCAGTATAAACTATACTTCACACACCAAAGATCAAGTTTGAATAATAGATAAATGGATAGAAAGAAAGTACTGAATGTTAACCACACACTCATTGACTCTCCATTGCTATGGGGTAGAACCACATACAACCCAATGCTTAAAATTTAAAGAATGGTTTTTAATTTATGTTTTTGAATCATAACAACCTATCAGGACATGTCAGCAAGGAAATACTTATCTAGGCCAGTGCCTCATCCATTGGGCAAGAGTTCCTAGATAGACTACACACACACACACCAGAAATATACCTGAGATTCAAAGCCATAAACACATTTGCAATCTCCTCTACTACTTGCAAAATATCCCTACATAGATAAGAGATAAATTTAGGTCCCATCTGCAGCATCATTTAATCTAATCCTGGACTAGAACTCAAGAATGAAGACCTATACACAAATTGTTATGCAATGAACTGGAAAGTTTAAAATTCATCTACGTTGACACAAGGGAGAGATGAGAATCATGTGCCTGCATTAAGTATAAAGAATCCTCAAGTGTGTACAGTGAATCCAAAGGAACCCTGCTTGCAAACTCAGCTTAGACCTGTAACTTTCTTTCAAATTACCAAAAAATCAAGATAGGACATTACAATTCAGACTAAGAAAAGGACTCACAACTCAGAAGTTTGAATACCTAACTCCCAATAATAAAAAAATGATCACAAAAATTCCTTTATACCAGGGTTACAATGCAAGCATACGATCATTTCAAATTCAAAATTTCAAAATCACCTAACCCCACCGAGGAATAAACACAGACATGACAAGGGGTTCAGCCACAGTATCAAGCTCAAATAGGTCTAATCAACCAGCTGCAAACACTTCTCGAGCCAAGATTGTAATCATTCCTCACGGTACAAATCCCTCTGCAAATGACCGTCAAGCACCCTGGAGCACACAGGAGCAGCGGAGAAGATCAATTTCACCAACTCTAGCCCATTTTGTCATCAATTTCAGTCCTTCCCGGTCACTGGAAATGTTCATAGAGATTCAAAAATGAAGGCAAATGGTCACAATGCACTCGCGGGCTTCATGTTTTTAACCATTCAAACATCTCGGGCTAACTCCGCAATGGCGATGTCAAACAGTTGTCACATGATCGCATAGCCGAAAAGTGGCCGTTGCGATCATGCGACAAGGCCACGAGACTTCCACCCTGTCACCTACCAGCCAATCAGGAAAAGCCTTGTCATCGAAAACATTGGCCCCACCTATCTGGCGAACTGGTGACCGAAGAACTTTCACCAGTTCACAAGATACTTTACACCATCGCCAAAAGAATTAGCGATCACACGACCATTGTTCACTGAATCACCAAATGAACTAGGGCATCACCTTTTTATTGCATGAATGTGTGAACATAATGAAATTTTGTCGGCACCGCCAGATCCTTAGCCTGGGCTTGCATTCAAACCTTATTATCCTACCAGTTCGGACCAACCGGAGATCGCCACAACACCACCTGCCAACGGGACCACCAAACAAATATGGATGGGCCCCAGCACACGTGGCACCCTGTAGCATGATCACATAGCCCGGACACGGGCTATGCGAACATGCAACCACCCATAGACCGCTACCTTGCCGCGCATAACCGCCACCGCACAACTCCGCAACCGTGACACCAGACCGTTGTCACATGATCACATAGCATGGAGATGGGCTACGTGATCATGCGACAACCCGCAGACCGTAACCGCAACCGCATGGAGTCAACGGCAAGGGGCCTATTGCATGATCACAAGCCATGGAAATGGCCCTTGCAATCATTCGATAAGGCCATGAGACCGCCACATCACCCACTTCTCTGCATCTCTCGAGCCCACTAACGAAATGCCACCACACTGCCATGGACACGTTTCAACCGGTCGCATGATCACATAGCCAAAAATTGGGCTATGTGATCATGCGACAACCAACCCAAAGCCGCCACATCATCACCTCCGGGACCACGAAACAGTAACCACCAACTGCAAAGAGCCAGGACCCATGCGGACAGATGGAAAGTGGTTGCATGATCGCATGTCAGAAAAGTCTGACACATGGCCATGCGACAGCCAATAAGGACATGCCATTTGTCACCCCTCTGACACCGGGCCCACTTCACCGAAGAGATGCCTAGAACAAAAAAAATCAATGGCAGGCGCATGATCACATGGGGAAAGAATATTCCATGCAATCACACGCCCATAGTTGATCTCCTCCCTATGCCGTTTTGAAGAAACTGGCCCCACATCATCGCACTTGCATAGTTAAGATAGATGAACAAGGAGAACCAGTAGAAAAGAAGACATGCAAGGTCAAAAACACATAGGGTTTTCGGTGAAAGGTCGAAAACACACAGAATGTTCAACATGACACAAAGGTAAACAATGAAGCCGAAAACATCGAGGGTTTTCATGCAGGCTAAAAAAGTCAAAAACATCATGTATTTTCAAAAACACTATGGCAAATTTTAAAAACATTTCCTACAGAGCTTGAAACTCGAATAACTCCCTGGGCTTTGCGAATTAGGAGATGTGACCTAGACTGAAGCAAGGCGACAACACTGAAGAGCATGAGGTAGGACACTTAACAAAAACATTGCATGGAACAGGCCAATTTCACAAGATTTTGCAATGACTAGAAAACGGACTAACACAAAAGATTGAAATTCTTAGAACAAAAAGATATTTAGAAAAATAAATGAAGAACTTGTGACTTGATATGCGATAAAAGGGCATTCATTACATTGAAGGATTTAAATTTTCTGAGAATATTCAACACATGGAATTAGTCTTAATTGTGACTACCTATGACACATTTGCCCAAAATTATGTGGAAATGTCAAAAAAGGCCGCAACAATTTTTTTTAACTTACCCGTGTTATATTTTTACATTTCAAATGTGGTCAAGTAAATACAACACAAATAAAAGAATGTAATGAAGAGTAGAAACATTCAAAAATCTCTTCGAAATAGATAAGACTTGGAAAAAGGAAAATAAGGGAAAGTGAGGAAAAATAAAAGACTAAGAGGATATGGGTATCTAGAAATAGAAGGGTAAATAGGGATAAAAAAGGTATGGAAGAATATAATTAGTTAGTCTAAAGATATGAAGGAAAATGAGAAAGTCATCATAATCATCTAGTGTATGCGGATGGTTCAGCACATGTCAAGAATGATTAGGAGTTATATGGGGCTCATTTATAACATAAAAAATATTGCCTAGAACATTTCAAGGATGATCTTAGCCATGTTGAGAAAGGTACTTGGCGGTCTAGTTGATATTTATTGCACTCCCTAGTGTTCCACTTGATATTTATGATGTACACATTGTGTTGATAGCTTGGGTGTCTATCAGTACTAGTTTTGAAAATGCTTTGTGTTTCAATGAATTGGTATTTCCTGGGTTTTGTCTCTTTCAGAGATGGCTTACAACTTGTTTATGGTGTTCCAGTTTAATTTTTGGTAGACAGATGTACCCCAAGGATGTTTTTAGTGATATGCTTCATGATTGTGTTTTCTTGGCTTTGTAGTTATGACAAATTTCATGTTAGAATGGTTGTGGTAGCTTGATCATTGAGGAAATGTGATATATTTTCTTTCGAATGATGTTGCACATGTTAAAGTCATTGTGTGATCTACATAGTAGTAATTATTTTCTTTGGTGTTGTATTGTATATAGGTTCAGTTTAAAATATCATTCTCTTATTTATGTTACTTTGTCCTTGGCTCTAGAGGAGGTGTGTCAAGTGTGTGTAATTTTCAAGATAACATTAGATATTTTTTTATGATTTTTTGGGTCCTCTCTATCTCTTGGAGAAGACCTAGTCTTTCACCACAATTATGTTTTGGTGAAAGACTTTTGGAATACCCCTTCTCCCTTATTATGGCTAGCCTAATTTTTATTTGGCATTGATCTAACATTGTATAAATAGAAGATCAAACCAATTGAAATTTATGAGAAATGGGTGTGAGAACTAGGAGATACAAATTTGAGGAAGTAGTGGTGTGTGGCGAAAAATTTGGAGTAGCATTATTAATGAATTATTGAGACATCATGTCAAAAGCATTTACATTCTAAGCAGAATACTCGAAGTAGTTTGTTGAATGCCTATCATTATATTTTAATTCATGTATCTTATGTTGAGATGGTAAGAGCCTTAAAAACATAAAGTGTGTTGGTGTTCGAAAACTCTTATGCTCTAACAGGCTGCCAATATACCCTCAGAGGATTTTAGGAATGGTTAGCTCCAAAATGGAATGAGATCTTAGGGTAACTGGACCAACTCTAGGGACAAGACTACCCTCTTCTGCTTCTGGCTCTGCAAAACCAAGGTAGGTGCACCTAACCCAGCATAAAATATACTTCACACACTGAGGACTGGGTTCATATAGCAGATGACTGGATAGTAAGAGGGTACTAAATGATAACCACACATTCATTGACACCTCTACTATGCAAGATAAAATGGTCTTGTGAAGGATATTACTGGTGATGGTATTGATATAAAGATGCAGGAAAATAGCCCAAACCCATCAAACATTGGACTCAACTGAATATACTAATCCTTGATCAGTGCCATTATCCATTGGACAAATCATCAAATGCAAATATAGAAGCATGAACCAACTACTGTCAAAGATTCAAAACCATAAATACAACTATCCCAGCCCACCCACTGCTTATAAGATCTTTCTATAGACAACCAAAATGAATCTATGCCCTATCTGAAGTATATTTCACTCAATCCTAGATCAAGAACTAAAGACTAGAACATATGCAGAGGCAACCCAATGCAATGGATCAGAAAATCTAAAACTCACAAGACTGACACCAAAGAGAGACATGAAAGCATGAGAGTAATTGTATTAAGTTTGATGAATCATGTACATGTCTATACCAGAAATGAGACAACCACTTCAATAACCTGCAAAAGATGTCTAGAAACTCTATTCAACCTTCTACAATGTAACAAAGTTCCCTACTTCCCACTGGAATTGAAAAAATCCAAAACCCTGAACAAGTCAAAAAATTGACCCTTTATACCACTAGCTGCCATGGGAACCCAAAATGGGTTACAACAAGCTACAGATAGCTAGGGCATAGCCTTCACCCACCACACCAAGAAACAACTAGAAAACCATAAATTCTAGGTACCACCTATCGCTGCAAACCCAAATTTGAAAATAAACAGTCACATACAATTCGCAGGCTTCAAGCTTCATGACTGTTCACCTCTAGTCGCGCAACCGCGCAGTCACAACCTCACCGCCATATGAAACTGGGCAACAAAATATGTTTGGTCGCATGATCGCATAACCCGAAAATGGGTTATGCAAACATGCGACAACCGGCTATCCTCTACCTTCCACTAACTACTGACGCCAGACTGTCACTGCAAAAGGGAATGTCACATGTTTGCAAGCCAAAAAACTGGCTCACGTGAACATGTGACAAGCTGCTACAATGCACCCCGTCGACCGTCTAATCGGAGACTGCCATGACACCACCCACCACTGAGCCCACCAAACAACTGTAGACGGGCCCCAGGGACACGTGGCACCCTGTCATATGATCGCATAGCCTAGAGACGGGCTATGCGAACATGTGACCACCTGCAGGCAGTAACCGTAACTGCATGAAGTCAACACCAAGGGGGTCTGTCGCATGATCGGAAGCCATCGAAATGGCTCTTGTGATCATGTGACAAGGCCATGAGACCACCTCATCACCACCCACCATCCAAAAGAAAACTGCCACGACACCACCTACATGGTATCCAAACCCACTGCACAAAATGCATACCTCCACAGCAACAACCAACAGGCCCACCTGACAAGATGCCAACACACCGCCATGGATACGTGGCAAGCGATCACATGATCACAAAGCCAAAAATTGGGCTATGCGACCATGCGACAACCTATCACAGGCTGCCACATGTCCGCCTTTGGGACCATCACCGCAACCACCAATCGCGAAGAGCCGGGACCCATGCGCAAGGAAAGAGCCGGTCGCATGGTCGCATGTCAAAAAACTCTGACATGCGATCATGCGACAACCAATAGGAACACGCGCCTTCGCCTCCCCTATGACATCGGGCCCACCTCGTCGAGGCAATGCTGGAAACAAACAAGATCAACGGTAGGTGCATGATCGCATGGGGAAAGAATATTCCATGTGATAACACACCGACCGTTGATCTCCTTCCTCTGCCATTTTGAAGAAACCAGCCCCACATCACCACACTTGCGTGCTAAGCAAAGAAGACTGCTAGGCAACCGAACAGAAATTGGGACCCACCATTCCGTGATCACGTGACTACGGGAAACTAACCGCCCGCGTGATTGTGAGATGCTAGCAGATAACCGCTAGATATTTGGAGATCACATGACTAAAGAGAAAAAGACCGCCCGCCAGGTCGCTGAAGGTTAGGCGCCAATTGCCAAGCATGAAGAGATCTCACGACAACACAGTCGCCAGATCACTGAATAAAAGATGTAACCACCTGGAGACTTGGAGAGAGCACGACTAACACCATGCAAAGACTGGGCCCCACCACCCATCGCACCTATGCAATTAGAGAAAACACTAGCAAATAGGGAACTAGTGCGAGGTTGAAAATGCATAATGTTTTCGATGAAAGAGGATCGAAAACACACAAAGTTTCTGACACGAGATCGAAAACACAGGAATTTTCAACATGACACAAAGGATAGCAGGGAAACTGAAAACACCGAGGGTTTTTATGCAAGTCAAAAAGGTTGAAAACAACGTGGATTTGCAAAAATACTGTGGGTTTTCGACACTGTGGTAGAATTTGACAATATTTCCAGCAGACTTTAGAATTTGAATATCTTTTGGGATTTTGCACTTCAGCACGTGCGAATTGGACCAGAGCTTGGTGACAACACAAGGAACTCATGGCAAAGGGTACATCAAGAAAACTTGCAAGGCAATAGGCCATTTTCAAAGGATTTTTGCATGATAGAAAAATAGCCTAACAGTGGCTCTAGTTGGGGATGCATGCCTCCTACAGGCATGGCAAGGATTTAGAATCACTGGGAGAGCAAACCAACCACTAGACAAAAATAGGGAACCCAAAAATGTAGGGAACAGGAAGGGAAACACACACAATAGGAAAGGGAAAGACTATACAAAGATTTATAGTATTTACAAAAGGCTGAAGGCCCCAAAACTATGATCAATACTTGCCTCTGTCAAACAAGTAGTTCTCATCTCCACACATGAGAGACAAACTGAAAATTTTGCTTCCATGTGATAGAACACAATTATATCCACTCTTCAAAAGTTTAAAACAAAGATTGCTGGTACATTCCTCATGAGGGCTGGAAAAGTAATCATACCAATTCTAAAAATGTTTTGGCACATGCATGTTGCAATCAAAAAAGGAAATGTTGAAGGAGCTGCAACATAAACCATCCTCAATCCCTTCAACAAACTTAGGAATTTTATTGTCCACATGGAAAGAAAAGCACTCCAGTCCTATCAAACTGTCATTGCAATCACTACTGGATCCATTCATACCAGAAATTTGCATCTCCAAGGAGAAGATACATTGATCTTCATGCAAACACTGAGGGGACTCATCACATGGGACATCATCATTAAACATAGGAGCACTCTGCATCATGTCAGCATCTAACAAAACCAAAGATTTTTGACAGGTGGGAAGAGAAACATCAACCTGTCCATGAGATGGTGAAGCTTGAGTAGCTAAGAGACCATCCTTCCATGGCCTAGCAACAGATTCAAAATCAGAAGAGGATTCAGAATCCACACAACTCTTCCAATCAGTACTCAAAACAATATTAGGGACCATTGAGTCACTTGAAACTAAGAAAATACTGGCAACCTCATCATCTGACACATCATATATAATAGGGTTTCTAGCGGGTGGTGTTGGGGTAAGAAGGGGAGAAGAGGCACACATGTCAAAGTCAAATACCATTGACTCATGCTCCATATCAAAATCAATGTGTGCTAGATGTAAGAACTCAGAGCCATCTCCCCCTGAATATCTTAGATACTCACAAGACAAGAGGTCTGAAATTTGTTCACTCTGAAGTGAACAACTGTCCTCAAGAACATCATCTTCTACCATAAAATCATCAGCAATACTTTCATCTATCCAGTCCTCTTCTTCATCTGATTGATTGCATAAACTTTCTGCCCTATATTGAGAAAAGGCATCAATTTCCTGACTACAAGAAAGAGTGTCAACACCTGACACATCTCCTTCATAAATTTTATCACTCTCAATATCAGCACTACTGAGCAAAGCCCCAAGTGCATCCTCAAGTTCAAAATCATCATCACCAAGTACCCAATCCCTGATACATCCATAATACTCCTCCCACAAGGCATTTGACCAACTGGTAGACTCAGGAAAGCAAAGTTCCAAGAATAAACCAATGAAGTCAAATTCAGGAAACTTAACATCCTCAGGAAGCTCCTCATACACTTCATAGAATCTATCATAGAACAAGGATATGGATAAATCATTTTTACACCCCACCTTCAAAGTGACTAATCGTATGTAATCCCTAAGGATGCCCTAGTCTAATAATGCAAACTCCTTATTCAACTTATCCATTAAACTTAATGCAATACTTACACATAATTTTGCCAAACTGCAACTGAAAACTTGAAGTATGCTAACCTCTGCTCACACCTTATCTTTCTTTTAGTGCTTGACCACTTTATAAGGAACATTTAGAACTTGAAAAATACCTGAAAAGATCTTGCAGTAGAAGACCCCTGGCTGGAAGGCAGGGCAGATCTAGAGCTCATCCTATAGCTCCATCAGATAACTTTGTCATGCAGAGCCGCCACCTCCTTGAGAGGAAAAAAGTTTTACTGTTTCATCTTCCAACCAGCACAAAGCTACACCAGGTATACACACTATTTATCAGGAGGAACACTGATCAGACGGAGAAAATCAGAGCCACCACTCACAACTAGGTGAGAAATTTTTTGCAAATGCTAATGCTTGTATTTGACTCTTTTCAAGACTCTCCCCAGTGGAGTCACCATTTTGTTGGTGTTCGAAAACTCTTATGCTCTAACAGGCTACCAATATACCCTCAGAGGATTTTAGGAATGGTTAGCTCCAAAATGGAATGAGATCTTAGGGTAAATGGACCAACTCTAGGGACAAGACTACCCTCTTCTACTTCTGGCTTTGCAAAACCAAGGCGGGTAATCCTAACCCAGCATAAAATATACTTCACACACTGAGGACTGGGTTCATATACCAGATGACTGCATAGTAAGAGGGTACTAAATGATAACCACACATTCATTGACACCTCTACTATGCAAGATAAAATGGTCTTGTGAAGGATATTACTGGTGATGGTATTGATATAAAGATGCAGGAAAATAGTCCAAACCCATCAAACATTGGACTCAACTAAATATACTAATCCTTGATCAGTGCCATTATCCATTGGGCAAATCATCAAATGCAAATATAGAAGCATGAACCAACTACTGTCAAAGATTCAAAGCCATAAATACAACTATCCCAACCCACCCACTACTTACAAGATCCTTCTGTAGACAACCAAAATGAATCTATGCCCTATCTGAAGTATATTTCACTCGATCCTAGATCAAGAACTAAAGACTAGAACATATGTAGAGGCAACCCAATGCAATGGATCAGAAAATCCAAAACTCACAAGACTGACACCAAGGAGAGACATGAAAGTATGAGAGTAATTGTATTAAGTTTGATGAATCATGTACATGTCTATACCAGAAATGAGACAACCACTTCAATAACCTGCAAAAGATGTCCAGAAACTCTATTCAGCCTACTACAATGTAACAAAGTTCCCTACTTCCCACTGGAACTAAAAAATTCCAGAACCCTAAACAAGTCAAAAAATTGACCCTTTATACCACTAGCTGCCATGGGAACCCAAAACAGGTTGCAACAAGCTACAGATAGCTAGGCCATAGCCTTCACCCACCACACCAAGAAATGGCTAGAAAACCATAAATTCTAGGTACCACCTGTTGCTGTAAACCCAAATTTGAAAATAAACAGTCACATGCAATTTGCAGGCTTCAAGCTTCATGACCATTCGCCTCTAGTCGCGCAACCCCACAGTCACAACCTCACCGCCATATGAAACCGTGCAACAAAATATGTTTGGTCGCATGATCGCATAACCTGAAAATGGGTTATGCGAACATGTGACAACTGGCTATCCTCTGCCTTCCCCTGACTGCCGACGCTAGACCATCACCATAAAAGGGCATGTCGCATGTTTGCAAGCCAAAAAATTGGCTCACGTAAACATGCGACAAGCCGCTACCATGCATCCCATTGGCCATCAAATCAGAGACCTCCATGACACCACCCACCACTGAGCCCACCAAATAGCTGCAGACGGGCCCCAGGGACACGTGGTGCCCTGTCGCATGATTGCATAGACCTGAGATGGGCTATGTGAACATGTGACCACCTGCAGGCAGTAACCACAACCACATGAAGTCAACACCAGGGGGGTCCGTCGCATGATCGCAAGCCGTGGAAATGGCTCTTGCGATCATGTGACAAGGCCATGAGACCGCCTCATCACCACCCGCCAGCCAAAAGAAAACTACCATGACACCACCTGCGTGGTATCCGAATCCACTACACAAAACACATACCTCCACAACAATAACCAACGGGCCCACCTGACAAGATGCCAACACATCGCCATGGACATGTGGCAAGTGGTCGCATGATCGCATAGCCAAAAATTGGGCTATGCGACCATGCGACAGCCTATCACAAGCTGCCACATGTCCACCTTTGGGACCATCACCACAACCACCAATTGCGAAGAGCTGGGACCCATACGCAAGGAAAGACCCGGTCACATGGTCGCATATCAGAAAACTCTAACATGCGATCATGCAACAACCAATAGGAACACGCGCCTTTGCCTCCCCTCTGACATCGCCCCACCTCACCGAGGCAACACTGGAAACAAACAAGATCAACGACAGGTGCATGATCACATGGGGAAAGAATATTCCATGCGATCACACACCGACTGTTGATCTTCTTCCTCTGCCATTTTGAAGAAATCGGCCCCACATCACCACACTTGCACGCTAAGCAAAGAAGACCGCCAGGCAACTGAATAGAAACTGGGACCCACCATTTCATGATCACGTGACTATAGGAAACTAACCACCCATGTGATCGTGAGATGCTAGTAGATAACCACCAGATATTTGGAGATCACGCGACTAAAGAGAAAAAGACCGCCCGCCAGGTCGCTGAAGGTTAGGCGCCAACCGTCAAGCATGAAGAGATCTCACGACAGCATGGTCGCCAGATCACTAAATAAAAGATTTAATCACCCAGAGACTTGGAGAGAGCATGACTAACACCATGCAAAGATTGGGCCCCACCACCCATCACACCTGCACAGTTAGAGAAAACACTAGCAAACAGTGAACTAGTGTGAGGTCGAAAACACACAATATTTTCAATGAAAGAGGATCGAAAACATACAAAGTTTCCAACACAAGATCGAAAACACACAGGAATTTTCAACATGACACAAAGGATAGCAGGGAAACTGAAAACATCGAGGGTTTTTATGCAGGCCAAAAAAG
The DNA here is from genome assembly GCA_027943335.1 of Chamaecyparis obtusa. NCBI lineage: Eukaryota > Viridiplantae > Streptophyta > Pinopsida > Cupressales > Cupressaceae > Chamaecyparis > Chamaecyparis obtusa. The sequence goes on along the minus strand of BSBK01002082.1, from coordinate 724,811 downwards.
TTGAAAACAACGTGGATTTGCAAAAATACTGTGGGTTTTCGACACTATGGCAGAATTTGACAATATTTCCAATAGACTTTAGAATTTGAATATCTTTTGGGATTTTGCACTTCAGCACGTGCGAATTGGACCAGAGCTTGGTGACAACACAAGGAACTCATGGAAAAGGGTACATCAAGAAAACTTGCAAGGCAATAGGCCATTTTCAAAGAATTTTTGCATCACAGAAAAATAGCCTAACAAAGTGTGTGTTAAACACTTTCTTAGATTATTTGACAAATGGTACCTAAATGTGTTTTGAATCCCCAAGAAATAGTAACATGTTAGGTAAACATCCAAAAAATTCACACATAATAACTAGAAGGAAGTTATTAGAATTTTGAATTTAAAATTTTAAAAATTTAATTGTGTAGTTTTTTCTAGCATGTCCTCGGATGAATACTAAGTGAAATGAACCTATTTAAGGAAGTCATACCTTGAGGCAAGAATCAATTGATTTGAATGTTGTCATAGTAAATGTAAATTGAATTGTTAATGTTTGAGAAAATAGAGATGAATAGAAATTAGAGAATGAGTCAAATTCAACACAAAATTGTGCCACTTGTTTTTTATTAAGTGAAATAGGTTTTACAGGGTTCCTAAAACCCACAACTCTAAAAAGGAAGTTTGAAGCAAGAATAGTGTTGGTGTTCTTTTTCTCCAAAGGTTAGATTGACATAAAGATTGACAGGGCTAGTGTCACATTCACTCAACACTCCAAATCTGACAAGAAAAAGGGCCAACTGACAAGGATCAAAGAGAGATCCTTCTACACTTTGAGCTCCACATCACTTAGGTGGGTATACCTCATCTACACACTCATACAACTTGTGTTACACTATAGGCCTGCAGGTAACTGATTGTGGAATGGTTCTCAAACCCATATAGGTATCCTGTACCTCAAATTAAATCAATATCTCATGCAATAGCCCTACTTGCATGGAGTGAGTATGAAAACCAGAGACCTACGTTAACAACATGGAAGGGAAATGGTGGAACTTAATGTAAATGATTTTAGATAGATTGAAGGGAACCCTAAGATACCCTAAGTCTCTCATAGACGAGTGTCTTATCCAATGGGCCATAGAGTCAATTACCCTATTGCAAGAGAAAGCTATGAAACAAGAAAATAATACATTCATCCCATATCAGATCATACATTACCAAACCACCTATGTACCCAAATGTGCTATCACTCATTTAAAGGATTTTAACCCTCCCCTTAGAAGAGACCTATAAACAAACAATACATAACCAGCATCCACTGGAAGACAAGCGTGACATATCTTTGATACCCCAGCTCATACACATCTAAACACCAGTCCCAGACCTAGTTTCTTCTGTGAAAACAACTCTACTGCAGACACTCATTGGAAATGCAAGTAGAAAGATTACAACACCCTTGATGCTATAATTGATAAGTCTAAAACCCAAATGGAGACAATCTGATAGCATAACAAATATATTGAATCCTCATACATAAGACATCTGTTACAACATGCACTGTATTCTCAGAAAACCAGAGAGGAAAGAGGGAACTCTATATGCAGAGAAAAGGAAATATCTACAGGAAAAGGACCCTTCACTTGGAACCAGAAAGGAACTCTAAGCTGGAACCCCTCTAAAATAAAAAATGCAGCACTATATACCGCTGGTTACCTTGGAATCCCAAATAGTAGGATGCAACAAGCTACAGGTAACCATGGTTAGGGCTTTCACCCACCCAATCAACTAGAAACAACTACAAATTTATTACAGGGGCAGAAAACCAATCGGCCATGCCTGAGGAAGATCTGCACTCATGATAAATCTCTGGGAAAGTACTACAAATCATGAAAATTTGAAATTGCCAACCCTTTGTGGCCACATGCAACACACCTCAAGCACAAAACCACACACTACAGACCCTACAAATTAATCACATAGCTTCTCGGGACCACACTACAACAAGTAGCAAAATCTCACCTACCAGATTTAGCCACGCAAGCATTGAATTCTAGTCCTTCTTGTTACAGAAAACCTTTAAAATATTCATATCCTGAAAACAACAGTTAGCTCATGGCGCCAGCAGAGAATCAATGGTCAACATTCAAACTAGGATCAACTTATATCAGCACCGTTAGATCTTCATACTTCACGGGCTTTATGTTTTTAACCCATCCAGACACCTCAAGTTAACTCCGCAATGGTGACGTACAACAGTTGCCGCATGATTGCATAGCCCATAAATGGGCTATGCGAACATGCGACATGCCTCCACGTCAGCCCCATGTCACTGCTCCCACCAAGAAACTGCCACATCACTACTCCCTACCAATCGAGAATGCCCACGCCACCACCTGCCACCGGGCCCCAGCACAATGTGACACCCTTGTCCCATGATCACATTGGCAAAAGATGGCCCTTGCAATTATGTGACAAGGCCACAAGACTGCCACCTCACTGCTCCCCGACCAGTGAAAAGTGCACACATCGCAACAAAACTGAGAACCAAACCCACTGCACTGAGAAAAGCTTTAACCCTTTGGGAAGATCGAACAGTTGTCACAAGATCACAAGAGGAAGGAATATTCCTTACAATCATGCAGCAACCGTTGATCTCTTCTCCATTTTCATTCCAAAAAGCTTGGGCCCACTGACATGTCCACCTTAGCATACGTGGACCAATAGGAATGCCCCAATTCACTCCTTTTCTAACACTAGGACCACTTCTAATTTTTGCGCAGTCAGCTCTGACATCCCTCCACTGTGCACTAGCATAACCAATGAAACACCACCACGGAGGCCTGACCTGACAAATGACCCCACCAAGAAACTTACCTTCATACCGCATCAACGACTCTCGTTAGAGTACATGGTTAAAAGGGCTTCATCTTTCCTCAGCGATGTAGCAACAACCACTGATCTTTGTCGCTTGTTAAACATCTGTCAGACCCCAGTCAACGGGCCTCCTAGGATAGGTGTCAATCGGTCGCATGATCGCATGTCACAAAACTCTGACATGCGATCATGCGATAGCCAACCACAGGCCGCCACATAGCCACCAGTGGGACCACTGCCTTTCTAAAAGAAAACAAGCCCCACTAACACAATACAGTAAGTAACATGCAGACTAGTCAAAAAGCACCGAATCAGTACACTTGTCAACGGACCCACTTGGACCCACACAAGAAAATCTAACGGCTGTCGCAAAAGCGGGGAGTCACAAGGTCGAAAACAACCAGGGTTTTTGACATTGACACACAAGAAAACAAAGGATGCAAAAACATTGAGGGTTTTCATGTAGACCAAAAAGGTAGCAAGGAAACCAAAAACATCATGGGAAGCCAAAAAACATTGTGGGTTTTTGACACTTTGGCAGATTCTGAGACTATTTCCTACAGATCTTAAAACTTGAATAATTCCCTAGGTTTTGCGATTTAGGAGGTGCGATCTGAACTGGAGCAAGGTGACATAATGAACCAACTATGGCTAAGGGCGCACACCATGAAACATCATAGATTTTAATTTCAAGTCAAAACTATGCAGCAGGGTGGGATAACTTCAAAATTTGCAGAGAATAGGCCATTTTCATAGGATTTTTGCATTGACAGGAAAATGGACTAACAATGGCTCTAGTTGGGGACATGGGTAACTTGTGCCCATGTGAGAATTCAGAATTTCTGGGAGAGCAGACCACCCACAAGACAAAAAGGTAGGGACCTCAAAAATATAGGGAACAGACAGGAAAGGGAAACTATTCACAAAATGTACATTTTTTACAAAAAACCTGCAGCAACAAACAAGAGTCAGTTCCTACCTCTGTCAAAAATCTGATTTTCATTTCTTCCTTCATGTGGCACATCAAGCATTCTATTTTCATTTATTTCAATAGGCGTGTCAACATGTTCAACCAGCATATTAGGAAGAACAACGTAGCTATCTTCATAGTGCATGTAAAATTTATTGACACTCTCTTCATCTTGCTCACTATGAAGAAACAATTCAGCATACCCATGAATAGTACCATTAGATAATAACCTATTCTCTTCTACTAATTCATGTATTCTATCAATTGGAAACACAAAAGCCTCATATTCTACCTGCTGAAAGGCTTCATTTATACCTTGACTTTGTATTTCCATGGGTGCAATCGGCTGGAATTCAGATGAATAGTCAAGCTCATGTTTACAAATGTGATTAATACCAAATTCTACAACTATTCCACAACCTGCTGATGGACTAGATGCAACATCATCACTTAAAACTTTATCACAGGTGGAAAAAGAAGAACATCCTGACTCAAATGAATCTGAAACCTCCATGTGTTCCTCAAACAAAGGATTGACGACTCCATGAAATACACCTTGTTGAACATCATGACAAAAAATGGGCTTATAATCATCATAGTCTTCATCATATAAAGTGTTAGTCTTCATCATATAAACTAGGATCAACTTATATCAGCACCGTTAGATCTTCATAATTCACGGGCTTTATATTTTTAACCCATCCAGACACCTCGGGTCAACTTCGCAATGGCGATGTACAATAGTTGTCGTATGATCGCATAGCCCAGAAATGGGCTATGTGAACATGTGACACACTTCCACATCAGCCCCATGTCACCGCTCCCACCAAGAAACTACCACATCACTACTCCCTACCAATCGGGAATGTCGAGGCCACCACCTGCCAAAGAGCCCCAGCACAATGTGACACCCTTGTCGCATGATCGCATGGCTGAAAGATGGCCCTTGTGATTATGTGACAAGGCCACAAGACTGCCACCTCACTACTCCCCGACTAGTGAAAAGTGCACACATCACAACAAAACTAAGAACCAGACCCACTACACTGAGAAAAGCTTTAACCCTTTGGGAAGATCAGATGGTTGTCGAAAGATCGCAAGGGGAAGGAATATTCCTTATGATCATGCAGCAACCGTCGATCTCTTCTCCATTGTCATTCCAAAAAGCTCGGGCCCACTTACATGTCCACCTCAGCGTGCGTGGACCAACAAGATTGCACCAATTCACTCCTTTTCTGACACCAGGACCACTTCCAATTTTTGTGCAATCAGCTCTGACATCCCTCCACTGTGCACTGACATAACCAATGAAACACCACTACGGAGGCCTAACTTGACAAATGACCCCACTGAGCAACTTACCTTCATACCGCATCAACGGCTCTAGTTCGAGTGCATGGTTAAAAGGGCTTCATCTTTCCTTAGTGATGTAGCAACAACCACTGATCTTTGTCGCTTGTCAAACATCTGTTAGACCCCTGCCGACAGGCCTGCTGGGATAGGTGTCAACCGGTCGCATGATCACATGTCAGAAAACTCTGACATGCAATCATGCTACAGCTAACCACAGGCTGCCACATAACCACCAGTGGGACCACTACCTTTCTGAAAGAAAACCGGCCCCACTGACACAATACAGTCAGCAACACATGGACTAGTTAGAAAGAGCCGAATCAGTACACCTGTCAATGGACCCACCTGGACCCACACAAGAAAATCTAACGGCTGTGGCAAAAGCATGAAGGATAAACATCGTGCATCTTCACCATGCGAAAATGCGACAACCACCAATTTTGTCTGAAGTTTAACCACACCGAGTAGCCGAGAAGAACTAGGTCCCACCAATCGATCGCACTTGCACACTTAAGACCGACAAACAAGGAGTGCCAGCAAAAGGAAAGAAATGCGAGGTTGAAAACATCCAAGGTTTTTGGTGCCAAAAGACAAGCATGCAAAAGCAGGGAGGAACAAGGTCGAAAACAACCAGGGTTTTTGACATTGACATATAGGCAAAAAAAGGATGCGAAAACATTGAGGGTTTTCATGTAGACCAAAAAGGTAGCAAGGAAACTGAAAACATCATGGGAAGCCAAAAACATTGTGCATTTTTTACACTTTGGCAAATTCTGAGACTATTTCCTGTAGACCTTAAAACTTGAATAATTCTATGGGTTTTGTGATTTAGGAGGTGCGATCTGAACTAGAGCAAGGTGACATAATGAAGCAACTATGGCTAAGGGCGCACACCATGAAACATCATATATTTTTAAAGCAAGTCAAAACTGTGCAGCAGGGTGGGATAACTTCAAAATTTGCGGAGAATAGGCCATTTTCATAGGATTTTTGCATTGATAGGAAAATGGACTAACAAATAGAACAAATAAGAAACAAGCCACAAAAAGGCCAGGGCTGAAAAGCCACAAAAAAATAGAGCAGACAAGGCTAGAGAAAGCCAAAAATACCCAAATCCAGGGAAGCAAATGAAGGAACAAATAGCCCAGAGGGCGAAATGGAGACCATTATGTTCATAGTGTGACTATTCAAAAATGGGATACAACCACTGTCCTCATTGCAAATCATTGTGGTTGTAAGATAATGCTCTGACTATAATGGAGTCTTTCATTTTCTAGGATACTCTTCACTTCAGTGAGAAAATCTTCTTCTTTTTGCCATGTCAACTTACCTTCCTTCGTGATGGCCAAGTTGGCGAACCAATCAGCCATACCGTTGGCTTCCCTGTACACATGGGAGATATACACCTTTTCAAAAGAGTTAAGAATGGCTTGAGTATCGAAAATGATGTTGGATATAGTCCATGAGGGAGAGTGAGTGAGGTTTAAGCAGTTGATGATGTTCATCAAGTCTCCTTCCAGCCAGAGCCATTTGACCCCCATATCATGAGCTAGTTTGGTAACCTGTAGAGTTGCACATGCTTCAACATAATGATTGGTTTGAGAGCCCAAAGGGAGACTAACAGCCATAATGCCAAGGCCAAAGAAATTCCTCATGATTCCTCTACTTCTAGCTTGTCCTAGGTTCCCTTTGGCAGCACCATCGAAGTTGGCTTTGGTCCAGCTAGTTGGGGGGCTACTCCACTCACAATTCTATCTTTTATCCTGGGTAGCTGTCTAAGACTTTCCTACAAGATGATTAGATCTTCCATAATAGAAAAAGGTCTCCTTAACAGCATGTTGCATTTTTTCAAAGATAATTTTAGGGGGAGAGGAACAATCATGAAAAATGTGATTGTTACGCTCCTAGATTCCCCAGCAAAGATGGGGAAGGATCCCGGTACAGAATAAGTGGAAGTCCTGATTAAACCTTTTGAAAGCCCATTGGGAAAAGAGATCAAGGAAGGACAGGGAAAAACAATTGATGTTGGAGAAGGGTCAACATCACGTGCTCCTAATGGTATGCATGAACTTTTAAATTTAGTTCAAACTGTAAAGAGAAATATTAATTATAGAAACTTAGATCATTTACTTACAATGGATGTGGAGAATTTGAGATCACTTGCTAATGTTCAACCCTTAAGTCTTTCTAAGAAGAGATCAATGAATATGATAGCAAGAGAAATATTGGTTAAATTTGATAATTTTGAAACACTTGAACAAGCTCAATTACTTTCACTTGTACTTATAAACAAAAAGTTGGAAGGGGCATTAAAATTATTGGGTATATCACATCATCAAAGAAGAGAAAAGTGGCTGACATGCAAACTGATATGATTGAAAAAATTAAGAAAGGTTTGAACAAGCTAGTGGAGCGATCTCGAACTATAGATAAGACCATTACAAGAAAAGTTATGTTGACATCCATTGTAGGTAACACTATGGGATGAAAAAGACAAATATCTTCAGTTTCATCTCAGTTTGGTTTTAATAGGAAAACAATATAATGATATGTTAATAGGAGAATACTTTTGGATGAGAGCACCGTGGAAGGCAATTGGGCAATCATTTGTGGAGCTCCTCATTCTGATAGGATTGATGAAGGAATAAAAAATTTGGTCACATCATTTTGGAATGATAATACACATCCTTCGTCAAATACTAGAAATGTTATCAGACATAGAATTTTAGCTAATCAATATGAATATCATTCGAAACTGGACACAACACAACATGAAATGTATGTATCATTTTGTAGTTGATACCCTAATATAAATATTGGGAAAACATTGTTTGAAAGATTGAAGCCATATTATATTAGGACAAACAAAGTGTTTGAAACTTGTTGTTGTCATTATCATATTGAATTTTCTCTCCACTATCAGGTTTTTCAAAAGTTTGTAGAAGACACTTATGGTTTTGAAAATGCTCCTCCTACTAGACGAATTGAGTTCATCTCATCCATTTTATGTGACAAAAGAGATGATGTAGCTGGACAAATAAATTGCATAAATGAAATATGCCAAACATGTGCTGATTTGACTATTTTTCCTTTGAAAAATGAAAATATTGATGTAACAAACATGGTAAATTGAAAGAGTTACAAATATGTAAAGAATGAAACAAAATTTGGGAAATAATCCAAAAGGTTAGAATATGTTGAAGAGGAAGTAGTGGTGTGTGGTGGAAAATTTGGAGTTGCATTGTTAATGAATTTTTGAGACATCATGTCAAAAACATTTACATTCTAAGGAGAATATTCGAAGTAGTTTGTTGAATGCCTATCATTATATTTTAATTCATGTATCTTGTGTTGAGAGGGTAAGTGCCTTAAAAACATAAAGTGTGTGTTAAACACTTTCTTAGATTATTTGACAAATGATACCTAAATGTGTTTTGAATCCCCAAGAAATAGTAACATGTCAGGTAAACATCCCAAAAATTCACACATAATAGCTAGAAGGAAGTTATTAGAAGTTTGAATTTTAAATTTTAAAAATTTAATTGTGTAGTTATTTCTAGCATGTCCTCGGATGAATACTTAGTGAAATGAACCTATTTAAGGAAGTCATACCTTGAGGCAAGTATCAATTGATTTTAATGTTGTCATAGTAAATGTAAATTGAATTGTTAATGTTTGAGAAAATAGAGATGAATAGAAATTGGAGAATGAGTCAAATTCAACACAAAATTGTGCCACTTGTTTTTTATTAAGTAAAACAAGTTTTACAGGGTTCCTAAAACCCATGACTCTAAAAAAGAAGTTTGAAGCAAGAACAAAACAAACAAGAAACAAGCCACAAAAAGGCCAAGGCTGAAAAGCCATAGAAAAATAGAGTAGACAATGCTAGAGAGAGCAAAAAAATACCCAAATCCAGGGAAGCAAATGAAGGAACAAACAGCCCAGAGGGCAAGCTGGAGACCATTATGTTCATAGTGTGACTGTTCAAAAATGGGATACAACCACCATCCTTATTGTAAATCATTGTGGTTGTAAGATGATGCCCTCAGTGCAATGGAGTATTTCCTTTTCTAGGATACTCTTCACTTCAGTGAGAAAATGTTCTCCTTTTTGCCATGTCAACTTAGCTTCCTTCGTGATGGCCAAGTTGGCAAACCAATCAGCCATACCATTGGCTTCCCTATACACATGGGAGATATACACCTTTTCAAAAGAGTTAAGAATTGCTCGAGTATCATCAATGATGTTGGATATAGTCCATGAGAGAGATTGAGTGAGGTTTAAGCAGTTGATGATGTTCATCGAGTCTCCTTCTAGCAAGAGTCACTTGACCCCCCATATCATGAGCTAGTTTGGTGACCTGTAGACCTGCACAAGCTTCAGGATAATGATTGGTTTGAGCACCCAGAGGGAGACTAACAACCGCAATGCCAAGGCCAAAGAAATTCCTCATGATTCCTCTGCTTCTAGCTTGTCCTAGGTTCCCTTTGGCAGCACCATCAAAGTTGGCTTTGGTCCAGCCAGTCGGAGGGCTACTCTACTCACAATTCTATCTTTTATCCTGGGTAGCTATCTGGGACTTTCCTACAAGATGATTAGATTTTCTACAATAAAAAATTTTCTCCTTAACATTTTGGATTTTTTCAAAGATAATTTTGGGGGGAGAGGAACAATCATGAAAAATGTGATTGTTACGCTCCTTCTAGATTCCCTAGCAAAGATGGGGAAGGATCCAGGTAGAGAATAATTGGAAGTCCCAATTAAACCTTTTGAAAGCCCATTGGGAAAAGAGATCAAGGAAGGATAGGGAAAAACAATTGATGTTGGAGAAGGGTCAACATCATGTGCTCCTAATGGTATGGATGAACTTTTAAATTTAGCTCAAACTATAAAGAGAAATATTAATTATAGAAACTTAGATCATTTACTTACAATAGATGTGGAGAATTTGAGATCACTTTCTAATGTTCGACCCTTAAGTCTATCTAAGAAGAGATCAATGAATATGATAGCAAGACAAATATTGGTTAAATTCGATAATTTTGAAACACTTGAACAAGCTCAATTTCTTTCACTTGTACTTATAAACAAAAAGTTGGAAGGGGCATTAAAATTGTTGGGTATAGAGACATCATCAAAGAAGAGAAAAGTTGTTGACATGCAAACTGATATGATTGAGAAAATTAAGAAAGGTTTCAACAAGCTAGGGAAGCGATCTCGAACTATAGATAAGACCATTACAAGAAAAGTTATGTTGAGATCCATTGTAGGTAACACTATGGGATGAAAAAGATAGATATCTTCAGTTTCATCTCAGTTTGGTTTTAATAGGAAAACAATTTCACAATATGTTAATAGGAGAATACTTTTGGATGATAGCACATTAGAAGGCAATTGGGCAATCATGTGTAGAGCTCTTCATTCTAATAGGAGTGATGAAGGAATAACAAATTTGGTCATATCATTTTGGAATGATAATACACATCCTTCATCAAACACTAGAGATGTTATCAGACATAGAATTTCAGCTAATCAATATGAATATCATTCGAAACATTGGTTGGACACAACACAACATAAAATGTATGTGTCATTCCGTAGTTCAAATCCTAATATAAAGATTGGGAAAACATTGTTTGAAATATTGAAGCCATATTATGTCAGGACAAATAAAGTGTTTGAAACTTGTTGTTGTCGTTATCATATTGAATTTGCTCTCCACTATCAGGGTTTCTAAAAGTTTGTAAAATACACTTATGGTTTTGAAAATGCTCCTCCTACTAGATGAAGTGAGTTCATCTCATCCATTTTATGTGACAAAAGAGATGATGTAGCTGGACAAATAAATTGCATAAAAGGAATATGCCAAACATGTGCTGATTTGACTCTTTTTCCTTTGAAAAAGGAAAATATAGATGTAACAAAGATGGTAAATTGAAAGAGTTACAAATATGTAAAGAATGAAATAAAATTTGGAAAATAATCCAAAAGGTTAGAATATGTTGAACAGGAGATAAATGTTGGAGTATTTTGGAAAAAAATTTTAAAAATGATTCAGCCCTACATTCATCATGTTTTTTTGGCAATGTTGCAAGCACAACAATTCCAAACACTGAGAGACAAATTCCCACTTGGAACTATTGTATCAGTTGTTGATTTTGTAGAAAATTATTATTTTGTTCATCAAAAGGCAATTTAGTTACAATACTATTTTTCAAAGAAAATTACTATTATGGTACATGTGTGTTATCAACATGCACAATTAGATTTGTATGGTATTTAGAGCACATTTGAAGCATGGGTCATCAAGAAGGAATATCATTTTTATATAACTGATGATAGAGAGCTTGAAATTCATTATATAGAATACTGCTTCAAGATGTTTTTTGCAAATTTGAAAGAAAGAGGTATAAAAATTGATAAACATTATGTTTGGTCAGATGGATGTGCTACACAATTCAAAGAGTTACAAACATGTAAAGAATGAAACAAAATTTGGGAAATAATCGAAAAGGTTACAATATGTTGAAGAGGAAGTAGTGGTGTGTGGTGAAAAATTTGGAGTTACATTGTTAATGAATTTTTGAGATATCATGTCAAAAACATTTACATTCTAAGGAGAATATTGGAAATAGTTTGTTGAATGCCTATCATTATATTTTAATTCATGTATCTTGTGTTGAGAGGGTAAGTGCCTTAAAAACATAAAGTGTGTGTTAAACACTTTCTTAGATTATTTGACAAATGGTACCTAAATGTGTTTTGAATCCCCAAGAAATAGTAACATGTCAGCTAAACATCCCAAAAATTCACACATAATAGCTAGAAGGAAGTTATTAGAATTTTGAATTTTAAATTTTAAAAATTTAATTGTGTAGTTATTTCTAACATGTCCTCGTGTTAGGCCTTTTTTTTTTTCTATCATTGCAAAATCCTTTAAAAATGGCCTCCTCCCTACAAATAATTTTGGTTTGTGTCTTGCCCTGTGTGCTTCATGTTGTCACCAAGCTCTAGTCAAATTTGCACATGCTAAATCATTAAATCTAAAAAGTTATTCAAGTTTCAAGCCTGCTGGAAATGTTTTCAAAATTTACTACAGTGTCAAAAACCCACAATGTTTTCAAAAATCCATGTTGTTTTCGACCTGTGTGTTGTTTTCGACCATGTGCTTCCTATTTGGTTCGCTTATCTTTTACCATCGGAACCCCGTGTTGTTTTTGGCTTCCTTGTTTGCCTTGGTGTATGTCAGAAATTCCTGTGTGTTTTCGATCTGTGTGAAAACCCTTTGTGTTTTCGATGCCGAACTTCTGCTCTGATTGATATGTTTTCTCTAACTGCACAAGTCTGATCGTGTGGTGGGTCCAGCTTCTTCCCTATTGGCTGTCGCATGGCTGCATGTCAGACTTTTCTGACATGCGATCATGCGACCACTTGCCACATGTCCTTGGGGCCCGTCTGCAAAGTAGTCCGGCTGGAGTTCCATGTCACGGAGGTGGTGATGTGGTGGCTTTGGGTTGGCCGTCACATGATCGCATAGCCTTTCTCTCAGCTATGCGATCTGCGACCGGCTGACACATGTCCTTGTTCGCGTTTACGAGGTTGTGCGGTGGCAGTTTTCCTGCGGTGGTGGTTAATGTTAACGGACTATCACATGCTCGCATAGCCGACTTCCGGGCTATGCGATCATACAATAGGGTGCCACGTGTCCTTGGAAGTGTGGGGACGGTTGCGGTTTTCCTGGCGGTTATGCTGTTGGTTGCGCTGGCGGGATGGTAAGTTTGAATGCGGGCCTGGGCTTGGAGTTTTTGGCGGTGATCATGGCGGCAGGTGGGTGCATAGTAGCGGTTTGCAACATGTTCACGTGGGCCAGTTCCACGGCTTGTGAACATGTGACAAACCTGTTTGCAGTGATGGTCTTGCATCAGCAGTTAACAGAAGGCAAGTAAATAACGGGTGGTCGCATGTTTGCATAACCCATTTCTGGGTTATGCGATCATGTGACCAAGCTTTTATTTGAGGCCCGTTCCCTGTGGCGGTGAGAATTGATGACTATGCAGTTGCGCGGCTAGGAGCAAAATGGTTAAAGACTTATTTTCTACCAAATGCTAATAGCCGTTGCAGTTTGAGTTTGATTTTCTGAGTTTTCTGAGAGACAGGGAGTACCAAATTTATGAAATTAAATGCAGATTTGACCCTGTTTGGTGAGAGGCATTTGCAGTGTGGTCCAAGGTGCCTGGTGGTTGTTTGCAGAAGTGATTTTGTACCTAGTGCCGTGTGGTTTTGAGCTCAAGAAGTGTTTGCAGCTGGTGGATTTTGACTGTTTGAGCTTATTTACTATGGCTCGACCTCTGTCTTATCTGGTGTTTATTTATTGGTGGGGTTAGGTGATTTTGAATTTCAAATGATCGTGCTTGCATTGTAACCTTGGTATAAAGGGATTTTTATGATCATTTGGTAGCATTGGGAGTTGGTGAGTCTTCTACCCAGTCAGGATTGTAATATTTTGGCATTTGGTATTTTCTTGATGACAGAGAGAAAGTTGCAGGTCTAAGCTGTAATTTGCAAGCTTGACTCCTCTAGTTTGATTGTTTACACTTAAAGATTCTTCATACTTAATGCATATACAGGACTCTTATCTCTCCTTTGTGTCAACTTCGATAGATTCTGAACTTTCTAGTTCTCTGCATATTATTTTGTGTATATGTCTTCATTCTTCAGTTCTAATCAAGGATTAGATTAAATTATGCTTTAGATGGGACATAGGTCTATCTTGCTGTCTATGTAAGGATATCTCATAAGTAGTGAAGGGGATTGTAGGTGTGTTTATGGCTTGGAATCTCAGCTATTGTCTGATGTGTGTAGCAGTCATGTTTTAGGAGATCTTGCCCAATGGATGAGGCATTGGCCTAAAGTGAGTATCTCATTATCAACAACTACTGATTGTTGTTGTTATGATCTCAAAAGCATAAATTAAGAACCATTCCTTTAGTTTTTAGTTTTTTGGTTTTCTAAGGTCCTACCCCATAGCAATGGAGAGTTAATGAGTGTGTGGTTAACATTCAGTACTTTCTTGCTATCCATTCATCTACTATATGAACCTAGTTCTTGGTGTATGAAGTTTATTTTATACTAGGTGAGGTGTACCCACCTTGGTTTTGCAGATCCAGAAGCAGAAGAGGTCAGTCTTGTCCCTATAGTTGGTCCAATTACCCTAAGACCTCATAGAAATTTTGGAGCTAACCATTCCTAAAATCCTCTGAGGGTATATTGGCAACCTGTTAGACCATAAGAGTTTTCGAATAGCAACAAGATGGCGACTCTGCTAGGGAAAAAACAATAGATCTTGTTCAGGAAATCAAAATCTCTGGTGGCCATTGGAAAGAGTCAAATACAAGCATTAGCATTTGCAAAATTTTCTCACTTAGTTGTGAGTGGCAGCTCTAATTTGTCTCTATTTGATCAGTGTTCTTTCTGATAAATAGTGAGTTACTTGGAGTTTTGTATTGATTGGGAGCAGCTCTACATTGCAAAATTTGATGGAGTTCCATGCTGAACTCAAAATCTGCCCTGCTTTCCAATCAACAAAGTCTCTGCTGCAAAGTTTCAGGTATTTATGATTAAAAATGTTTCCCTATCAAGTGTTAAGCACTGCATAAAGGGATGAGTATTGGTGGGCAGTTCTCTGCTGATTCCATCATGAGTGATGTTGATTATGAGAATCTTCTCATCAAGATTGCTACTCTTAAGAAGAGGCTTGCAGAGAGCAATGCTGAAATCTGGCAGTTAGAGGAGGACAAGAGGTTGCTAGGATTGGTGGCTCCTGATGATGTTCATGGGGAGGTCATTGTGTCTGATGTTGAGTCTTATTATGTAGAGAGTGTTGACTATGAGTTTGATTCTGAGATCAGTGCATATGAGGATGTTGAAGATAAGTCTAAGGTTGATAGCATTTCCATCATGTCTGCAGATTTTTCTTCTTTTCAACATCAGGATTCTTTCTTCTTGTCCCAGTTGGATGATGTTTTGTGTGAAGAGGAAAATATTGAATATGATGCAGATGATGGTTCCTGCATAGGCTACTTCACATAAGATGATTTGAGGCCAGAGTTCTCAGTTCTTGTTCCTGATAGGGATGTAGCTGATGAAGAGGAAAATGAAGCCCAAAGTCCATTAAGCAATGAAAGGATTTCAACACTCCTGGCTGAAGAATTTCAGAGGTATGCCCCTGCTTTAGATTTTGATTTGCAGCTCCCCTATGATGTACCCTTTAACACTGATAATGAGGCCAGTGTTCAATGTGATTGTGATGATCCTTTTTCACCAGAGATCCCCTCATGTAATGACCCTGCAGAAGAAGAGGTAGAAGGACATGATAGGGTGTTTTCCTATCATCCAGATTGCAGTGATGAACAAGCTTCTTGTTCATATCCTTTTCCTTCTTTTGCCAAGTATGATACTGATTGTGATAGTGTTGAAGACTTTGCTTTCAGCAGTTGGGACAAAATTTCTTTTGGTGAAAGTGATGATGCAGTGTTCCCCTGTCATAAGAGCTTTGAAGATGACCTTCACTTGGTTCATGGTCCAATTCATAAAGACATCATTGAAGAGCCAAGTTTCTTAGTGGCTGAAGAAATGTGTGAAGGTAATTCAGAGGATCTATTTCCTTCTCAGCCAAGTAATTTTATGGTGATGCATGACAGTCAATATTCTACATTTTCTGATGTATTACTAGATCAAGTTTTTGTTTCTAGTCATCAAGGAGAAGTAGATGATGTTCCCTATTTCTTGGAGTTTGAATATGAATATGATAGTCATGGCTGGAAAAACATGGGTGGTGATCAGTGCAATTTTATTCTTCAACCCATAAGTACTCACATATGTGTGCAGCAGAATGGTAAAGAATTTTTCAGACTTGGGGTCACATATGTGGATGAAAACCAAATTTTTGATACAGAAGGGTCACTGGTTTTCTTTTGAGGCCTTGTGCCTGGTTGTACATATCTGTAAATCTTTGTTTAGTCTTTCTCTTTCCTGTTGTGTGCTTTTCCTTCCTATTCCCTGCATTTTTTGAGGTCCTTTCCTTTTTGTCCAGTTGGTGGTCTACTCTCCTAGTGATTCTGAATTCTCGCATGGGCACAAGTTACCCATCATCCCCAAATAATTTTGGTTTGTCTCTTTCCCTGTGTGCTTCATGTTATCACCAAGCTCTGGTCAAATTTGCACATGCTGAATCATTAAATCCAAAAAGTTATTTGAGTTTCAAGCCTGCTGGAAATGTTTTCAAAATTTACCACAGTGTCGAAAACCCACAGTGTTTTAAAAAATCCAAGTTGTTTTCGACCTATGTGTTGTTTTTGACCTTGTGCTTCCTGTTTGGTTCGCTTATCTTTTACCATCAGAAACCCCGTGTTGTTTTCGACTTCCTTGTTTGCCTTGGTGTATGTCAAAAATTCCTATGTGTTTTTGATCTGTGTGAAAACCCTATGTGTTTTTGACACCGCACTTCTGCTTTGATTGATATGTTTTCTCTAACTGCGCAAGTCCAACCATGTGGTGGGTCCAGCTTCTTCCCTATTGGTTGTCGCATGGCCGCATGTCAGACTTTTCTGACATGCGATCATGCGACCCCTTGCCACATGTCCTCAAAGCCCGTCTGCAGAGTAATCTGGCTGCAGTTCTATGTCGCGGAGGTAGTGATGTGGTAGCTTTGGGTTGGTCGTCGCATGATCGCATAGCCTTTCTCTCAGCTATGCGATCATGCGACCGGCCGACATGTGTCCTTGTTCACGGTTGCAGGGTTGTGCGGTGGCAATTTTCCTGTGGTGGTGTTAACTGGTGGTGGTTAATGTTAATGGACTGTCACATGCTCGCATAGCCCACTTCTAGGCTATGCGATCATACGACAGCGCGCCACGTGTCCTTGGCAGTGCGGGGGCAGTTGCGGTTTTCCTAACAGTTATGCTGTCGGTTGCGCTGGCGGGATGGTGATTTTGAACATGGGCCCGGGCTTGGAGTTTTTGGTGGTGATTATGGCGGCAGGTGGGTGCATAGTAGCGGTTTTCTGCCTGTTCACATGGGCCAATTTCGTGGCTTGTGAACATGTGACAAACCCATTTGCAGTGACGGTCTGGCATCGGCAGTTAACAGAATGCAAGTAAATAATGGGTGGTCGCATGTTCGCATAACCCATTTCTGGGTTATGCGATCATGTGACCAAGCTTTTATTTGAGGCTCGTTCCCTGTGGCGGTGAGAATTGATGACTGCGCAGTTGCGCGGCTAGGAGCAAAATGGTTAAAGGCTTATTTCCCACCAAATACTGGTAGTCGTTGTAGTTTGAGTTTGATTTTTTGAGTTTGCTGAGAGACAGGGAGTACCAAATTTATGAAATTGAATACAGATTTGACCCTATTTGGTGAGAGGCATTTGCAGTGTGGTCCAGGGTGCTTGGCGGTTGTTTGAAGAGGTGATTTTGTACCTGGTGCCATGTGGTTTTGAGCTCGAGAAGTGTTTGCAGCTGGTGGATTTTGACTGTTTGAGCTTGTTTGCTGTGGCTTGGCCCCTGTCTTGTCTGGTGTTTATTTCTTGGTGGGGTTAGGTGATTTTGAATTTCAAATGATCGTGCTTGCATTGTAACCCTGGTATAAAAGGATTTTTATGATCATTTGGTAGCATTGGGAGTTGGTGAGTCTTCTACCCAGTTAGGATTGTAATATTTTGGCATTTGGTATTTTGTTGATGATAGAGAGAAAGTTGCAAGTCTAAGCTGTAATTTGCAAGCTTGACTCCTCTAGTTTGATTGTTTACACTTAAAGATTCTTCATACTTAATGCATATACAGGACTCTTATCTCTCCTTTGTGTCAACTTCGATAGATTTTGAACTTTCTAGTTCTCTGCATATTGTTTTGTGTATGTGTCTTCATTCTTCAGTTCTAATCAAGGATTAGATTAAATTATGCTTTAGATGGGACATAGGTCTATCTTGCTATCTATGTAAGGATATCTCATAAGTAGTGAAGGGGATTGTAGGTGTGCTTATGGCTTGGAATCTCAACTATTGTCTGGTGTGTGTAGCAGTCATGTTTTAGGAGATCTTGCCCAATGGATGAAGCACTGGCCTAAAGTGAGTATCTCATTATCAACAAATACTGATTGTTGTTGTTATGATCTCAAAAGCATAAATTAAGAACCATTCCTTTAGTTTTCAATTTTTTGGTTGTCTAAGGTCCTACCCCATAGCAATGGAGAGTCAATGAGTGTGTGGTTAACATTCAGTACTTTCTTGCTATCCATTCATTTGCTATATGAACTTAGTTCTTGGTGTATGAAGTTTATTTTATACTAGGTGAGGTGTACCCATCTTGATTTTGCAGAGCCAGAAGTAGAAGAGGGCAGTCTTGTCCCTATAGTTGGTCCAATTACCCTAAGACCTCATAGCAATTTTGGAGCTAACCATTCCTAAAATCCTCTGAGGGTATATTGGCAGCCTGTTAGAGCATAAGAGTTTTCGAACACCAACACCTCAGATGAATACTAAGTGAAATGAACCTATTTAAGGAAGTCATACCTTGAGGCAAGTATCAATTGATTTGAATGTTGTCATAGTAAATGTAAATTGAATTGTTAATGTTTGAGAAAATAGAGATGAATAGAAATTGGAGAATGAGTCAAATTCAACACAAAATTGTGCTACTTGTTTTTTATTAAGTAAAACAGGTTTTCCAGGGTTCCTAAAACCCATAACCCTAAAAAAGAAGTTTGAAGCAAGAACATAACAAACAAGAAACAAGCCACAAAAAGGCCAGGGCCGAAAAGCCATAGAAAAATAGAGTAGACAAGGCTAGAGAAAGCAAAAAAATACCCAAATCCAAGGAAGCAAATGAAGGAACAAATAGCGTAGAGGGAAAGCTAGAGACCATTATGTTCATAGTGTGACTATTCAAAAATGGGATACAACCACCGTCCTCACTGCAAATCATTGTGGTTGTAAGATGATTTACTCAGTGCAATGGAGTATTTCCTTTTCTAGGATACTCTTCACTTGAGTGGGAAAATCTTCTCCTTTTTGCCATGTCAACTTAGCTTCCTTCGTGATGGCCATGTTGGCGAACCAATCAACCACACTGTTGGCTTCCCTGTACACATGGGAGATATACAACTTTTCAAAAGAGTTAAGAATTGCTCGAGTACATGTGTGTTATCAACACGGACAATTAGATTTGTATGGTATTCAAGGCACATTTGAAGCATGGGTCATCAAGAAGGAATATCATTTTTATATAAGTGATGATAAAGAGCTTGAAATTCATTATGTAGAACACTGCTTCAAGATATTTTTTGCAAATTTGAAAGAAAGAGGTATAAAAATTGATAAACATTATGTTTGGTTAGATGGATGTGCTGTACAATTCAAATCATCAAGGCCATTTTATGCACTATGTAGATATCATCATAATGAAAACATACCACATGTCTGGAGTTTCTTTGAGAGTGGACATAAGGTGAACATGATGGTGTCAGAGTTTGCATCAAACTTGCAATACGAAAGTATCAAATGAATTATAAGGCAGTGCATATAAAAAATGCACATGATGTGGTTGAATTGTGCAAGACAGATTTCACACCAAATGAGAATGACACGTCATCAGGATTGACTTAGGTGGTGCCATATATAAAATTTTGGGAGATAAAAGTTATGCACACATTTTTAAATTATTTGAAAGTGTTTAAAATTTTTATGATATTTTTTATTCAAATTATATTTATAGAGAATGTATTATATATGCATTCGTTCAGGTGTGGATAGAAAAATTATGCATGGCTCCAATAGGATACAAAATACGCGATCTTGAAAGGTGAACATGAATTGCACTCAAACACAATGTTCTACAACATTACATTATTATAGTTATATTGTAGTATATTCTTATTATAATATTATAATATATTCTTATCATATTATGTTATCTTGTATTAAAATTATGTAATGATAAATATTTCAATTTGGATTAAGGTTCTATTAAGATTAAATATATTAATCATAAATAATTTATTCATAATATCATCATTTAAATTATATATAATAACAAATTTATTACTAATATTTGATAATTTTTCATATTTCATTAAAGTAAAATATCTATTATTTTATATATGGTGGAATTAAATTAGAGTGTGTATCATTTGAACTATTATTTTTTATTTTATTATATTTACGTGTTCATAAATTTATTTAAAAAACTTTAAAATTAATTTAAAATAATAATGTATTGAAATTTCAATAATTATTTATAGAATGTCAAAATACATTTAAATTTTAACTTAAATCTTCTAGACGTGTCCTTTGAACCTCGTATAAATACAAATACTAGCGTATATTAATTTAAAAATCATTTTCCCCAAAGTTGTCATCTATTTGAAGTTTAATGCGATAAATCTCCAAGTTAGTATTTGAATTAACGAAATGGGAAGAAAGAGTAAGAAGAATTCTTCTAAGATTGTAGAGGGAGGGCAGCATATTTATACCAACTTGGTGGAGAAGATCCTTCAAAGAGTATTTAATGAGGCGGACGAATCTTGCGGGTCACCAAGAAAGATATTCGACCGTAGATGGCGATATACAATGTGCAAAATGTGTATTGGCCTTCCCTTTTCCAGATTAGTAAGTGCCTTCCACATAAGATATGAAACACAAATCAAGAAAAATTCCCCTTCTCAAATGCAACTTCAGAACCACCATAAGAGTATCCTTGGAGCACTAAGAGATTTTTCTGACAATAGTTACGAATATCAGGAATGTCCAAATCTGGATTTCGATGCAATAGAGGAGATTTTAAGAAGACTTCCAGTGCCCTCGTTGATGAGGGCAAAGACTGTTTGCAAAAACTGGAATAGGGCAATATCAGCCACTACTTCTAGTCTCCTCAATGTTGAGGATTGTCATCTTTTTGTTATGCAGCACATGGTGCAGGGCTTTCAAGGAATTTCTTTCTTCAGTAGCGCACTCAACCGCTGGTTTCGAATCCCTTTATTTCCCCAAAAGAAATGGGGTTGGCATTCTCACTATCATACGACACAGCTTTACCTTTGTGCTGCAGCAGCTGGGTTTTACCTCTTTCTTGATTATGAAGGTTCCTTGTGTCGCAAGCTGCCCATCGTAATTAATCCTGTAACCAAACAATGCATTGAGTTGCCTCCTCTTCCAGACGGTTACGGATGGACAAAAGGAACAGCCATAGAAATTATTGCCCAGTCTGGCCACTTCGATATTATTGCGTTAGGGTTCTATGAAAGGGAAACGGATTACTGTACCCTGCTCTACAATTCCATCACAGATATGTGGACTAGTACCCATGCCATGCCTGCTATTCCGTCAAACATCATTCTGACTGCTGCCTACCGGACAAGACACCCTTGGACCAGCGCATTACACAATGGTGTGGTCTACTTTACACATAACTACGGTCTTCATCTGGGTTGTTATGACATTGTCTCCAAAATGTTTCAGTTTAAGGAGATCGAAGGAGGGTTGCCTCCGCAGATTGATTCTAATTCTGATGAAAACACCCACATCTCTCTGCCTTCCTTAGTGGCCTGTAATGGGAAGCTTCTTTTGGTAGGGAGGTTAGAGAAGGAGGTTGGGGAAGGAAGCTCCACATGGGGTGGTATCCATTTCATCGAGCATGCTTTGGTTGGGATATGGGAATTGAATAGTGATAACACATGGTTTTGGTCTCTCATTTCTGTTACTCCCCGTGATTTGTTTGAAGACACTGTGAAGTCATCCCGGGGAACAGATTTCATGGTTGCCGCTTTATCTCATAAAATTTGGCTTACGATTAGAGGAAGCAGGAATGTTATAACACTTGATTTGAGGTCCATGGAATGGAGCGCATTGCCAGGCTGCCCCACTGAAGATACTGTTGATACTTATCCAAGGACTGCTCTTTGTGGAACTTTGTCCATTTGCAACATTTCACACTTGAACTAATATCTACATTTATGATCCATCGACATTTATCGTTAATGTGTATTTACACTCTTTTATTATTCTGATTTGTATATTTTGGAGTCTCAGATCATTATATGTATCATATATATATATATATATTGTACTTCACACTTCTAAATCAATTTTAATAAAGTAAAATTCTGATAGATTATAATACGTACCTTGATTAATTATCATTATATCTGAGATTTAGAGTACAGATTGGTAACATCTCCCCAAACGATAAAAAACAAACGTCCAAAGTAATGTATTTTGATTTTGAAAGCGAAACTCGGGAATCTTTCTACGTGCATCTTCATTTAATTGATTTCTTTTACACATTTCATATGTATAATTATATTTAAACAAAATGAATTAGGTAAAGGAAATGTATTCTGCTCCTATATTCATCCATTTCAAGAAGAAATTTCCCAGCGCAGTATCGCATGAATCGTACATACGACTGTAGCATTCTTTGAGTTGTCAAATCAATAACACAATGTTGTAGAAGAAAGATCTTATAGGCTTCTGTAAATTCTGTCCTTTTGTAGTTCATATCCTAATATAAAGATTGGGAAAACATTGTTTGAAAGATTGAAGCCATATTATAGCAAGACAGACAAAGTGTTTGAAACTTGTTGTTGTTGTTATCATATTGAATTTTCTCTCCACTATCAGGTTTTTTGAAAGTTTGTAGAAGACACTTATGGTTTTGAAAATGCTCCTCCTACTAGACGAAGTGAGTTCATCTCATCCATTTTATATGACAAAAGAGATGATGTAGCTGGACAAATAAATTGCATAAAAGGAATATGTCAAACATGTGCTAATTTGACTTTTTTTCCTTTGAAAAATGAAAATATTGATGTAACAAAGATGGTAAATTGAAAGATTTACAAATATGTAAAGAATGAAACAAAATTTGGGAAATAATCCAAAAGGTTAGAATATGTTGAACAAGAGATAAATGTTGGAGTATTTATGAAATTTTTTTTAAAAAATGATTCAACCCTACATTCATCATGCTTTTTTTGCAAAGTGGCAAGCACAACAATTAGAAACACTAAGATACAATTTCCCACTTGGAACTATTGTATCAATTGTTGATTTTGGAGAAAATTATTCTTTTGTTCATCAAAAGGCAATTCATTCAAAATACTACTTTCCAGAGAAAATTACTATTATGGTACATGTGTGTTATCGACACGCACAATTAGATTTGGATGGTATTCAGAGCACATTTGAAGCATGGGTCATCAAGAAGGAATATCATTTTTATATAAGTGATGATAGACAGCTTGACATTCATTATGTAGAACACTGCTTCAAGATGTTTTTTGCAAATTTGAAAGAAAAAGGTATAAAAATTGATAAACATTATGTTTGGTCAGATGGATTTGCTGCACAATTCAAATCATCAAGACCATTTTATGCACTATGTAGACATCATCGTAATGAAAACATACCACATGTCTGGAGTTTCTTTGAGAGTGGACATGGAAAAGGTGAACATGATGGTGTCGGAGCTTGCATCAAACTTGCTATACGAAAGTATCAAATGAATTATAAGGGAGTGCATATAAAAAATGCACATGATGTAGTTGAATGGTGCAAGACACATTTCACACCAAAATGAGAATGACATGTCATCAAGATTGACTCAGGTGGTGCCATATATAAAATTTTGGGGTATAAAAGTTATGCACACATTTTTAAATTATTTGAAAGTGTTTAAAAATTTTATGATATTTTTTAATCAAATTATATTTATATAGAATGTATTATATATACATTTGTTCGGGTGTTGATAGAAAAATTATGCATGGTTGCAATAAGATAGAAAAGATGCGATCTTTGCATTCAGTTATGAGTAAGAATTGTCGCAGTTAGATGTTGAACACTAGGGACTACTCATGCTTTTGTTGTCATTACATTACTGACAATTATGAGGAATGTATCAATCAAGACCGTGGATATGTAGGTGCATGGAATCTAGTACCACTAGCTGTTACTGATACAATTGATAGAGATGAAGATGAAAACTTTGATGATGTCCCTTTGATTTCTACTGATTACGATCATATATCAGGATTGGTCAAAATTGGTAAGTATATATATTTCACATTATATCGTACATTGAGCTGCATGTATAGATAGATAAACAGATCTATAGATTGAACTAAGAAAATTTTAAGATCTCACACACATATATGTAAATTTATTATGGAGGAGATGTCTTTGCAGTGATTGTTGAACGTGGAAATGTAGAAGGACTTGGTTATTATTTATAATCATAACACCAGCACCAGCAACACCTCTATCTCATAATTCATAATCATCTTTTCACAATATACTAGGAACAATAAATAGTAAACATTTTCACTCCAGAAGAATATCTTGTGATCCTAAAATCGATGAACCCATCATGTCAAGGAAACAAATATAACTCCTAAACATTCCATAACCTTCACATCTCAAAATATTGTCACACCAATCAATAATGATCCTAATACTGCCACATTGTCTCTTCCCAAACATTCAAAATACTAGTCTTTCATAAATAAACCATAACTAACTCAAATATTACTATAAACATATATAACTTGACATATATCAAGTATAGACACATCGAGAAACACACACACACACACACACACACACACACATAAATCTTCACATCATCATATCTTCAATAGAATAGTCGTACCAATCCAATAATTTTAATATACATTCCTATAACATCTCTGCAACAGTGTGACAACAAATAAATATGTTGACATGAATGACAACATATCTTCCAAATATGTGATAGTGATCCCTGAAGTAAATAGTCTCTTCAAACTTGAGAATAGAGCCATCCCAATAGATAAGTTCTCTACTAGAATTTCTCTTTGTGTGTTTTAGTGTCTATTGGTGGAAGAACTTAGTAATACAATCTCCCTATTTTCTCCATTGAATTCTAGATCTTTGTTTCCGAAAGATTTATTCTTTTAATATGATATCAAAAAGAGTAGACAAACGAGACTTCTCATCCATAGCATTTTGAGGTGACCAACCATCTTTTCCAATCTGACTTTGAACTTTTGGAATATTTTATCTTTAAAGCCTTTTTTCAAGGAAAAAGTTACCAAAGAAAAAATTGTTCCAATTCTTCAAATTAGAACAGATCAGTTTTAGATTGCTAACCAATATAAGCATTATAGTACCTTAAAAATTCATAAACTAGAAGTAAAAAAGAAGGGCTTTAAAATGTGAGTTGTAAGTCCACATCACCTCAAATATAGAAGGGATGAAAAATTTGGATTTACTGGATTCCCAATTGAGGAGGATAGTACAATGATCCCAACTAATCCTGATACGAGAAGATGAATTTTAATTTATCATATATGGATCAAGTTTTAAGATATAATACAATGATCCAATCTAAGATGAATAAGATGGTTATCAGTAGACATATTTGAGTCCAAGGTAAACCTATTACCACTCTAATCTAAATCCAAAAACTAACCATTGTATAGAAAATCATGGAGATATTGCATATAATCTAAATAAATACGAATTACACCTTTTTTTCAGAAGGGAAAAGTGGAGAGTTAAAGTCTCCCATAATCATCCAATTTGAATTTATAAAAGAAGAACAATATAAGAGAATAGAGTCCCAAAAATCTCTTCTTTGAGTTACACTATTAGGAGCGTAGATATTAGTCAAAATCCATTTGGTTGAAGAGAAAACATCCATGAAGAATATGTGCATAGTGTTTTTGGAATGGAAATGGAGGGAAATAATTAGGTTATATAAGGTTTCCAAAGAATAGCCAAACCCTCTGATGCTACATCTGCTACAACAACCATAAAATCAGGAAACAACTAGATGTAGTTACTCAATTTTTAGAAGGCTTCTTCTATCATTTTAGTTTCTTAGATAAGAAGAATATTTGGATGAAGGTCTTTTAGTAGATTTTTGACTAAAATCTATTTTTGAGAGTCGTTGATCCCTATGATATTCTAAGAGAGAATAATCATATTTTTAATTTACAGGAGAAATACTGCTCCAGAGTACTTTGGCTACCATTCACCACATCCCCAGCTATAGTAGAGTCATGAATATCCTTTTATTATTTCTGACCTTTTTATTTTCCCTACATCTATAGATTTGCAAAATTTCAAGTATGAGGCCAAGGGAGGGGAATCCTAATCTTTTAGTAGAAGAGGGGGAGGGACATATAGAAAAAAGAACATGGGAAGTAATGGAAAGGGGACCCAAATAAAAAAAAACACTAGAGCCATGGGAGAAGGGAGGGAAAAGGAAGAATGAGGGATGGGGAAGATTAGAGGGGACAGAGGGAAGAGCACAAAATTTCCATAAGCGACCAACTAAAGATAGAATCAATAGGTATCAATCAGCGGAAGGTCCACAACTAAAGCACAATCACAAAATCATGTACAATAGTACCAAGAGAATCCATCACCATACTGCAGTAAACCAAAGGCTTAACTCCCCCGTCGAAGTCGAAGTCATCTAGGAAAGAACCAGGAATACCTTTACCATCATCATGGAAAGGAAGGATGGAAGAAAAATTAGGAGCTTTGGGGGAGGGAGTAGAGTCCAAACTTATTCATTTACCCTGGTCACCAAACTTAGCACAGTCAAAACCGATGTGCTCTACCAACAAGAAAACCTAGCTATAAAGGTTTAAGTTTTCATATTCAATTTTTTGTGTCCAAGGTCCCAAATGGAATTTAAGATCAACTGATATTGGAAGAAAAGTTCCAGGAACTACCGAAACACAAAAATGAGAAAAAATAAATCTGGCTCTATTTTTGGTGGCAATGTACACACCCAAGAATTCTCGAAAAGAATTAGCGATGCCTTCAATCACTTCTGTCCCAAAATTTGAAGGGGAGTCTTGAGAGGTGAAAATAGGTCATAACAACTCCAAATAGATGAGAAACAGGGTCAAACCCTGACCTCCATTTGCATAGTTACAAGGATTGTTTACCATAAAACCAAGTCCCTATGACAAAGATTCGAACACAATCTTCCTTCAAAGTGAAGGAAAAGAAAAAAAACCTTTAGGGTGCGCAAAAACTGAGACCGAGCCCTTCAAAGCCTAGGGCATCAAGACCCATTTGTTAGGATTAGCATACATAAATTTAATAGTTAGATGCAAATATAATCAATAATGCAAAGGAATAAAGCACACATAAGTAGAACAAGAAGACACAAAGATTTGATATGGTTCACCTAATCTTGGGATACGTCCACCAAACAGAGAGTCTAGTCTTATTATCTAGTAATTTATGCTTGTTACAATCTGCAACCCCTTGCAACTCAATATCACTGTAAAAAGCTATGAAATTCTCATATAGAGAAAACCCTAACCCTGATCCATTATAACAAGATTTATGTTGGTTAACAAGTTAACCCTAAAAAATACTTGATGAGTCAACCTGGGGAAAGTTTGACGAGTCAACTCAAAATCTCTTGACAAGTTAACCACGAACCCTACAATAAATGAAAAGTGTATAGTAGTTGCCTGATTAGTCATGACAATCCAACACCATTTTCTAGCAAAAAGAATGTTGGTACCAACATCTGTCTTGTCCATCGAAACCCCACATTTCAAGAGTTCCTGAGCCTTTACAAAAAGATCTTCTAGGCCCCTCCTAAATCCACATGCTTATAAGACAGAGGGGGAGGGCACCCACTTACCTTGGAACCACCTGCCAATGATTTGAAACTATCCTCATCACAAGCAAACAGT
Source organism: Chamaecyparis obtusa (assembly GCA_027943335.1). Taxonomy (NCBI): domain Eukaryota; kingdom Viridiplantae; phylum Streptophyta; class Pinopsida; order Cupressales; family Cupressaceae; genus Chamaecyparis; species Chamaecyparis obtusa. The sequence continues at coordinate 696,874 of BSBK01002082.1, read as the reverse complement.
CCCAACAATTTCAAGAAAAATGTGAGGGCTGGTCACACACTTGTTAAAGGATAGAATGGAAGGAGACCCTAGATGAAATTGAAAACCATGCTAATTACTATAGATCATATCCTGAAGCACATGCTTTGTATTGCCAGGATTCGAAACTTTCTTTCCTACTCACCAGTGCTTGTAGAGATGATCATGAATTGCACTCAAACACAATTTTCTACAACATTACATTATTATAGTTATACTGTAGTATATTCTTATTATATTATTATAATATATTCTTACCATATTATGTTATCGTGTATTAAAATTATTTAATGATAAATATTTCAATTTGGATTAAGGTTCTATTAAGATTAAATATATTAATCATAAATAATTTATTGATAATATCATCATTTAAATTATATATAATAACAAATTTATTACTAATATTTGATAATTTTTCATATTTCATTAAAGTAAAATATCTATTATTTTATATATGGTGGAATTAAATTAGAGTGTGTATCATTTGAACTATTATTTTTTATTTTATTATATTTACGTGTTCATAAATTTATTTAAAAAACTTTAAAATTAATTTAAAATAATAATGTATTGAAATTTCAATAATTATTTATAGAATGTCAAAATACATTTAACTTTTAACTTAAATCTTCTAGACGTGTCCTTTGAACCTCGTATAAATACAAATACTAGCGTATATTAATTTAAAAATCATTTTCCCCAAAGTTGTCATCTATTTGAAGTTTAATGCGATAAATCTCCACGTTAGTATTTGAATTAACGAAATGGGAAGAAAGAGTAAGAAGAATTCTTCTAAGATTGTAGAGGGAGGGCAGCATATTTATACCAACTTGGTGGAGAAGATCCTTCAAAGAGTATTTAATGAGGCGGACGAATGTTGCAGGTCACCAAGCAAGATATTCGACCGTAGATGGCGATATACAATGTGCAAAATGTGTATTGGCCTTCCCTTTTCCAGATTAGTAAGTGCCTTCCACATAAGATATGAAACACAAATCAAGAAAAATTCCCCTTCTCAAATGCAACTTCAGAACCACCATAAGAGTATCCTTGGAGCACTAAGAGATTTTTCTGACAATAGTTACGAATATCAGGAATGTCCAAATCTGGATTTCGATGCAATAGAGGAGATTTTAAGAAGACTTCCAGTGCCCTCGTTGATGAGGGCAAAGACTGTTTGCAAAAACTGGAATAGGGCAATATCAGCCACTACTTCTAGTCTCCTCAATGTTGAGGATTGTCATCTTTTTGTTATGCAGCACATGGTGCAGGGCTTTCAAGGAATTTCTTTCTTCAGTAGCGCACTCAACCGCTGGTTTCGAATCCCTTTATTTCGCCAAAAGAAATGGGGTTGGCATTCTCACTATCGTACGACACAGCTTTACCTTTGTGCTGCAGCAGCTGGGTTTTACCTCTTTCTTGATTATGAAGGTTCCTTGTGTCGCAAGCTGCCCATCGTAATTAATCCTGTAACCAAACAATGCATTGAGTTGCCTCCTCTTCCAGACGGTTACGGATGGACAAAAGGAACAGCCATAGAACTTATTGCCCAGTCTGGCCACTTCGATATTATTGCGTTAGGGTTCTATGAAAGGGAAACGGATTACTGTACCCTGCTCTACAATTCCATCACAGATATGTGGACTAGTACCCATGCCATGCCTGCTATTCCGTCAAACATCATTCTGACTGCTGCCTACCGGACAAGACACCCTTGGACCAGCGCATTACACAATGGTGTGGTCTACTTTACACATAACTACGGTCTTCATCTGGGTTGTTATGACATTGTCTCCAAAATGTTTCAGTTTAAGGAGATCGAAGGAGGGTTGCCTCCGCAGATTGATTCTAATTCTGATGAAAACACCCACATCTCTCTGCCTTCCTTAGTGGCCTGTAATGGGAAGCTTCTTTTGGTAGGGAGGTTAGAGAAGGAGGTTGGGGAAGGAAGCTCCACATGGGGTGGTATCCCTTTCATCGAGCACGCTTTGGTTGGGATATGGGAGTTGAATAGTGATAACACATGGTTTTGGTCTCTCATTTCTGTTACTCCCCGTGATTTGTTTGAAGACACTGTGAAGTCATCACAGGGAACAGATTTCATGGTTGCCGCTTTATCACATAAAATTTGGCTTACGATTAGAGGAAGCAGGAATGTTATGACACTTGATTTGAGGTCCATGGAATGGAGCGCATTGCCAGGCTGCCCCACTGAAGATACTGTTGATACTTATCCAAGGACTGCTGTTTGTGGAACTTTGTCCATTTGCAACATTTCACACTTGAACTAATATCTACATTTATGATCCATCGACATTTATCGTTAATGTGTATTTACACTCTTTTATTATTCTGATTTGTATATTTTGGAGTCTCAGATCATTATATGTATCATATATATATATATATATATATTGTACTTCACACTTCTAAATCAATTTTAATAAAGTAAAATTCTGATAGATTATAATACGTACCTTGATTAATTATCATTATATCTGAGATTTAGAGTACAGATTGGTAACATCTCCCCAAACGATAAAAAACAAACGTCCAAAGGAATGTATTTTGATTTTGAAAGCGAAACTCGGGAATCTTTCTACGTGCATCTTCATTTAATTGATTTCTTTTACACATTTCATATGTATAATTATATTTAAACAAAATGAATTAGGTAAAGGAAATGTATTCTGCTCCTATATTCATCCATTTCAAGAAGAAATTTCCCAGCGCAGTATCGCATGAATCGTACATACGACTGTAGCATTCTTTGAGTTGTCAAATCAATAACAAAATGTTGTAGAAGAAAGATTTTATAGGCTTCTGTAAATTCCGTACTGCCAACAAATTAATTTTCCATCATGTATCACAAAAGCAGTACGATGTATGGTTCAATTTTTTTAAACGGTACATATATCCTGCCTGCCTGCCAATCCTCCAGTCTTTTTAACTTCGCATTACAAATTAATTTCCTTTATACAAGCTATCACAAACATAGCTTTCCAGTTAGTTTACAGTTCACCAACTTAGAAAATACAATTTTATTAGTATTACTTTTAAAGGGAATAAACTAATTGTTAATGACGAGCTTTTAATATTAGAAAATTACGGAAATGTCATCTTTCATCGAGCAAAGTTATTTCATCATCTCCGTATTATTCAATGAATGCAATTTAAATTAGCACTTGCACCTTAAGAGGCTCAAGGGAAACACTCATAGGATAGAAAGTCAAAAATAAATTTTAATTGAATATTAATTCAAATTGTCAAATGAAGTTGAAAAAAACAGTTTTTGTTAAAATTAAGTAATATAATATGTGATTGAGATATAAATGTCCTTCTTCTGTAAGTAATTATATCTCAAGTCTCTTTGATGGATTCCATACATATTTAGATTGATCATTACATATTAAGAGCGTGGTGCGTGTTTATTCCTAATTTGAATAATAGCTGTAGAGAAATCATGGCAATGGATGAAAACACGTGCATTAATGAAAAAATCTTCTAAAGACAGAAATCAAATCCATCAGCATTTTATAGGACTTTGTAAATTCTGCAGTGCCCACTCATTAAATTTCTGTCATGTATCACAAATGCATGAAAAATAGATATTTGGTTTGATTTCTGTAAAGGGCATATTTGTATATATATATAAGAGTCCTGCCTACTAATCCTCCAGTTCACGGACTTAGAAAATACAATTTTATTTTAATTTTTAGTAGAATAAACTAATTCATAATGATGAGCTGTTACTATAAAAAAATTATAGAAAAGTAGTTTTTCATCAACCAAAGTTATTTCATCATCTCCTCAGTATTCAATGAACGCAATTCAAAAAATACATTGAAATCAATGAATGTGATGAGCGAAAGGTGCAATTTAATTCATAAATTAATATCTAAACGAAATTTAATTTATGTTACTGCTTGTAGTCTTTTCAACCATTTTGTTCACACGCGAATTCTTTCCCTAAACCCTAAATAAAAGTCCTATGAATGGACTATGAATGGAAGGCCTGTAACTCTACAGTGGATTTCGAGATGCACAAAAGGCAAAGTCATGCAACTCAACAAAATGGAGATCTAATCATCAATGAATATAGAATAACAAATGTTGCAACACACACGTAGCAACTCAACAAATATTGGAAGAAACCCTTAGCTAGGTAGAAACTAGAAATTTATAAGAAGAGTGAGTTGTCTCATACATCAATGAAGATTCAAACATAATTTAATTAGATCAAACAAAAGATCTTTTTTAAGTAAGTGATGAGTGATGATTAAAATTGCTTGAAATTCAAATCTGTATAAGAAACTTGAAAATAAAAGATATTATAAATTTATTTTGCATAAAAGGATGATATTGTTTATTTAAGAACATTCATATTTCTATTCTATATTCTTTGTAAATGTTGGAGTGAAAAATCCAATTTAATTCATAAATTATTTTAAATTGAAATCTATGTAGAAAAATGAAAATGGCAAAATAAATTCTTTGAAATTGAAATACACTATAAAAGTGGCTTTACAATAAAAAGGTTAGATTGTTCCATTTAAGAATATTCATATTTCTATTCTATATTCTTTGTAAATTTTTAAGTGAAAAAAATCCTAATGTTCCTATAATTATAAAAATATTTACCATTTTTCTTAAAAATCTAAACAATTAGAAAGTTAAATGATAAAAAGATCAAGAAAAATACAATAAAATTAAAAACTTTATTTTGAAGAATTTATGTTTTGTGCAAAAGATTGAAATTCTTAGAAAAAAAGATATTTAAAAAAATAAATGAAGAACTTGTGAGTTGATATGCAATAAAAGGGTGTTCATTACATTGAAGGATTTAAATTTTTTGAGAATATTCAACACATGGAATTAGTCTTAATTGTGACTACCTATGACACATTTGTCCAAAATTATGTGGAAAAAGCCCGCAACAATTTTTTTTAACTTACCTATGTTATATTTTTACATATCAAATGTGGTCAAGTAAATACAACACAAACAACTGCCACGTAGTGGCCAAGTACTTGCCTTAATAATAATAATAATAATAATAATAATAATAATAATAATAATAATAATAATAATAATAATAATAATAATAATAATAATAATAATAATAATCATCATCATAATAATAATAATAATAATAATAATAATAATAATTTTCCAAATTGTATTATGGCTATAGTTAATAATGATAAGTTAAAGATAAACAAATATACATTGTTGTAGTTACTAAGTACGAGTATAATTGGTATTAATCACAATGTAATCAATATTATAGCTATTTGATATAATAGGTGAAGTTTTATATTAATTTAGAATTATAAATATATAATAATTATAAATACAAGGAACAATTTTAATAATATTTTATATAGTTCATATAACTTATATAATGAAAAAGTTAAGTATATTAATATTTAGATTATAATTATAATTTATGTTATTTAATCTAAATATATAACATCTAATTATAATACATATAACAAATTTTATTATTCAATTTAATCTACATTAGTTAATAAATAATCTATATCCAAAACCATGCATTTATATTATAACATATTTTTAAAAATAAATATGAATTATTTTAAGGGCATGGTAAAGCATTTGATTGTAATAGAGGTAGTGCTTCCACAAAATCTGTGTATAAGAGGCTAAATTTTTAAGCCAATAGAAGAGCTCGAAATTAATTTTGTTGAATTATAAACATAAAAAATGTGCATGTATACAATATAGATTATTAATTTTGTAACAAATTTGATAAAAATAATAATTTTAATTGGTAGAAATGTGATTTTTTAATCACTAGTTAATGGGAGAAATCCAAAAATGGATGCAATAGTACTTGCCTAGCCTATCAAAAAGTACTAATAAAAGGATGTAATGAAGAGTAGAAACATTCAAAAATATATTGGAAATAGATAAGACTTGGAAAAAGGAAAATAAGGGAAAGTGAGTAAAAATAAAAGAGTAAGAGGAAATGGGTATCTAGAAATAGAAGGGTAAATAGGGATAAAAAAGGTATGGAAGAATATAATTATTTAGTCTAAAGATATGAAGGAAAATGAGAAAGTCGTCATAATCATCTAGTGTATGCAAATGGTTCAACACATGTCAAGAGTGATTAGGAGTTATATGGGGCTCATTTATAACATAAAAAATATTGTCTAGAACATTTCAAGGATGATCTTAGCCATGTTGAGAAAGGTACTTGGCAGTCTAGTTGATATTTATTGCACTCCCTGGTGTTCCACTTGATATTTGTGATGGATACATTGTGTTGATAGTTTGGGTGTCTATTAGTACTAGTTTTGAAAATGCTTTGTGTTTCAATGCATTGGCGTTTCCTGGGTTTTGTCTCTTTGAGGGATGGCTTACAACTTGTTTATGGTGTTCCAGTTTAATTTTTGGTAAACAGATGTACCCCAAGGATGTTTTAGTGATATGCTTCATGATTGTGTTTTCTTGGCTTTGTAGTTATGAGGAATTTCATGTTAGAATGGTTGTGGTAGCTTGATCATTGAGGAAATGTGATATATTTTCTGTCATATGATGTTGCACATGTTAAAGTCATTGTGTGATCTACATAGTAGTAATTATTTTCTTTGGTGTTGTATTGTGTATGGGGTCGGTTTAAAATGTTGTTCTCTTATTTATGTTACTTTGTCCTTGGCTTTGGAGGAGGTGTGTCAAGTGTGTGTAATTTTCAAGATCCCATTAGATATTTTTTTATGATTTTTTAGGTCCTCTCTATCTCTTGGAGAAGACCTAGTCTTTCACCACAATTATGTTTTGGTGAAAGACTTTTGGAATACCCCTTCTCCCTTATTATGCCTGGCTTAATTATTATTTGGCATTGATCTAAGATTGTCTAAATAGAAGATCAAACCAATTGAAATTTATCAAAAATGGGTTTGAGAACTAGGAGATACAAATTTGAGGAAGTAGTGGTGTGTGGTGAAAAATTTGGAGTTGCATTGTTAATGAATTATTGAGACATCATGTCAAAAGCATTTACATTCTAAGGAGAATACTCGTAGTAGCTTGTTGAATGCCTATCATTATATTTTAATTCATGTATCTTATGTACAGAGGGTAAGTGCCTTAAAAACATAAAGTGTGTGTTAAACACTTTCTTAGATTATTTGACAAATGATACCTAAATGTGTTTTGAATCCCCAAGAAATAGTAACTTGTCAGGTAAACATCTGAAAAATTCACACATAATAGCTAGAAGAAAGTTATTAGAATTTTGAATTTTAAATTTTAAAAATTTATTTGTGTAGTTCTTTCTAGCATGTCCTCGGATGAATACTAAGTGAAATGAACCTATTTAAGGAAGTCATACTTTGAGGCAAGAATCAATTGATTTGAATGTTGTCATAGTAAATGTAAATTGAATTGTTAATGTTTGAGAAAATAGAGATGAATAGAAATTGGAGAATGAGTCAAATTCAACACAAAGTTGTGCCACTTGTTTTTTATTAAGTAAAGCAGGTATTACAGGGTTCCTGAAACCCGCGACTCTAAAAAAGAAGTTTGAAGCAAGAATACAACAAACAAGAAACAAGCCACAAAAAGGCCAGGGCCGAAAAGCCACAAAAAAATAGAGCAGACAAGGCTAGAGAAAGCCAAAATACTCAAATCCAGGGAAGCAAATGAAGGAACAAAAAGCCCAAAGGGTGAAATGGAGACCATTATGTTCATAGTGTGACTGTTCAAAAATGGGATACAGCCACCGTCCTCCTTGCAAATCATTGTGGTTGTAAGATGATGCTCTGAGTGCAATGGAGTCTTTCCTTTTCTAGGATACTCTTCACTTCAATGGGAAAATCTTCTCCTTTTTGCCATGTCAACTTAGCTTCCTTCGTGACGGCCAAGTTGGCGAACCAATCAGCCACACCGTTAGATTACCTGTACACATGGGAGATATACACCTTTTCAAAAGAGTTAAGAATGGCTCGAGTATCGACAATAATGTTGGATATAGTCCATGAGGGAGAGTGAGTGAGGTTTAAGCAGTTGATGATGTTCATCGAGGATCCTTCCAGCCAGAGCCACTTGAACCCCCATATCATGAGCTAGTTTGGTGACCTATAGAGGTGCACCAGCTTCAACATAATGATTAGTTTGAGCACCCAAAGGGAGACTAACAACCGCAATGCCAAGGCCAAAGAAATTCCTCACGATTCCTCTGCTTCCAGCTTGTCCCGGGTTCCCTTTAGCAGCACCATCGAAGTTGGCTTCAGTCTAGCGAGTCGGGGGGATACTCCACTCACAATTATGTCTTTTATCCTGGGTAGCTATCTGAGACTTTCCTGCAAGATGATTAGATCTTCCATAATAGAAAAAGTTCTCCTTAACAGCATGTTGGATTTTTTCAAAGATAATTTTGTGGGGAGAGGAACAATCACAAAAAATGCGATTCTTACGCTCCTTCCAGATTCCCCAGCAAAGATGGGGAAGGAGCCAGGTACAGAATAAACGGATGTCCTAATTAAAACTTTTGAAAGCCCATTGGGAAAAGAGATCAATGAAGGACAGGGAAAAACAATTGATGTTGGAGAAGGGTCAACATCACGTGCTCCTACTGGTATGGATGAACTTTTAAATTTAGCTCAAATTGTAAAGATAAATATTAATTATAGAAACTTAGATCATTTACTTATAATGGATGTGGCGAATTTGAGATCACTTGCTAATGTTCAACCCTTAAGTCTTTCTAAGAAGAGATCAATGAATATGATAGCAAGAGAAATATTGGTTAAATTTGATAATTTTGAAACACTTGAACAAGCTTAATTGCATTCACTTGTACTTATAAACAAAAAGTTGGAAGGGGTATTAAAGATATTGGGTATAGACATACCTGTGAAATTTAGGGTTTTTTAGCTTTCTAATTACCCATCAATCATATGTTACAACATAAAATTATTTTTAGTGGGAGAAGCAAAGAGGTCAAGGAATTTGATCACCTTTTGCCAGGTAATCTTCCGCCTCTCTTGCCGATCGATCTTGTATCCTTCTACCGTGTTGAGAATGCCTAGTCAAAATATTGTTGTATGAAAGCTGAATGCAAAATAAGGGAGATTATGTGCTAGTGAATATGGTGGAGGATTTGGAAGGGAAGGAAGCAGTAGCACAACTGTCAATAAATATTTTTCCAGCAGTGGTAGTGGATCCTGTGTTTCTCCCCAATTTCTTGTTCTTCATTAGGCCTAGATCTAGCATGCCCACAGCTGATAGATCAGAATCTGTGAGTCTGTCGAGGCATATATGAGGCGGCTGGAGGCCTAAGACCTTTACAAGAAAATCACAGAACCAATAAAAAAACCCTAAATGTGTTCAACATTTTGAAAATCAGAGAAAGAATAAAAAAACCCTAAATGTGTTCAACATTTTGAAAATCACAAAAAAAAATTTAAAACCCCTAAATGTGTTCAACATTTTGAAAGGATAAAAGCTTACAGAGCAACGATTAACAAGAAATTTTGGAAAATTTACATTACTGTTAAATTTGTATGGCACAGGGAAGATTGAGGGTTCGAAGAATTAAAGGCTGCAATTCTCGCTAGTGACTCTGTTGAAAAAGAATTTTGAGTGGGTCGAGGAATTGACCGCTTTTGAGTTCCTGGAGAGCCCCACCGAGATCAAAATTATATAGGGGTTGGGATGTGATTGGATCTCCAATAATAAAAAAGGGCATAGATTTGTGTAGAAGCCCCACTTTTCTTTATGTTAAGGTTATGTTGTATGTACACAACCACCTTTATTCTGCACAAGCTATCTTGAAATAAATTTGCCTCTGGGACAGATGGCTGATGACTGCCATACGTTTAGGACAAAATCTGAAACCCTTGATGCTTCTCGCCCTTCCAATCCAATGTGTTTTGTGGTGGGGTGAAATTATTTTCCCGCTTAGTTACATTTTTGCAAACTGTCTTTTAGAGCCAAAAAGTCAAAATAGAAATAAATAAAAAAGAAAAGAAAACATAAAGTTAAGACAATAATAGTTTTTCGTCTCAAAAAATTGTCTTGAAATACCTTACTTTGTAGTAGTGAGATATTATAAATTTATTTTGCATAAAAGGATGATATTGTTTCTTTAAGAACATTCATATTTTTATTCTACATTCTTTGTAAATTTTGGAGTGAAAAATCCAATTTAATTCATAAATTATTTTAAATTGAAATCTATGTAGAAAAATGAAAATGGAAAAATAAATTCTTTGAAATTGAACTACACTATAAAAGTTGCTTTACAATCAAAGGGTGAGATTGTTCCATTTAAGAATATTCATATTTCTATTCTATATTCTTTGTAAATTTTTAAGTGAAAAAACTTCTAATGTTCCTATAATTATATAAATATTTACCATTTTTCTTAAAAATCTAAACAATTAGAAAGTTAAATGATAAAAAGATCAAGAAAAATACAATAAAATTAAAACTTTATTTTGAAGAATTTATGTTTGGTGCAAAAGATTGAAATTCTTAGAACTTAAAGATATTTAAGAAAATAAATGAAGAACTTATGAGTTGATATGTGATAAAAGGGTGTTCATTACATTGAAGGATTTAAATTTTCTGAGAATATTCAACACATGGAATTAGTCTTAATTGTGACTACCCATGACAAATTTGCCCAAAATTATGTGGAAATGTCGAAAAAGCCCGCAACAAATTTTTTTAACTTACCTGTGTTATATTTTTACATATCAAATATTGTCAAGTAAATACAACAAAAATAAAAGAATGTAATCAAGAGTAGAAACATTAAAAAATCTATTGGAAATAGATAAGACTTGGAAAAAGAAAAATAACGGAAAGTGAGTAAAAATAAAAGAATAAGAGGATATGGGTATCTAGAAATAGAAGGGTAAATAGGGATAAAAAAGGTATGGAAGAATATAATTAGTTAGTCTAAAGATATGAAGGAAAATGAGAAAGTGGTCATAATCATCTAGTGTATGTCGATGGTTCAGCACATGTCAAGAGTGATTAGGAGTTATATGTGGCTCATTTATAACATAAAAAATATTGTCTAGAACATTTCAAGGATGATCTTAGCCATGTTGAGAAAGGTACTTGGCGTTCTAGTTGATATTTAGTGCACTCCCTGGTGTTCCACTTGATATTTATGATGTATACATTGTGTTGATAGTTTGGGTGTCTATCAGTACTAGTTTTGAAAATGCTTTGTGTTTCAACGCATTGGTGTTTCATGGGTTTTGTCTCTTTGAGGGATTGCTTACAACTTGTTTATGGTGTTCCAGTTTAATTTTTGGTAAACAAATGTACCCCAAGTATGGTTTTAGTGATATGCTTCATGATTGTGTTTTCTTGGCTTTGTAGTTATGAGGAATTTCATGTTAGAATGGTTATGGTAGCTTGATCATTGAGGAAATGTGATATATTTTCTTTCGAATGATGTTGCACATGTTCAAGTCATTGTGTGATCTACATAGTAGTGATTATTTTCTTTGGTGTTGAATTGTGTATGGGGTCGGTTTAAAATGTTGTTCTCTTATTTATGTTACTTTGTCCTTGGCTCTGGAGGACGTGTGTCAAATGTGTGTGATTTTCAACATCACATTAGATATTTTTTTATGATGTTTTGGGTCCTCTCTATCTCTTCGATAAGACCTAGCCTTTCACCACAATTATGTTTTGGTGAAAGACTTTTGGAATACCCCTTCTCCCTTATTATGGCTTGCCTAATTATTATTTGGCATTGATCTAAGATGGTATAAATAGAAGATCAAACCAATTGAAATTTATGAGAAATGGGTGTGAGAACTAGGAGATACAAATTTGAGGAAGTAGTGGTGTGTGGTGGAAAATTTGGAGTTGCATTGTTAATGATTTATTGAGACATCTTGTCGAAAGCATTTACATTCTAAGGAGAATACTTAAAGTAGTTTGTTGAATGCCTATCATTATATTTTAATTCATGTATCTTGTGTTGAGAGTGTAAGTGCCTTAAAAACATAAAGTGTGTGTTAAACACTTTCTTAGATTATTTGACAAATGGTACCTAAATGTGTTTTGACTCGCTAAGAAATTGTAACATGTTAGGTAAACATCCAAAAAATTCACACATAATAGCTAGAAGGAAGTTATTAGAATTTTGAATTTTAAAATTTTAAAATTTAATTGTGTAGTTCTTTCTAGCATGTCCTCGGATGAGTACTAAGTGAAATGAACCTATTTAAGGAAGTCATACCTTGAGGCAAGGATCAATTGATTTGAATGTTGTCATAGTAAATGTAAATTGAATTGTTAATGTTTGATAAAATAGAGATGAATAGAAATTGGAGAATGAGTCAAATTCAACACAAAATTGTGCCACTTGTTTTTTATTAAGTAAAACAAGTTTTACAGGTTTCCTGAAACCCACGACTCTAAAAAAGAAGTTTGAAGCAAGAACATAACAAACAAGAAACAAGCCACAAAAAGGCCAAGGCCGAAAAGCCACAAAAAAATAGAGCAGACAAGGATAGAGAAAGCCAAAAATACCCAAATCTCGAGAAGCAAATGAAGGAACAAACAGCCCAGAGGGTGAGCTGGAGACCATTGTGTACATAGTGAGACTGTTAAAAAATGGGATACAGCCACCGTCCTCGTTGCAAATCATTGTGGTTATAAGATGATGCCCTTAGTGCAATGGAGTCTTTCCTTTTCTAGGATACTCTTCACTTCAATGGTAAAATCTTCTCCTCTTTGCCATGTCAACTTAGCTTCCTTCGTGACGGACAAGTTAATGAACCAATCAGCCACACCGTTGGCTTCCTTGTACACGTGGGAGATATACACCTTTTAAAAAGAGTTAAGAATGGCTCGAGTATGAACAATGATGTTGGATATAGTTGATGAGGGAGAGTGAGTGAAGTTTAAGCAGTTGATGATGTTCATCGAGTCTCCTTGCAGCCAGAGCCACTTGACCGCCCATATCATGAGCTAGTTTGGTGACCTATAGAACCGGAGAAGCTTCAACATAATGATTGGTTTGAGCACCCAAAGGCAGACTAACAACCGCAATGCCAAAGCCAAAGAAATTCCTCATGATTCCTCTACTTCCATCTTGTCCTGGGTTCCCTTTGGCAGCACCATCGAAGTTGTCTTTGGTCCAACCAGTCGGGGAATACTCCACTCACAATTCTGTCTTTTATCCTGGGAAGCTATCTAGGACTTTCCTGCAAGATAATTAGATCTTCCGCAATAGAAAAAGTTCTTCTTAACAGCATGTTGGATTTTTTCAAAGATAATTTTGGGGAGAGAGGAACAATCACGAAAAATGTGATTGTTACACTCCTTCCAGATTCCCCAGCAAAGATGGGAAAGGATCCAGGTACAAAATAAACAGAAGTCCTGATTAAACCTTTTAAAAGCCCATTTGGAAAAGAGATCAATGAAGGACAAGGAAAAACAATTGATGTTGGAGAAGGGTCAACATCACGTGCTCCTACTGGTATGGATGAACTTTTAAATTTAGCTAAAACTGTAAAGAGAAATATTAATTATAGAAACTTAGATCATTTACTTACAATGGATGTGGAGACTTTGAGATCACTTGCTAATGTCCAACCCTGAAGTGTTTCTAAGAAGAGATCAATGAATATGATAGCAAGAGAAATATTGGTTAAATTTGATAATTTTGGAACACTTGAACAAGCTCAATTGCTTTCACGTGTACTTATAAACAAAAAGTTTTAAGGGGCATTAAAATTATTGGGTATAGACACAACATCAAAGAAGAGAAAAGTTGTTGACATGCAAACTGATATGATTGAAAAAATTAAGAAAGTTTTGAACAAGCTAGTGGAGTGATCTATCACTATAGATAAGACCATTACAAGAAAAGTTATGTTGACATCCATTGTAGGTAACACTATGGGACGAAAAAGATAGATATCTTTAGTTACATATAAGTTTGGTTCTAATAGGAAAACAATATCACGATATGTTAATAGGAGAATACTTTTGGATGATAGCACCTCGGAAGGCAATTGTGCAATCATGTGTAGAGCTCCTTGTTCTGATAGGATTGATGAAGGAATAAAAAATTTGGTCACGTCATTTTGGAATGATAATACACATCCTTCGTCAAACACTAGAGATGTTATCAGACATAGAATTTCAGCTAATCAATATGAATATCATTCGAAACATTTCTTGGACACAACACAACATAAAATGTATGTGTCCTTTTGTAGTTCATATCCTAATATAAAGATTGGGAAAACATTGTTTGAAAGATTGAAGCCATATTATAGCAAGACAGACAAAGTGTTTGAAACTTGTTGTTGTTGTTATCATATTGAATTTTCTCTCCACTATCAGGTTTTTTGAAAGTTTGTAGAAGACACTTATGGTTTTGAAAATGCTCCTCCTACTAGACGAAGTGAGTTCATCTCATCCATTTTATATGACAAAAGAGATGATGTAGCTGGACAAATAAATTGCATAAAAGGAATATGTCAAACATGTGCTAATTTGACTTTTTTTCCTTTGAAAAATGAAAATATTGATGTAACAAAGATGGTAAATTGAAAGATTTACAAATATGTAAAGAATGAAACAAAATTTGGGAAATAATCCAAAAGGTTAGAATATGTTGAACAAGAGATAAATGTTGGAGTATTTATGGAAATTTTTTTAAAAAATGATTCAACCCTACATTCATCATGCTTTTTTTGCAAAGTGGCAAGCACAACAATTAGAAACACTAAGATACAATTTCCCACTTGGAACTCTTGTATCAATTGTTGATTTTGGAGAAAATTATTCTTTTGTTCATCAAAAGGCAATTCATTCAAAATACTACTTTCCAGAGAAAATTACTATTATGGTACATGTGTGTTATCGACACGCACAATTAGATTTGGATGGTATTCAGAGCACATTTGAAGCATGGGTCATCAAGAAGGAATATCATTTTTATATAAGTGATGATAGACAGCTTGACATTCATTATGTAGAACACTGCTTCAAGATATTTTTTGCAAATTTGAAAGAAAAAGGTATAAAAATTGATAAACATTATGTTTGGTCAGATGGATGTGCTGCACAATTCAAATCATCAAGACCATTTTATGCACTATGTAGACATCATCGTAATGAAAACATACCACATGTCTGGAGTTTCTTTGAGAGTGGACATGGAAAAGGTGAACATGATGGTGTCGGAGCTTGCATCAAACTTGCTATACGAAAGTATCAAATGAATTATAAGGGAGTGCATATAAAAAATGCACATGATGTAGTTGAATGGTGCAAGACACATTTCACACCAAAATGAGAATGACATGTCATCAGGATTGACTCAGGTGGTGCCATATATAAAATTTTGGGGTATAAAAGTTATGCACACATTTTTAAATTATTTGAAAGTGTTTAAAAATTTTATGATATTTTTTAATCAAATTATATTTATATAGAATGTATTATATATACATTTGTTCGGGTGTTGATAGAAAAATTATGCATGGTTGCAATAAGATAGAAAAGATGCGATCTTTGCATTCAGTTATGAGTAAGAATTGTCGCAGTTAGATGTTGAACACTAGGGACTACTCATGCTTTTGTTGTCATTACATTACTGACAATTATGAGGAATGTATCAATCAAGACCATGGATATGTAGGTGCATGGAATCTAGTACCACTAGCTGTTACTGATACAATTGATAGAGATGAAGATGAAAACTTTGATGATGTCCCTTTGATTTCTACTGATTACGATCATATATCAGGATTGGTCAAAATTGGTAAGTATATATATTTCACATTATATCGTACATTGAGCTGCATGTATAGATAGATAAACAGATCTATAGATTGAACTAAGAAAATTTTAAGATCTCACACACATATATGTAAATTTATTATGGAGGAGATGTCTTTGCAGTGATTGTTCAACGTGGAAATGTAGAAGGACTTGGTTATTATTTATAATCATAACACCAGCACCAGCAACACCTCTATCTCATAATTCATAATCATCTTTTCACAATATACTAGGAACAATAAATAGTAAACATTTTCACTCCAGAAGAATATCTTGTGATCCTAAAATCGATGAACCCATCATGTCAAGGAAACAAATATAACTCCTAAACATTCCATAACCTTCACATCTCAAAATATTGTCACACCAATCAATAATGATCCTAATACTGCCACATTGTCTCTTCCCAAACATTCAAAATACTAGTCTTTCATAAATAAACCATAACTAACTCAAATATTACTATAAACATATATAACTTGACATATATCAAGTATAGACACATCGAGAAACACACACACACACACACACACACACATAAATCTTCACATCATCATATCTTCAATAGAATAGTCGTACCAATCCAATAATTTTAATATACATTCCTATAACATCTCTGCAACAGTGTGACAACAAATAAATATGTTGACATGAATGACAACATATCTTCCAAATATGTGATAGTGATCCCTGAAGTAAATAGTCTCTTCAAACTTGAGAATAGAGCCATCCCAATAGATAAGTTCTCTACTAGAATTTCTCTTTGTGTGCTTTAGTGTCTATTGGTGGAAGAACTTAGTAATACAATCTCCCTATTTTCTCCATTGAATTCTAGATCTTTGTTTCCGAAAGATTTATTCTTTTAATATGATATCAAAAAGAGTAGACAAACGAGACTTCTCATCCATAGCATTTTGAGGTGACCAACCATCTTTTCCAATCTGACTTTGAACTTCTGGAATATTTTATCTTTAAAGCCTTTTTTCAAGGAAAAAGTTACCAAAGAAAAAATTGTTCCAATTCTTCAAATTAGAACAGATCAGTTTTAGATTGCTAACCAATATAAGCATTATAGTACCTTAAAAATTCATAAACTAGAAGTAAAAAAGAAGGGCTTTAAAATGTGAGTTGTAAGTCCACATCACCTCAAATATAGAAGGGATGAAAAATTTGGATTTACTGGATTCCCAATTGAGGAGGATAGTACAATGATCCCAACTAATCCTGATACGAGAAGATGAATTTTAATTTATCATATATGGATCAAGTTTTAAGATATAATACAATGATCCAATCTAAGATGAATAAGATGGTTATCAGTAGACATATTTGAGTCCAAGGTAAACCTATTACCACTCTAATCTAAATCCAAAAACTAACCATTGTATAGAAAATCATGGAGATATTGCATATAATCTAAATAAATACGAATTACACCTTTTTTTCAGAAGGGAAAAGTGGAGAGTTAAAGTCTCCCATAATCATCCAATTTGAATTTATAAAAGAAGAACAATATAAGAGAATAGAGTCCCAAAAATCTCTTCTTTGAGTTACACTATTAGGAGCGTAGATATTAGTCAAAATCCATTTGGTTGAAGAGAAAACATCCATGAAGAATATGTGCATAGTGTTTTTGGAATGGAAATGGAGGGAAATAATTAGGTTATATAAGGTTTCCAAAGAATAGCCAAACCCTCTGATGCTACATCTGCTACAACAACCATAAAATCAGGAAACAACTAGATGTAGTTACTTAATTTTTAGAAGGCTTCTTCTATCATTTTAGTTTCTTAGATAAGAAGAATATTTGGATGAAGGTCTTTTAGTAGATTTTTGACTAAAATCTATTTTTGAGAGTCGTTGATCCCTATGATATTCTAAGAGAGAATAATCATATTTTTAATTTACAGGAGAAATACTGCTCCAGAGTACTTTGGCTACCATTCACCACATCCCCAGCTATAGTAGAGTCATGAATATCCTTTTATTATTTCTGACCTTTTTATTTTCCCTACATCTATAGATTTGCAAAATTTCAAGTATGAGGCCAAGGGAGGGGAATCCTAATCTTTTAGTAGAAGAGGGGGAGGGACATATAGAAAAAAGAACATGGGAAGTAATGGAAAGGGGACCCAAATAAAAAAAAACACTAGAGCCATGGGAGAAGGGAGGGAAAAGGAAGAATGAGGGATGGGGAAGATTAGAGGGGACAGAGGGAAGAGCACAAAATTTCCATAAGCGACCAACTAAAGATAGAATCAATAGGTATCAATCAGCGGAAGGTCCACAACTAAAGCACAATCACAAAAACATGTACAATAGTACCAAGAGAATCCATCACCATACTGCAGTAAACCAAAGGCTTAACTCCCCCGTCGAAGTCGAAGTCATCTAGGAAAGAACCAGGAATACCTTTACCATCATCATGGAAAGGAAGGATGGAAGAAAAATTAGGAGCTTTGGGGGAG
Source organism: Chamaecyparis obtusa (assembly GCA_027943335.1). Lineage (NCBI taxonomy): Eukaryota > Viridiplantae > Streptophyta > Pinopsida > Cupressales > Cupressaceae > Chamaecyparis > Chamaecyparis obtusa. Next base: position 678,584 of record BSBK01002082.1, on the reverse strand, counting down.
GGAGTAGAGTCCAAACTTATTCATTTACCCTGGTCACCAAACTTAGCACAGTCAAAACCGATGTGCTCTACCAACAAGAAAACCTAGCTATAAAGGTTTAAGTTTTCATATTCAATTTTTTGTGTCCAAGGTCCCAAATGGAATTTAAGATCAACTGATATTGGAAGAAAAGTTCCAGGAACTACCGAAACACAAAAATGAGAAAAAATAAATCTGGCTCTATTTTTGGTGGCAATGTACACACCCAAGAATTCTCGAAAAGAATTAGCGATGCCTTCAATCACTTCTGTCCCAAAATTTGAAGGGGAGTCTTGAGAGGTGAAAATAGGTCATAACAACTCCAAATAGATGAGAAACAGGGTCAAACCCTGACCTCCATTTGCATAGTTACAAGGATTGTTTACCATAAAACCAAGTCCCTATGACAAAGATTCGAACACAATCTTCCTTCAAAGTGAAGGAAAAGAAAAAAAACCTTTAGGGTGCGCAAAAACTGAGACCGAGCCCTTCAAAGCCTAGGGCATCAAGACCCATTTGTTAGGATTAGCATACATAAATTTAATAGTTAGATGCAAATATAATCAATAATGCAAAGGAATAAAGCACACATAAGTAGAACAAGAAGACACAAAGATTTGATATGGTTCACCTAATCTTGGGATACGTCCACCAAACAGAGAGTCTAGTCTTATTATCTAGTAATTTATGCTTGTTACAATCTGCAACCCCTTGCAACTCAATATCACTGTAAAAAGCTATGAAATTCTCATATAGAGAAAACCCTAACCCTGATCCATTATAACAAGATTTATGTTGGTTAACAAGTTAACCCTAAAAAATACTTGATGAGTCAACCTGGGGAAAGTTTGACGAGTCAACTCAAAATCTCTTGACAAGTTAACCACGAACCCTACAATAAATGAAAAGTGTATAGTAGTTGCCTGATTAGTCATGACAATCCAACACCATTTTCTAGCAAAAAGAATGTTGGTACCAACATCTGTCTTGTCCATCGAAACCCCACATTTCAAGAGTTCCTGAGCCTTTACAAAAAGATCTTCTAGGCCCCTCCTAAATCCACATGCTTATAAGACAGAGGGGGAGGGCACCCACTTACCTTGGAACCACCTGCCAATGATTTGAAACTATCCTCATCACAAGCAAACAGTCCCAACAATTTCAAGAAAAATGTGAGGGCTGGTCACACACTTGTTAAAGGATAGAATGGAAGGAGAGCCTAGATGAAATTGAAAACCATGCTAGTTACTATAGATCATATCCTGAAGCACATGCTTTGTATTGCCAGGATTCGAAACTTTCTTTCCTACTCACCAGTGCTTGTAGAGATGATCATGAATTGCACTCAAACACAATTTTCTACAACATTACATTATTATAGTTATACTGTAGTATATTCTTATTATATTATTATAATATATTCTTATCATATTATGTTATCGTGTATTAAAATTATTTAATGATAAATATTTCAATTTGGATTAAGGTTCTATTAAGATTAAATATATTAATCATAAATAATTTATTGATAATATCATCATTTAAATTATATATAATAACAAATTTATTACTAATATTTGATAATTTTTCATATTTCATTAAAGTAAAATATCTATTATTTTATATATGGTGGAATTAAATTAGAGTGTGTATCATTTGAACTATTATTTTTTATTTTATTATATTTACGTGTTCATAAATTTATTTAAAAAACTTTAAAATTAATTTAAAATAATAATGTATTGAAATTTCAATAATTATTTATAGAATGTCAAAATACATTTAACTTTTAACTTAAATCTTCTAGACGTGTCCTTTGAACCTCGTATAAATACAAATACTAGCGTATATTAATTTAAAAATCATTTTCCCCAAAGTTGTCATCTATTTGAAGTTTAATGCGATAAATCTCCACGTTAGTATTTGAATTAACGAAATGGGAAGAAAGAGTAAGAAGAATTCTTCTAAGATTGTAGAGGGAGGGCAGCATATTTATACCAACTTGGTGGAGAAGATCCTTCAAAGAGTATTTAATGAGGCGGACGAATGTTGCAGGTCACCAAGCAAGATATTCGACCGTAGATGGCGATATACAATGTGCAAAATGTGTATTGGCCTTCCCTTTTCCAGATTAGTAAGTGCCTTCCACATAAGATATGAAACACAAATCAAGAAAAATTCCCCTTCTCAAATGCAACTTCAGAACCACCATAAGAGTATCCTTGGAGCACTAAGAGATTTTTCTGACAATAGTTACGAATATCAGGAATGTCCAAATCTGGATTTCGATGCAATAGAGGAGATTTTAAGAAGACTTCCAGTGCCCTCGTTGATGAGGGCAAAGACTGTTTGCAAAAACTGGAATAGGGCAATATCAGCCACTACTTCTAGTCTCCTCAATGTTGAGGATTGTCATCTTTTTGTTATGCAGCACATGGTGCAGGGCTTTCAAGGAATTTCTTTCTTCAGTAGCGCACTCAACCGCTGGTTTCGAATCCCTTTATTTCGCCAAAAGAAATGGGGTTGGCATTCTCACTATCGTACGACACAGCTTTACCTTTGTGCTGCAGCAGCTGGGTTTTACCTCTTTCTTGATTATGAAGGTTCCTTGTGTCGCAAGCTGCCCATCGTAATTAATCCTGTAACCAAACAATGCATTGAGTTGCCTCCTCTTCCAGACGGTTACGGATGGACAAAAGGAACAGCCATAGAACTTATTGCCCAGTCTGGCCACTTCGATATTATTGCGTTAGGGTTCTATGAAAGGGAAACGGATTACTGTACCCTGCTCTACAATTCCATCACAGATATGTGGACTAGTACCCATGCCATGCCTGCTATTCCGTCAAACATCATTCTGACTGCTGCCTACCGGACAAGACACCCTTGGACCAGCGCATTACACAATGGTGTGGTCTACTTTACACATAACTACGGTCTTCATCTGGGTTGTTATGACATTGTCTCCAAAATGTTTCAGTTTAAGGAGATCGAAGGAGGGTTGCCTCCGCAGATTGATTCTAATTCTGATGAAAACACCCACATCTCTCTGCCTTCCTTAGTGGCCTGTAATGGGAAGCTTCTTTTGGTAGGGAGGTTAGAGAAGGAGGTTGGGGAAGGAAGCTCCACATGGGGTGGTATCCCTTTCATCGAGCACGCTTTGGTTGGGATATGGGAGTTGAATAGTGATAACACATGGTTTTGGTCTCTCATTTCTGTTACTCCCCGTGATTTGTTTGAAGACACTGTGAAGTCATCACAGGGAACAGATTTCATGGTTGCCGCTTTATCACATAAAATTTGGCTTACGATTAGAGGAAGCAGGAATGTTATGACACTTGATTTGAGGTCCATGGAATGGAGCGCATTGCCAGGCTGCCCCACTGAAGATACTGTTGATACTTATCCAAGGACTGCTGTTTGTGGAACTTTGTCCATTTGCAACATTTCACACTTGAACTAATATCTACATTTATGATCCATCGACATTTATCGTTAATGTGTATTTACACTCTTTTATTATTCTGATTTGTATATTTTGGAGTCTCAGATCATTATATGTATCATATATATATATATATATATATATATATATATATATATATATATTGTACTTCACACTTCTAAATCAATTTTAATAAAGTAAAATTCTGATAGATTATAATACGTACCTTGATTAATTATCATTATATCTGAGATTTAGAGTACAGATTGGTAACATCTCCCCAAACGATAAAAAACAAACGTCCAAAGGAATGTATTTTGATTTTGAAAGCGAAACTCGGGAATCTTTCTACGTGCATCTTTATTTAATTGATTTCTTTTACACATTTCGTATGTATAATTATATTTAAACAAAATGAATTAGGTAAAGGAAATGTATTCTGCTCCTATATTCATCCATTTCAAGAAGAAATTTCCCAGCGCAGTATCGCATGAATCGTACATACGACTGTAGCATTCTTTGAGTTGTCAAATCAATAACACAATGTTGTAGAAGAAAGATTTTATAGGCTTCTGTAAATTCCGTACTCCCAACAAATTAATTTTCCGTCATGTATCACAAAAGCAGTACGATGTATGGTTCAATTTTTTTAAACGGTACATATATCCTGCCTGCCTGCCAATCCTCCAGTCTTTTTAACTTCGCATTACAAATTAATTTCCTTTATACAAGCTATCACAAACATAGCTTTCCAGTTAGTTTACAGTTCACCAACTTAGAAAATACAATTTTATTAGTATTACTTTTAAAGGGAATAAACTAATTGTTAATGACGAGCTTTTAATATTAGAAAATTACGGATATGTCATCTTTCATCGAGCAAAGTTATTTCATCATCTCCGTATTATTCAATGAATGCAATTTAAACTAGCACTTGCACCTTAAGAGGCTCAAGGGAAACACTCATAGGATAGAAAGTCAAAAATAAATTTTAATTGAATATTAATTCAAATTGTCAAATGAAGTTGAAAAAAACAGTTTTTGTTAAAATTAAGTAATATAATATGTGATTGAGATATAAATGTCCTTCTTCTGTAAGTAATTATATCTCAAGTCTCTTTGATGGATTCCATACATATTTAGATTGATCATTACATATTAAGAGCGTGGTGCGTGTTTATTCCTAATTTGAATAATAGCTGTAGAGAAATCATGGCAATGGATGAAAACACGTGCATTAATGAAAAAATCTTCTAAAGACAGAAATCAAATCCATCAGCATTTTATAGGACTTTGTAAATTCTGCAGTGCCCACTCATTAAATTTCTGTCATGTATCACAAATGCATGAAAAATAGATATTTGGTTTGATTTCTGTAAAGGGCATATTTGTATATATATATAAGAGTCCTGCCTACTAATCCTCCAGTTCACGGACTTAGAAAATACAATTTTATTTTAATTTTTAGTAGAATAAACTAATTCATAATGATGAGCTGTTACTATAAAAAAATTATAGAAAAGTAGTCTTTCATCAACCAAAGTTATTTCATCATCTCCTCAGTATTCAATGAACGCAATTCAAAAAATACATTGAAATCAATGAATGTGATGAGCGAAAGGTGCAATTTAATTCATAAATTAATATCTAAACGAAATTTAATTTATGTTACTGCTTGTAGTCTTTTCAACCATTTTGTTCACACGCGAATTCTTTCCCTAAACCCTAAATAAAAGTCCTATGAATGGACTATGAATGGAAGGCCTGTAACTCTACAGTGGATTTCGAGATGCACAAAAGGCAAAGTCATGCAACTCAACAAAATGGAGATCTAATCATCAATGAATATAGAATAACAAATGTTGCAACACACACGTAGCAACTCAACAAATATTGGAAGAAACCGTTAGCTAGGTAGAAACTAGAAATTTATAAGAAGAGTGAGTTGTCTCATACATCAATGAAGATTCAAACATAATTTAATTAGATCAAACAAAAGATCTTTTTTAAGTAAGTGATGAGTGATGATTAAAATTGCTTGAAATTCAAATCTGTATAAGAAACTTGAAAATAAAAGATATTATAAATTTATTTTGCATAAAAGGATGATATTGTTTATTTAAGAACATTCATATTTCTATTCTATATTCTTTGTAAATGTTGGAGTGAAAAATCCAATTTAATTCATAAATTATTTTAAATTGAAATCTATGTAGAAAAATGAAAATGGCAAAATAAATTCTTTGAAATTGAAATACACTATAAAAGTGGCTTTACAATAAAAAGGTTAGATTGTTCCATTTAAGAATATTCATATTTCTATTCTATATTCTTTGTAAATTTTTAAGTGAAAAAAATCCTAATGTTCCTATAATTATAGAAATATTTACCATTTTTCTTAAAAATCTAAACAATTAGAAAGTTAAATGATAAAAAGATCAAGAAAAATACAATAAAATTAAAAACTTTATTTTGAAGAATTTATGTTTTGCGCAAAAGATTGAAATTCTTAGAACAAAAAGATATTTAAAAAAATAAATGAAGAACTTGTGAGTTGATATGCAATAAAAGGGTGTTCATTACATTGAAGGATTTAAATTTTTTGAGAATATTCAACACATGGAATTAGTCTTAATTGTGACTACCTATGACACATTTGTCCAAAATTATGTGGAAAAAGCCCGCGACAATTTTTTTTAACTTACCTATGTTATATTTTTACATATCAAATGTGGTCAAGTAAATACAACACAAACAAGTGCCACGTAGTGGCCAAGCACTTGCCTTAATAATAATAATAATAATAATAATAATAATAATAATAATCATCATAATAATAATAATAATAATAATAATAATAATAATAATATTCCAAATTGTATTATGGCTATAGTTAATAATGATAAGTTAAAGATAAACAAATATACATTGTTGTAGTTACTAAGTACGAGTATAATTGGTATTAATCACAATGTAATCAATATTATAGCTATTTGATATAATAGGTGAAGTTTTATATTAATTTAGAATTATAAATATATAATAATTATAAATACAAGGAACAATTTTAATAATATTTTATATAGTTCATATAACTTATATAATGAAAAAGTTAAGTATATTAATATTTAGATTATAATTATAATTTATGTTATTTAATCTAAATATATAACATCTAATTATAATACATATAACAAATTTTATTATTCAATTTAATCTACATTAGTTAATAAATAATCTATATCCAAAACCATGCATTTATATTATAACATATTTTTAAAAATAAATATGAATTATTTTAAGGGCATGGTAAAGCATTTGATTGTAATAGAGGTAGTGCTTCCACAAAATCTGTGTATAAGAGGCTAAATTTTTAAGCCAATAGAAGAGCTCGAAATTAATTTTGTTGAATTATAAACATAAAAAATGTGCATGTATACAATATAGATTATTAATTTTGTAACAAATTTGATAAAAATAATAATTTTAATTGGTAGAAATGTGATTTTTTAATCACTAGTTAATGGGAGAAATCCAAAAATGGATGCAATAGTACTTGCCTAGCCTATCAAAAAGTACTAATAAAAGAATGTAATGAAGAGTAGAAACATTCAAAAATATATTGGAAATAGATAAGACTTGGAAAAAGGAAAATAAGGGAAAGTGAGTAAAAATAAAAGAGTAAGAGGAAATGGGTATCTAGAAATAGAAGGGTAAATAGGGATAAAAAAGGTATGGAAGAATATAATTATTTAGTCTAAAGATATGAAGGAAAATGAGAAAGTCGTCATAATCATCTAGTGTATGCAGATGGTTCAACACATGTCAAGAGTGATTAGGAGTTATATGGGGCTCATTTATAACATAAAAAATATTGTCTAGAACATTTCAAGGATGATCTTAGCCATGTTGAGAAAGGTACTTGGCAGTCTAGTTGATATTTATTGCACTCCCTGGTGTTCCACTTGATATTTGTGATGGATACATTGTGTTGATAGTTTGGGTGTCTATTAGTACTAGTTTTGAAAATGCTTTGTGTTTCAATGCATTGGCGTTTCCTGGGTTTTGTCTCTTTGAGGGATGGCTTACAACTTGTTAATGGTGTTCCAGTTTAATTTTTGGTAAACAGATGTACCCCAAGGATGTTTTAGTGATATGCTTCATGATTGTGTTTTCTTGGCTTTGTAGTTATGAGGAATTTCATGTTAGAATGGTTGTGGTAGCTTGATCATTGAGGAAATGTGATATATTTTCTGTCATATGATGTTGCACATGTTAAAGTCATTGTGTGATCTACATAGTAGTAATTATTTTCTTTGGTGTTGTATTGTGTATGGGGTCGGTTTAAAATGTTGTTCTCTTATTTATGTTACTTTGTCCTTGGCTTTGGAGGAGGTGTGTCAAGTGTGTGTAATTTTCAAGATCCCATTAGATATTTTTTTATGATTTTTTAGGTCCTCTCTATCTCTTGGAGAAGACCTAGTCTTTCACCACAATTATGTTTTGGTGAAAGACTTTTGGAATACCCCTTCTCCCTTATTATGCCTGGCTTAATTATTATTTGGCATTGATCTAAGATTGTCTAAATAGAAGATCAAACCAATTGAAATTTATCAAAAATGGGTTTGAGAACTAGGAGATACAAATTTGAGGAAGTAGTGGTGTGTGGTGAAAAATTTGGAGTTGCATTGTTAATGAATTATTGAGACATCATGTCAAAAGCATTTACATTCTAAGGAGAATACTCGTAGTAGCTTGTTGAATGCCTATCATTATATTTTAATTCATGTATCTTATGTACAGAGGGTAAGTGCCTTAAAAACATAAAGTGTGTGTTAAACACTTTCTTAGATTATTTGACAAATGATACCTAAATGTGTTTTGAATCCCCAAGAAATAGTAACTTGTCAGGTAAACATCTGAAAAATTCACACATAATAGCTAGAAGAAAGTTATTAGAATTTTGAATTTTAAATTTTAAAAATTTATTTGTGTAGTTCTTTCTAGCATGTCCTCGGATGAATACTAAGTGAAATGAACCTATTTAAGGAAGTCATACTTTGAGGCAAGAATCAATTGATTTGAATGTTGTCATAGTAAATGTAAATTGAATTGTTAATGTTTGAGAAAATAGAGATGAATAGAAATTGGAGAATGAGTCAAATTCAACACAAAGTTGTGCCACTTGTTTTTTATTAAGTAAAGCAGGTATTACAGGGTTCCTGAAACCCGCGACTCTAAAAAAGAAGTTTGAAGCAAGAATACAATAAACAAGAAACAAGCCACAAAAAGGCCAGGGCCGAAAAGCCACAAAAAAATAGAGCAGACAAGGCTAGAGAAAGCCAAAATACTCAAATCCAGGGAAGCAAATGAAGGAACAAAAAGCCCAAAGGGTGAAATGGAGACCATTATGTTCATAGTGTGACTGTTCAAAAATGGGATACAGCCACCGTCCTCCTTGCAAATCATTGTGGTTGTAAGATGATGCTCTGAGTGCAATGGAGTCTTTCCTTTTCTAGGATACTCTTCACTTCAATGGGAAAATCTTCTCCTTTTTACCATGTCAACATAGCTTCCTTCGTGACGGCCAAGTTGGCGAACCAATCAGCCACACCGTTAGATTACCTGTACACATGGGAGATATACACCTTTTCAAAAGAGTTAAGAATGGCTCGAGTATCGACAATAATGTTGGATATAGTCCATGAGGGAGAGTGAGTGAGGTTTAAGCAGTTGATGATGTTCATCGAGTATCCTTCCAGCCAGAGCCACTTGAACCCCCATATCATGAGCTAGTTTGGTGACCTATAGAGGTGCACCAGCTTCAACATAATGATTAGTTTGAGCACCCAAAGGGAGACTAACAACCGCAATGCCAAGGCCAAAGAAATTCCTCACGATTCCTCTGCTTCCAACTTGTCCCGGGTTCCCTTTAGCAGCACCATCGAAGTTGGCTTCAGTCTAGCGAGTCGGGGGGATACTCCACTCACAATTATGTCTTTTATCCTGGGTAGCTATCTGAGACTTTCCTGCAAGATGATTAGATCTTCCATAATAGAAAAAGTTCTCCTTAACAGCATGTTGGATTTTTTCAAAGATAATTTTGTGGGGAGAGGAACAATCACAAAAAATGCGATTCTTACGCTCCTTCCAGATTCCCCAGCAAAGATGGGGAAGGAGCCAGGTACAGAATAAACGGATGTCCTAATTAAAACTTTTGAAAGCCCATTGGGAAAAGAGATCAATGAAGGACAGGGAAAAACAATTGATGTTGGAGAAGGGTCAACATCACGTGCTCCTACTGGTATGGATGAACTTTTAAATTTAGCTCAAATTGTAAAGATAAATATTAATTATAGAAACTTAGATCATTTACTTATAATGGATGTGGCGAATTTGAGATCACTTGCTAATGTTCAACCCTTAAGTCTTTCTAAGAAGAGATCAATGAATATGATAGCAAGAGAAATATTGGTTAAATTTGATAATTTTGAAACACTTGAACAGGCTTAATTGCATTCACTTGTACTTATAAACAAAAAGTTGGAAGGGGTATTAAAGATATTGGGTATAGACATACCTGTGAAATTTAGGGTTTTTTAGCTTTCTAATTACCCATCAATCATATGTTACAACATAAAATTATTTTTAGTGGGAGAAGCAAAGAGGTCAAGGAATTTGATCACCTTTTGCCAGGTAATCTTCCGCCTCTCTTGCCGATCGATCTTGTATCCTTCTACCGTGTTGAGAATGCCTAGTCAAAATATTGTTGTATGAAAGCTGAATGCAAAATAAGGGAGATTATGTGCTAGTGAATATGGTGGAGGATTTGGAAGGGAAGGAAGCAGTAGCACAACTGTCAATAAATATTTTTCCAGCAGTGGTAGTGGATCCTGTGTTTCTCCCCAATTTCTTGTTCTTCATTAGGCCTAGATCTAGCATGCCCACAGCTGATAGATCAGAATCTGTGAGTCCGTCGAGGCATATATGAGGCGGCTAGAGGCCTAAGAACTTTACAAGAAAATCACAGAACCAATAAAAAAACCCTAAATGTGTTCAACATTTTGAAAATCAGAGAAAGAATAAAAAAACCCTAAATGTGTTCAACATTTTGAAAATCACAAAAAAAAATTTAAAACCCCTAAATGTGTTCAACATTTTGAAAGGATAAAAGCTTATAGAGCAACGATTGACAAGAAATTTTGGAAAATTTACATTACTGTTAAATTTGTATGGCACAGGGAAGATTGAGGGTTCGAAGAATTAAAGGCTGCAATTCTCGCTAGTGACTCTGTTGAAAAAGAATTTTGAGTGGGTCGAGGAATTGACCGCTTTTGAGTTCCTGGAGAGCCCCACCGAGATCAAAATTATATAGGGGTTGGGATGTGATTGGATCTCCAATAATAAAAAAGGGCATAGATTTGTGTAGAAGCCCCACTTTTCTTTATGTTAAGGTTATGTTGTATGTACACAACCACCTTTATTCTGCACAAGCTATCTTGAAATAAATTTGCCTCTGGGACAGATGGCTGATGACTGCCATACGTTTAGGACAAAATCTGAAACCCTTGATGCTTCTCGCCCTTCCAATCCAATGTGTTTTGTGGTGGGGTGAAATTATTTTCCCGCTTAGTTACATTTTTGCAAACTGTCTTTTAGAGCCAAAAAGTCAAAATAGAAATAAATAAAAAAGAAAAGAAAACATAAAGTTAAGACAATAATAGTTTTTCGTCTCAAAAAATTGTCTTGAAATACCTTACTTTGTAGTAGTGAGATATTATAAATTTATTTTGCATAAAAGGATGATATTGTTTCTTTAAGAACATTCATATTTTTATTCTACATTCTTTGTAAATTTTGGAGTGAAAAATCCAATTTAATTCATAAATTATTTTAAATTGAAATCTATGTAGAAAAATGAAAATGGAAAAATAAATTCTTTGAAATTGAACTACACTATAAAAGTTGCTTTACAATCAAAGGGTGAGATTGTTCCATTTAAGAATATTCATATTTCTATTCTATATTCTTTGTAAATTTTTAAGTGAAAAAACTTCTAATGTTCCTATAATTATATAAATATTTACCATTTTTCTTAAAAATCTAAACAATTAGAAAGTTAAATGATAAAAAGATCAAGAAAAATACAATAAAATTAAAACTTTATTTTGAAGAATTTATGTTTGGTGCAAAAGATTGAAATTCTTAGAACTTAAAGATATTTAAGAAAATAAATGAAGAACTTATGAGTTGATATGTGATAAAAGGGTGTTCATTACATTGAAGGATTTAAATTTTCTGAGAATATTCAACACATGGAATTAGTCTTAATTGTGACTACCCATGACAAATTTGCCCAAAATTATGTGGAAATGTCGAAAAAGCCCGCAACAAATTTTTTTAACTTACCTGTGTTATATTTTTACATATCAAATATTGTCAAGTAAATACAACAAAAATAAAAGAATGTAATCAAGAGTAGAAACATTAAAAAATCTATTGGAAATAGATAAGACTTGGAAAAAGAAAAATAACGGAAAGTGAGTAAAAATAAAAGAATAAGAGGATATGGGTATCTAGAAATAGAAGGGTAAATAGGGATAAAAAAGGTATGGAAGAATATAATTAGTTAGTCTAAAGATATGAAGGAAAATGAGAAAGTGGTCATAATCATCTAGTGTATGTCGATGGTTCAGCACATGTCAAGAGTGATTAGGAGTTATATGTGGCTCATTTATAACATAAAAAATATTGTCTAGAACATTTCAAGGATGATCTTAGCCATGTTGAGAAAGGTACTTGGCGTTCTAGTTGATATTTAGTGCACTCCTTGGTGTTCCACTTGATATTTATGATGTATACATTGTGTTGATAGTTTGGGTGTCTATCAGTACTAGTTTTGAAAATGCTTTGTGTTTCAACGCATTGGTGTCTCATGGGTTTTGTCTCTTTGAGGGATTGCTTACAACTTGTTTATGGTGTTCCAGTTTAATTTTTGGTAAACAAATGTATCCCAAGTATGGCTTTAGTGATATGCTTCATGATTGTGTTTTCTTGGCTTTGTAGTTATGAGGAATTTCATGTTAGAATGGTTATGGTAGCTTGATCATTGAGGAAATGTGATATATTTTCTTTCGAATGATGTTGCACATGTTCAAGTCATTGTGTGATCTACATAGTAGTGATTATTTTCTTTGGTGTTGAATTGTGTATGGGGTCGGTTTAAAATGTTGTTCTCTTATTTATGTTACTTTGTCCTTGGCTCTGGAGGACGTGTGTCAAATGTGTGTGATTTTCAACATCACATTAGATATTTTTTTATGATGTTTTGGGTCCTCTCTATCTCTTCGATAAGACCTAGCCTTTCACCACAATTATGTTTTGGTGAAAGACTTTTGGAATACCCCTTCTCCCTTATTATGGCTTGCCTAATTATTATTTGGCATTGATCTAAGATGGTATAAATAGAAGATCAAACCAATTGAAATTTATGAGAAATGGGTGTGAGAACTAGGAGATACAAATTTGAGGAAGTAGTGGTGTGTGGTGGAAAATTTGGAGTTGCATTGTTAATGATTTATTGAGACATCTTGTCGAAAGCATTTACATTCTAAGGAGAATACTTAAAGTAGTTTGTTGAATGCCTATCATTATATTTTAATTCATGTATCTTGTGTTGAGAGTGTAAGTGCCTTAAAAACATAAAGTGTGTGTTAAACACTTTCTTAGATTATTTGACAAATGGTACCTAAATGTGTTTTGACTCGCTAAGAAATTGTAACATGTTAGGTAAACATCCAAAAAATTCACACATAATAGCTAGAAGGAAGTTATTAGAATTTTGAATTTTAAAATTTTAAAATTTAATTGTGTAGTTCTTTCTAGCATGTCCTCGGATGAGTACTAAGTGAAATGAACCTATTTAAGGAAGTCATACCTTGAGGCAAGGATCAATTGATTTGAATGTTGTCATAGTAAATGTAAATTGAATTGTTAATGTTTGATAAAATAGAGATGAATAGAAATTGGAGAATGAGTCATATTCAACACAAAATTGTGCCACTTGTTTTTTATTAAGTAAAACAAGTTTTACAGGTTTCCTGAAACCCAGGACTCTAAAAAAGAAGTTTGAAGCAAGAACATAACAAACAAGAAACAAGCCACAAAAAGGCCAAGGCCGAAAAGCCACAAAAAAATAGAGCAGACAAGGATAGAGAAAGCCAAAAATACCCAAATCTCGAGAAGCAAATGAAGGAACAAACAGCCCAGAGGGTGAGCTGGAGACCATTGTGTACATAGTGAGACTGTTAAAAAATGGGATACAGCCACCGTCCTCGTTGTAAATCATTGTGGTTATAAGATGATGCCCTTAGTGCAATGGAGTCTTTCCTTTTCTAGGATACTCTTCACTTCAATGGGAAAATCTTCTCCTCTTTGCCATGTCAACTTAGCTTCCTTCGTGACGGACAAGTTAATGAACCAATCAGCCACACAGTTGGCTTCCTTGTACACGTGGGAGATATACACCTTTTAAAAAGAGTTAAGAATGGCTCGAGTATGAACAATGATGTTGGATATAGTTGATGAGGGAGAGTGAGTGAAGTTTAAGCAGTTGATGATGTTCATCGAGTCTCCTTGCAGCCAGAGCCACTTGACCGCCCATATCATGAGCTAGTTTGGTGACCTATAGAACCGGAGAAGCTTCAACATAATGATTGGTTTGAGCACCCAAAGGCAGACTAACAACCGCAATGCCAAAGCCAAAGAAATTCCTCATGATTCCTCTACTTCCATCTTGTCCTGGGTTCCCTTTGGCAGCACCATCGAAGTTGTCTTTGGTCCAACCAGTCGGGGAATACTCCACTCACAATTCTGTCTTTTATCCTGGGAAGCTATCTAGGACTTTCCTGCAAGATAATTAGATCTTCCGCAATAGAAAAAGTTCTTCTTAACAGCATGTTGGATTTTTTCAAAGATAATTTTGGGGAGAGAGGAACAATCACGAAAAATGTGATTGTTACACTCCTTCCAGATTCCCCAGCAAAGATGGGAAAGGATCCAGGTACAAAATAAACAGAAGTCCTGATTAAACCTTTTAAAAGCCCATTTGGAAAAGAGATCAATGAAGGACAAGGAAAAACAATTGATGTTGGAGAAGGGTCAACATCACGTGCTCCTACTGGTATGGATGAACTTTTAAATTTAGCTAAAACTGTAAAGAGAAATATTAATTATAGAAACTTAGATCATTTACTTACAATGGATGTGGAGACTTTGAGATCACTTGCTAATGTCCAACCCTGAAGTGTTTCTAAGAAGAGATCAATGAATATGATAGCAAGAGAAATATTGGTTAAATTTGATAATTTTGGAACACTTGAACAAGCTCAATTGCTTTCACGTGTACTTATAAACAAAAATTTTTAAGGGGCATTAAAATTATTGGGTATAGACACAACATCAAAGAAGAGAAAAGTTGTTGACATGCAAACTGATATGATTGAAAAAATTAAGAAAGTTTTGAACAAGCTAGTGGAGTGATCTATCACTATAGATAAGACCATTACAAGAAAAGTTATGTTGACATCCATTGTAGGTAACACTATGGGACGAAAAAGATAGATATCTTTAGTTACATATAAGTTTGGTTCTAATAGGAAAACAATATCACGATATGTTAATAGGAGAATACTTTTGGATGATAGCACCTCGGAAGGCAATTGTGCAATCATGTGTAGAGCTCCTTGTTCTGATAGGATTGATGAAGGAATAAAAAATTTGGTCACGTCATTTTGGAATGATAATACACATCCTTCGTCAAACACTAGAGATGTTATCAGACATAGAATTTCAGCTAATCAATATGAATATCATTCGAAACATTTCTTGGACACAACACAACATAAAATGTATGTGTCCTTTTGTAGTTCATATCCTAATATAAAGATTGGGAAAACATTGTTTGAAAGATTGAAGCCATATTATAGCAAGACAGACAAAGTGTTTGAAACTTGTTGTTGTTGTTATCATATTGAATTTTCTCTCCACTATCAGGTTTTTTGAAAGTTTGTAGAAGACACTTATGGTTTTGAAAATGCTCCTCCTACTAGACGAAGTGAGTTCATCTCATCCATTTTATATGACAAAAGAGATGATGTAGCTGGACAAATAAATTGCATAAAAGGAATATGTCAAACATGTGCTAATTTGACTTTTTTTCCTTTGAAAAATGAAAATATTGATGTAACAAAGATGGTAAATTGAAAGATTTACAAATATGTAAAGAATGAAACAAAATTTGGGAAATAATCCAAAAGGTTAGAATATGTTGAACAAGAGATAAATGTTGGAGTATTTATGGAAATTTTTTATAAAAATGATTCAACCCTACATTCATCATGTTTTTTTTGCAAAGTGGCAAGCACAACAATTAGAAACACTAAGATACAATTTCCCACTTGGAACTATTGTATCAATTGTTGATTTTGGAGAAAATTATTCTTTTGTTCATCAAAAGGCAATTCATTCAAAATACTACTTTCCAGAGAAAATTACTATTATGGTACATGTGTGTTATCGACACGCACAATTAGATTTGGATGGTATTCAGAGCACATTTGAAGCATGGGTCATCAAGAAGGAATATCATTTTTATATAAGTGATGATAGACAGCTTGACATTCATTATGTAGAACACTGCTTCAAGATGTTTTTTGCAAATTTGAAAGAAAAAGGTATAAAAATTGATAAACATTATGTTTGGTCAGATGGATGTGCTGCACAATTCAAATCATCAAGACCATTTTATGCACTATGTAGACATCATCGTAATGAAAACATACCCCATGTCTGGAGTTTCTTTGAGAGTGGACATGGAAAAGGTGAACATGATGGTGTCGGAGCTTGCATCAAACTTGCTATACGAAAGTATCAAATGAATTATAAGGGAGTGCATATAAAAAATGCACATGATGTAGTTGAATGGTGCAAGACACATTTCACACCAAAATGAGAATGACATGTCATCAGGATTGACTCAGGTGGTGCCATATATAAAATTTTGGGGTATAAAAGTTATGCACACATTTTTAAATTATTTGAAAGTGTTTAAAAATTTTATGATATTTTTTAATCAAATTATATTTATATAGAATGTATTATATATACATTTGTTCGGGTGTTGATAGAAAAATTATGCATGGTTGCAATAAGATAGAAAAGATGTGATCTTTGCATTCAGTTATGAGTAAGAATTGTCGCAGTTAGATGTTGAACACTAGGGACTACTCATGCTTTTGTTGTCATTACATTACTGACAATTATGAGGAATGTATCAATCAAGACCGTGGATATGTAGGTGCATGGAATCTAGTACCACTAGCTGTTACTGATACAATTGATAGAGATGAAGATGAAAACTTTGATGATGTCCCTTTGATTTCTACTGATTACGATCATATATCAGGATTGGTCAAAATTGGTAAGTATATATATTTCACATTATATCGTACATTGAGCTGCATGTATAGATAGATAAACAGATCTATAGATTGAACTAAGAAAATTTTAAGATCTCACACACATATATGTAAATTTATTATGGAGGAGATGTCTTTGCAGTGATTGTTCAACGTGGAAATGTAGAAGGACTTGGTTATTATTTATAATCATAACACCAGCACCAGCAACACCTCTATCTCATAATTCATAATCATCTTTTCACAATATACTAGGAACAATAAATAGTAAACATTTTCACTCCAGAAGAATATCTTGTGATCCTAAAATCGATGAACCCATCATGTCAAGGAAACAAATATAACTCCTAAACATTCCATAACCTTCACATCTCAAAATATTGTCACACCAATCAATAATGATCCTAATACTGCCACATTGTCTCTTCCCAAACATTCAAAATACTAGTCTTTCATAAATAAACCATAACTAACTCAAATATTACTATAAACATATATAACTTGACATATATCAAGTATAGACACATCGAGAAACACACACACACACACACACACATAAATCTTCACATCATCATATCTTCAATAGAATAGTCGTACCAATCCAATAATTTTAATATACATTCCTATAACATCTCTGCAACAGTGTGACAACAAATAAATATGTTGACATGAATGACAACATATCTTCCAAATATGTGATAGTGATCCCTGAAGTAAATAGTCTCTTCAAACTTGAGAATAGAGCCATCCCAATAGATAAGTTCTCTACTAGAATTTCTCTTTGTGTGTTTTAGTGTCTATTGGTGGAAGAACTTAGTAATACAATCTCCCTATTTTCTCCATTGAATTCTAGATCTTTGTTTCCGAAAGATTTATTCTTTTAATATGATATCAAAAAGAGTAGACAAACGAGACTTCTCATCCATAGCATTTTGAGGTGACCAACCATCTTTTCCAATCTGACTTTGAACTTCTGGAATATTTTATCTTTAAAGCCTTTTTTCAAGGAAAAAGTTACCAAAGAAAAAATTGTTCCAATTCTTCAAATTAGAACAGATCAGTTTTAGATTGCTAACCAATATAAGCATTATAGTACCTTAAAAATTCATAAACTAGAAGTAAAAAAGAAGGGCTTTAAAATGTGAGTTGTAAGTCCACATCACCTCAAATATAGAAGGGATGAAAAATTTGGATTTACTGGATTCCCAATTGAGGAGGATAGTACAATGATCCCAACTAATCCTGATACGAGAAGATGAATTTTAATTTATCATATATGGATCAAGTTTTAAGATATAATACAATGATCCAATCTAAGATGAATAAGATGGTTATCAGTAGACATATTTGAGTCCAAGGTAAACCTATTACCACTCTAATCTAAATCCAAAAACTAACCATTGTATAGAAAATCATGGAGATATTGCATATAATCTAAATAAATACGAATTACACCTTTTTTTCAGAAGGGAAAAGTGGAGAGTTAAAGTCTCCCATAATCATCCAATTTGAATTTATAAAAGAAGAACAATATAAGAGAATAGAGTCCCAAAAATCTCTTCTTTGAGTTACACTATTAGGAGCGTAGATATTAGTCAAAATCCATTTGGTTGAAGAGAAAACATCCATGAAGAATATGTGCATAGTGTTTTTGGAATGGAAATGGAGGGAAATAATTAGGTTATATAAGGTTTCCAAAGAATAGCCAAACCCTCTGATGCTACATCTGCTACAACAACCATAAAATCAGGAAACAACTAGATGTAGTTACTTAATTTTTAGAAGGCTTCTTCTATCATTTTAGTTTCTTAGATAAGAAGAATATTTGGATGAAGGTCTTTTAGTAGATTTTTGACTAAAATCTATTTTTGAGAGTCGTTGATCCCTATGATATTCTAAGAGAGAATAATCATATTTTTAATTTACAGGAGAAATACTGCTCCAGAGTACTTTGGCTACCATTCACCACATCCCCAGCTATAGTAGAGTCATGAATATCCTTTTATTATTTCTGACCTTTTTATTTTCCCTACATCTATAGATTTGCAAAATTTCAAGTATGAGGCCAAGGGAGGGGAATCCTAATCTTTTAGTAGAAGAGGGGGAGGGACATATAGAAAAAAGAACATGGGAAGTAATGGAAAGGGGACCCAAATAAAAAAAAACACTAGAGCCATGGGAGAAGGGAGGGAAAAGGAAGAATGAGGGATGGGGAAGATTAGAGGGGACAGAGGGAAGAGCACAAAATTTCCATAAGCGACCAACTAAGGATAGAATCAATAGGTATCAATCAGCGGAAGGTCCACAACTAAAGCACAATCAGAAAAACATGTACAATAGTACCAAGAGAATCCATCACCATACTGCAGTAAACCAAAGGCTTAACTCCCCCGTCGAAGTCGAAGTCATCTAGGAAAGAACCAGGAATACCTTTACCATCATCATGGAAAGGAAGGATGGAAGAAAAATTAGGAGCTTTGGGGGAGGGAGTAGAGTCCAAACTGATTCATTTACCCTGGTCACCAAACTTAGCACAGTCAAAACCGATGTGCTCTACCAACAAGAAAACCTAGCTATAAAGGTTTAAGTTTTCATATTCAATTTTTTGTGTCCAAGGTCCCAAATGGAATTTAAGATCAACTGATATTGGAAGAAAAGTTCCAGGAACTACCGAAACACAAAAATGAGAAAAAATAAATCTGGCTCTATTTTTGGTGGCAATGTACACACCCAAGAATTCTCGAAAAGAATTAGCGATGCCTTCAATCACTTCTGTCCCAAAATTTGAAGGGGAGTCTTGAGAGGTGAAAATAGGTCATAACAACTCCAAATAGATGAGAAACAGGGTCAAACCCTGACCTCCATTTGCATAGTTACAAGGATTGTTTACCATAAAACCAAGTCCCTATGACAAAGATTCGAACACAATCTTCCTTCAAAGTGAAGGAAAAGAAAAAAAACCTTTAGGGTGCGCAAAAACTGAGACCGAGCCCTTCAAAGCCTAGGGCATCAAGACCCATTTGTTAGGATTAGCATACATAAATTTAATAGTTAGATGCAAATATAATCAATAATGCAAAGGAATAAAGCACACATAAGTAGAACAAGAAGACACAAAGATTTGATATGGTTCACCTAATCTTGGGATACGTCCACCAAACAGAGAGTCTAGTCTTATTATCTAGTAATTTATGCTTGTTACAATCTGCAACCCCTTGCAACTCAATATCACTGTAAAAAGCTATGAAATTCTCATATAGAGAAAACCCTAACCCTGATCCATTATAACAAGATTTATGTTGGTTAACAAGTTAACCCTAAAAAATACTTGATGAGTCAACCTGGGGAAAGTTTGACGAGTCAACTCAAAATCTCTTGACAAGTTAACCACGAACCCTACAATAAATGAAAAGTGTATAGTAGTTGCCTGATTAGTCATGACAATCCAACACCATTTTCTAGCAAAAAGAATGTTGGTACCAACATCTGTCTTGTCCATCGAAACCCCACATTTCAAGAGTTCCTGAGCCTTTACAAAAAGATCTTCTAGGCCCCTCCTAAATCCACATGCTTATAAGACAGAGGGGGAGGGCACCCACTTACCTTGGAACCACCTGCCAATGATTTGAAACTATCCTCATCACAAGCAAACAGTCCCAACAATTTCAAGAAAAATGTGAGGGCTGGTCACACACTTGTTAAAGGATAGAATGGAAGGAGAGCCTAGATGAAATTGAAAACCATGCTAGTTACTATAGATCATATCCTGAAGCACATGCTTTGTATTGCCAGGATTCGAAACTTTCTTTCCTACTCACCAGTGCTTGTAGAGATGATCATGAATTGCACTCAAACACAATTTTCTACAACATTACATTATTATAGTTATACTGTAGTATATTCTTATTATATTATTATAATATATTCTTATCATATTATGTTATCGTGTATTAAAATTATTTAATGATAAATATTTCAATTTGGATTAAGGTTCTATTAAGATTAAATATATTAATCATAAATAATTTATTGATAATATCATCATTTAAATTATATATAATAACAAATTTATTACTAATATTTGATAATTTTTCATATTTCATTAAAGTAAAATATCTATTATTTTATATATGGTGGAATTAAATTAGAGTGTGTATCATTTGAACTATTATTTTTTATTTTATTATATTTACGTGTTCATAAATTTATTTAAAAAACTTTAAAATTAATTTAAAATAATAATGTATTGAAATTTCAATAATTATTTATAGAATGTCAAAATACATTTAACTTTTAACTTAAATCTTCTAGACGTGTCCTTTGAACCTCGTATAAATACAAATACTAGCGTATATTAATTTAAAAATCATTTTCCCCAAAGTTGTCATCTATTTGAAGTTTAATGCGATAAATCTCCACGTTAGTATTTGAATTAACGAAATGGGAAGAAAGAGTAAGAAGAATTCTTCTAAGATTGTAGAGGGAGGGCAGCATATTTATACCAACTTGGTGGAGAAGATCCTTCAAAGAGTATTTAATGAGGCGGACGAATCTTGCAGGTCACCAAGCAAGATATTCGACCGTAGATGGCGATATACAATGTGCAAAATGTGTATTGGCCTTCCCTTTTCCAGATTAGTAAGTGCCTTCCACATAAGATATGAAACACAAATCAAGAAAAATTCCCCTTCTCAAATGCAACTTCAGAACCACCATAAGAGTATCCTTGGAGCACTAAGAGATTTTTCTGACAATAGTTACGAATATCAGGAATGTCCAAATCTGGATTTCGATGCAATAGAGGAGATTTTAAGAAGACTTCCAGTGCCCTCGTTGATGAGGGCAAAGACTGTTTGCAAAAACTGGAATAGGGCAATATCAGCCACTACTTCTAGTCTCCTCAATGTTGAGGATTGTCATCTTTTTGTTATGCAGCACATGGTGCAGGGCTTTCAAGGAATTTCTTTCTTCAGTAGCGCACTCAACCGCTGGTTTCGAATCCCTTTATTTCGCCAAAAGAAATGGGGTTGGCATTCTCACTATCGTACGACACAGCTTTACCTTTGTGCTGCAGCAGCTGGGTTTTACCTCTTTCTTGATTATGAAGGTTCCTTGTGTCGCAAGCTGCCCATCGTAATTAATCCTGTAACCAAACAATGCATTGAGTTGCCTCCTCTTCCAGACGGTTACGGATGGACAAAAGGAACAGCCATAGAACTTATTGCCCAGTCTGGCCACTTCGATATTATTGCGTTAGGGTTCTATGAAAGGGAAACGGATTACTGTACCCTGCTCTACAATTCCATCACAGATATGTGGACTAGTACCCATGCCATGCCTGCTATTCCGTCAAACATCATTCTGACTGCTGCCTACCGGACAAGACACCCTTGGACCAGCGCATTACACAATGGTGTGGTCTACTTTACACATAACTACGGTCTTCATCTGGGTTGTTATGACATTGTCTCCAAAATGTTTCAGTTTAAGGAGATCGAAGGAGGGTTGCCTCCGCAGATTGATTCTAATTCTGATGAAAACACCCACATCTCTCTGCCTTCCTTAGTGGCCTGTAATGGGAAGCTTCTTTTGGTAGGGAGGTTAGAGAAGGAGGTTGGGGAAGGAAGCTCCACATGGGGTGGTATCCCTTTCATCGAGCACGCTTTGGTTGGGATATGGGAGTTGAATAGTGATAACACATGGTTTTGGTCTCTCATTTCTGTTACTCCCCGTGATTTGTTTGAAGACACTGTGAAGTCATCACAGGGAACAGATTTCATGGTTGCCGCTTTATCACATAAAATTTGGCTTACGATTAGAGGAAGCAGGAATGTTATGACACTTGATTTGAGGTCCATGGAATGGAGCGCATTGCCAGGCTGCCCCACTGAAGATACTGTTGATACTTATCCAAGGACTGCTGTTTGTGGAACTTTGTCCATTTGCAACATTTCACACTTGAACTAATATCTACATTTATGATCCATCGACATTTATCGTTAATGTGTATTTACACTCTTTTATTATTCTGATTTGTATATTTTGGAGTCTCAGATCATTATATGTATCATATATATATATATATATATATTGTACTTCACACTTCTAAATCAATTTTAATAAAGTAAAATTCTGATAGATTATAATACGTACCTTGATTAATTATCATTATATCTGAGATTTAGAGTACAGATTGGTAACATCTCCCCAAACGATAAAAAACAAACGTCCAAAGGAATGTATTTTGATTTTGAAAGCGAAACTCGGGAATCTTTCTACGTGCATCTTCATTTAATTGATTTCTTTTACACATTTCATATGTATAATTATATTTAAACAAAATGAATTAGGTAAAGGAAATGTATTCTGCTCCTATATTCATCCATTTCAAGAAGAAATTTCCCAGCGCAGTATCGCATGAATCGTACATACGACTGTAGCATTCTTTGAGTTGTCAAATCAATAACAAAATGTTGTAGAAGAAAGATTTTATAGGCTTCTGTAAATTCCGTACTGCCAACAAATTAATTTTCCATCATGTATCACAAAAGCAGTACGATGTATGGTTCAATTTTTTTAAACGGTACATATATCCTGCCTGCCTGCCAATCCTCCAGTCTTTTTAACTTCGCATTACAAATTAATTTCCTTTATACAAGCTATCACAAACATAGCTTTCCAGTTAGTTTACAGTTCACCAACTTAGAAAATACAATTTTATTAGTATTACTTTTAAAGGGAATAAACTAATTGTTAATGACGAGCTTTTAATATTAGAAAATTACGGAAATGTCATCTTTCATCGAGCAAAGTTATTTCATCATCTCCGTATTATTCAATGAATGCAATTTAAATTAGCACTTGCACCTTAAGAGGCTCAAGGGAAACACTCATAGGATAGAAAGTCAAAAATAAATTTTAATTGAATATTAATTCAAATTGTCAAATGAAGTTGAAAAAAACAGTTTTTGTTAAAATTAAGTAATATAATATGTGATTGAGATATAAATGTCCTTCTTCTGTAAGTAATTATATCTCAAGTCTCTTTGATGGATTCCATACATATTTAGATTGATCATTACATATTAAGAGCGTGGTGCGTGTTTATTCCTAATTTGAATAATAGCTGTAGAGAAATCATGGCAATGGATGAAAACACGTGCATTAATGAAAAAATCTTCTAAAGACAGAAATCAAATCCATCAGCATTTTATAGGACTTTGTAAATTCTGCAGTGCCCACTCATTAAATTTCTGTCATGTATCACAAATGCATGAAAAATAGATATTTGGTTTGATTTCTGTAAAGGGCATATTTGTATATATATATAAGAGTCCTGCCTACTAATCCTCCAGTTCACGGACTTAGAAAATACAATTTTATTTTAATTTTTAGTAGAATAAACTAATTCATAATGATGAGCTGTTACTATAAAAAAATTATAGAAAAGTAGTTTTTCATCAACCAAAGTTATTTCATCATCTCCTCAGTATTCAATGAACGCAATTCAAAAAATACATTGAAATCAATGAATGTGATGAGCGAAAGGTGCAATTTAATTCATAAATTAATATCTAAACGAAATTTAATTTATGTTACTGCTTGTAGTCTTTTCAACCATTTTGTTCACACGCGAATTCTTTCCCTAAACCCTAAATAAAAGTCCTATGAATGGACTATGAATGGAAGGCCTGTAACTCTACAGTGGATTTCGAGATGCACAAAAGGCAAAGTCATGCAACTCAACAAAATGGAGATCTAATCATCAATGAATATAGAATAACAAATGTTGCAACACACACGTAGCAACTCAACAAATATTGGAAGAAACCCTTAGCTAGGTAGAAACTAGAAATTTATAAGAAGAGTGAGTTGTCTCATACATCAATGAAGATTCAAACATAATTTAATTAGATCAAACAAAAGATCTTTTTTAAGTAAGTGATGAGTGATGATTAAAATTGCTTGAAATTCAAATCTGTATAAGAAACTTGAAAATAAAAGATATTATAAATTTATTTTGCATAAAAGGATGATATTGTTTATTTAAGAACATTCATATTTCTATTCTATATTCTTTGTAAATGTTGGAGTGAAAAATCCAATTTAATTCATAAATTATTTTAAATTGAAATCTATGTAGAAAAATGAAAATGGCAAAATAAATTCTTTGAAATTGAAATACACTATAAAAGTGGCTTTACAATAAAAAGGTTAGATTGTTCCATTTAAGAATATTCATATTTCTATTCTATATTCTTTGTAAATTTTTAAGTGAAAAAAATCCTAATGTTCCTATAATTATAGAAATATTTACCATTTTTCTTAAAAATCTAAACAATTAGAAAGTTAAATGATAAAAAGATCAAGAAAAATACAATAAAATTAAAAACTTTATTTTGAAGAATTTATGTTTTGCGCAAAAGATTGAAATTCTTAGAACAAAAAGATATTTAAAAAAAAAATGAAGAACTTGTGAGTTGATATGCAATAAAAGGGTGTTCATTACATTGAAGGATTTAAATTTTTTGAGAATATTCAACACATGGAATTAGTCTTAATTGTGACTACCTATGACACATTTGTCCAAAATTATGTGGAAAAAGCCCGCGACAATTTTTTTTAACTTACCTATGTTATATTTTTACATATCAAATGTGGTCAAGTAAATACAACACAAACAAGTGCCACGTAGTGGCCAAGCACTTGCCTTAATAATAATAATAATAATAATAATAATAATAATAATAATAATAATAATAATAATAATCATCATAATAATAATAATAATAATAATAATAATAATAATTTTCCAAATTGTATTATGGCTATAGTTAATAATGATAAGTTAAAGATAAACAAATATACATTGTTGTAGTTACTAAGTACGAGTATAATTGGTATTAATCACAATGTAATCAATATTATAGCTATTTGATATAATAGGTGAAGTTTTATATTAATTTAGAATTATAAATATATAATAATTATAAATACAAGGAACAATTTTAATAATATTTTATATAGTTCATATAACTTATATAATGAAAAAGTTAAGTATATTAATATTTAGATTATAATTATAATTTATGTTATTTAATCTAAATATATAACATCTAATTATAATACATATAACAAATTTTATTATTCAATTTAATCTACATTAGTTAATAAATAATCTATATCCAAAACCATTCATTTATATTATAACATATTTTTAAAAATAAATATGAATTATTTTAAGGGCATGGTAAAGCATTTGATTGTAATAGAGGTAGTGCTTCCACAAAATCTGTGTATAAGAGGCTAAATTTTTAAGCCAATAGAAGAGCTCGAAATTAATTTTGTTGAATTATAAACATAAAAAATGTGCATGTATACAATATAGATTATTAATTTTGTAACAAATTTGATAAAAATAATAATTTTAATTGGTAGAAATGTGATTTTTTAATCACTAGTTAATGGGAGAAATCCAAAAATGGATGTAATAGTACTTGCCTAGCCTATCAAAAAGTACTAATAAAAGAATGTAATGAAGAGTAGAAACATTCAAAAATATATTGGAAATAGATAAGACTTGGAAAAAGGAAAATAAGGGAAAGTGAGTAAAAATAAAAGAGTAAGAGGAAATGGGTATCTAGAAATAGAAGGGTAAATAGGGATAAAAAAGGTATGGAAGAATATAATTATTTAGTCTAAAGATATGAAGGAAAATGAGAAAGTCGTCATAATCATCTAGTGTATGCAGATGGTTCAACACATGTCAAGAGTGATTAGGAGTTATATGGGGCTCATTTATAACATAAAAAATATTGTCTAGAACATTTCAAGGATGATCTTAGCCATGTTGAGAAAGGTACTTGGCAGTCTAGTTGATATTTATTGCACTCCCTGGTGTTCCACTTGATATTTGTGATGGATACATTGTGTTGATAGTTTGGGTGTCTATTAGTACTAGTTTTGAAAATGCTTTGTGTTTCAATGCATTGGCGTTTCCTGGGTTTTGTCTCTTTGAGGGATGGCTTACAACTTGTTAATGGTGTTCCAGTTTAATTTTTGGTAAACAGATGTACCCCAAGGATGTTTTAGTGATATGCTTCATGATTGTGTTTTCTTGGCTTTGTAGTTATGAGGAATTTCATGTTAGAATGGTTGTGGTAGCTTGATCATTGAGGAAATGTGATATATTTTCTGTCATATGATGTTGCACATGTTAAAGTCATTGTGTGATCTACATAGTAGTAATTATTTTCTTTGGTGTTGTATTGTGTATGGGGTCGGTTTAAAATGTTGTTCTCTTATTTATGTTACTTTGTCCTTGGCTTTGGAGGAGGTGTGTCAAGTGTGTGTAATTTTCAAGATCCCATTAGATATTTTTTTATGATTTTTTAGGTCCTCTCTATCTCTTGGAGAAGACCTAGTCTTTCACCACAATTATGTTTTGGTGAAAGACTTTTGGAATACCCCTTCTCCCTTATTATGCCTGGCTTAATTATTATTTGGCATTGATCTAAGATTGTCTAAATAGAAGATCAAACCAATTGAAATTTATCAAAAATGGGTTTGAGAACTAGGAGATACAAATTTGAGGAAGTAGTGGTGTGTGGTGAAAAATTTGGAGTTGCATTGTTAATGAATTATTAAGACATCATGTCAAAAGCATTTACATTCTAAGGAGAATACTCGTAGTAGCTTGTTGAATGCCTATCATTATATTTTAATTCATGTATCTTATGTACAGAGGGTAAGTGCCTTAAAAACATAAAGTGTGTGTTAAACACTTTCTTAGATTATTTGACAAATGATACCTAAATGTGTTTTGAATCCCCAAGAAATAGTAACTTGTCAGGTAAACATCTGAAAAATTCACACATAATAGCTAGAAGAAAGTTATTAGAATTTTGAATTTTAAATTTTAAAAATTTATTTGTGTAGTTCTTTCTAGCATGTCCTCGGATGAATACTAAGTGAAATGAACCTATTTAAGGAAGTCATACTTTGAGGCAAGAATCAATTGATTTGAATGTTGTCATAGTAAATGTAAATTGAATTGTTAATGTTTGAGAAAATAGAGATGAATAGAAATTGGAGAATGAGTCAAATTCAACACAAAGTTGTGCCACTTGTTTTTTATTAAGTAAAGCAGGTATTACAGGGTTCCTGAAACCCGCGACTCTAAAAAAGAAGTTTGAAGCAAGAATACAACAAACAAGAAACAAGCCACAAAAAGGCCAGGGCCGAAAAGCCACAAAAAAATAGAGCAGACAAGGCTAGAGAAAGCCAAAATACTCAAATCCAGGGAAGCAAATGAAGGAACAAAAAGCCCAAAGGGTGAAATGGAGACCATTATGTTCATAGTGTGACTGTTCAAAAATGGGATACAGCCACCGTCCTCCTTGCAAATCATTGTGGTTGTAAGATGATGCTCTGAGTGCAATGGAGTCTTTCCTTTTCTAGGATACTCTTCACTTCAATGGGAAAATCTTCTCCTTTTTGCCATGTCAACATAGCTTCCTTCGTGACGGCCAAGTTGGCGAACCAATCAGCCACACCGTTAGATTACCTGTACACATGGGAGATATACACCTTTTCAAAAGAGTTAAGAATGGCTCGAGTATCGACAATAATGTTGGATATAGTCCATGAGGGAGAGTGAGTGAGGTTTAAGCAGTTGATGATGTTCATCGAGTATCCTTCCAGCCAGAGCCACTTGAACCCCCATATCATGAGCTAGTTTGGTGACCTATAGAGGTGCACCAGCTTCAACATAATGATTAGTTTGAGCACCCAAAGGGAGACTAACAACCGCAATGCCAAGGCCAAAGAAATTCCTCACGATTCCTCTGCTTCCAACTTGTCCCGGGTTCCCTTTAGCAGCACCATCGAAGTTGGCTTCAGTCTAGCGAGTCGGGGGGATACTCCACTCACAATTATGTCTTTTATCCTGGGTAGCTATCTGAGACTTTCCTGCAAGATGATTAGATCTTCCATAATAGAAAAAGTTCTCCTTAACAGCATGTTGGATTTTTTCAAAGATAATTTTGTGGGGAGAGGAACAATCACAAAAAATGCGATTCTTACGCTCCTTCCAGATTCCCCAGCAAAGATGGGGAAGGAGCCAGGTACAGAATAAACAGATGTCCTAATTAAAACTTTTGAAAGCCCATTGGGAAAAGAGATCAATGAAGGACAGGGAAAAACAATTGATGTTGGAGAAGGGTCAACATCACGTGCTCCTACTGGTATGGATGAACTTTTAAATTTAGCTCAAATTGTAAAGATAAATATTAATTATAGAAACTTAGATCATTTACTTATAATGGATGTGGCGAATTTGAGATCACTTGCTAATGTTCAACCCTTAAGTCTTTCTAAGAAGAGATCAATGAATATGATAGCAAGAGAAATATTGGTTAAATTTGATAATTTTGAAACACTTGAACAGGCTTAATTGCATTCACTTGTACTTATAAACAAAAAGTTGGAAGGGGTATTAAAGATATTGGGTATAGACATACCTGTGAAATTTAGGGTTTTTTAGCTTTCTAATTACCCATCAATCATATGTTACAACATAAAATTATTTTTAGTGGGAGAAGCAAAGAGGTCAAGGAATTTGATCACCTTTTGCCAGGTAATCTTCCGCCTCTCTTGCCGATCGATCTTGTATCCTTCTACCGTGTTGAGAATGCCTAGTCAAAATATTGTTGTATGAAAGCTGAATGCAAAATAAGGGAGATTATGTGCTAGTGAATATGGTGGAGGATTTGGAAGGGAAGGAAGCAGTAGCACAACTGTCAATAAATATTTTTCCAGCAGTGGTAGTGGATCCTGTGTTTCTCCCCAATTTCTTGTTCTTCATTAGGCCTAGATCTAGCATGCCCATAGCTGATAGATCAGAATCTGTGAGTCCGTCGAGGCACATATGAGGCAGCTGGAGGCCTAAGACCTTTACAAGAAAATCACAGAACCAATAAAAAAACCCTAAATGTGTTCAACATTTTGAAAATCAGAGAAAGAATAAAAAAACCCTAAATGTGTTCAACATTTTGAAAATCACAAAAAAAAATTTAAAACCCCTAAATGTGTTCAACATTTTGAAAGGATAAAAGCTTACAGAGCAACGATTGACAAGAAATTTTGGAAAATTTACATTACTGTTAAATTTGTATGGCACAGGGAAGATTGAGGGTTCGAAGAATTAAAGGCTGCAATTCTCGCTAGTGACTCTGTTGAAAAAGAATTTTGAGTGGGTCGAGGAATTGACCGCTTTTGAGTTCCTGGAGAGCCCCACCGAGATCAAAATTATATAGGGGTTGGGATGTGATTGGATCTCCAATAATAAAAAAGGGCATAGATTTGTGTAGAAGCCCCACTTTTCTTTATGTTAAGGTTATGTTGTATGTACACAACCACCTTTATTCTGCACAAGCTATCTTGAAATAAATTTGCCTCTGGGACAGATGGCTGATGACTGCCATACGTTTAGGACAAAATCTGAAACCCTTGATGCTTCTCGCCCTTCCAATCCAATGTGTTTTGTGGTGGGGTGAAATTATTTTCCCGCTTAGTTACATTTTTGCAAACTGTCTTTTAGAGCCAAAAAGTCAAAATAGAAATAAATAAAAAAGAAAAGAAAACATAAAGTTAAGACAATAATAGTTTTTCGTCTCAAAAAATTGTCTTGAAATACCTTACTTTGTAGTAGTGAGATATTATAAATTTATTTTGCATAAAAGGATGATATTGTTTCTTTAAGAACATTCATATTTTTATTCTACATTCTTTGTAAATTTTGGAGTGAAAAATCCAATTTAATTCATAAATTATTTTAAATTGAAATCTATGTAGAAAAATGAAAATGGCAAAATAAATTCTTTGAAATTGAACTACACTATAAAAGTTGCTTTACAATCAAAGGGTGAGATTGTTCCATTTAAGAATATTCATATTTCTATTCTATATTCTTTGTAAATTTTTAAGTGAAAAAACTTCTAATGTTCCTATAATTATATAAATATTTACCATTTTTCTTAAAAATCTAAACAATTAGAAAGTTAAATGATAAAAAGATCAAGAAAAATACAATAAAATTAAAACTTTATTTTGAAGAATTTATGTTTGGTGCAAAAGATTGAAATTCTTAGAACTTAAAGATATTTAAGAAAATAAATGAAGAACTTATGAGTTGATATGTGATAAAAGGGTGTTCATTACATTGAAGGATTTAAATTTTCTGAGAATATTCAACACATGGAATTAGTCTTAATTGTGACTACCCATGACAAATTTGCCCAAAATTATGTGGAAATGTCGAAAAAGCCCGCAACAAATTTTTTTAACTTACCTGTGTTATATTTTTACATATCAAATATTGTCAAGTAAATACAACAAAAATAAAAGAATGTAATCAAGAGTAGAAACATTAAAAAAATCTATTGGAAATAGATAAGACTTGGAAAAAGAAAAATAACGGAAAGTGAGTAAAAATAAAAGAATAAGAGGATATGGGTATCTAGAAATAGAAGGGTAAATAGGGATAAAAAAGGTATGGAAGAATATAATTAGTTAGTCTAAAGATATGAAGGAAAATGAGAAAGTGGTCATAATCATCTAGTGTATGTCGATGGTTCAGCACATGTCAAGAGTGATTAGGAGTTATATGTGGCTCATTTATAACATAAAAAATATTGTCTAGAACATTTCAAGGATGATCTTAGCCATGTTGAGAAAGGTACTTGGCGTTCTAGTTGATATTTAGTGCACTCCCTGGTGTTCCACTTGATATTTATGATGTATACATTGTGTTGATAGTTTGGGTGTCTATCAGTACTAGTTTTGAAAATGCTTTGTGTTTCAACGCATTGGTGTTTCATGGGTTTTGTCTCTTTGAGGGATTGCTTACAACTTGTTTATGGTGTTCCAGTTTAATTTTTGGTAAACAAATGTACCCCAAGTATGGTTTTAGTGATATGCTTCATGATTGTGTTTTCTTGGCTTTGTAGTTATGAGGAATTTCATGTTAGAATGGTTATGGTAGCTTGATCATTGAGGAAATGTGATATATTTTCTTTCGAATGATGTTGCACATGTTCAAGTCATTGTGTGATCTACATAGTAGTGATTATTTTCTTTGGTGTTGAATTGTGTATGGGGTCGGTTTAAAATGTTGTTCTCTTATTTATGTTACTTTGTCCTTGGCTCTGGAGGACGTGTGTCAAATGTGTGTGATTTTCAACATCACATTAGATATTTTTTTATGATGTTTTGGGTCCTCTCTATCTCTTCGATAAGACCTAGCCTTTCACCACAATTATGTTTTGGTGAAAGACTTTTGGAATACCCCTTCTCCCTTATTATGGCTTGCCTAATTATTATTTGGCATTGATCTAAGATGGTATAAATAGAAGATCAAACCAATTGAAATTTATGAGAAATGGGTGTGAGAACTAGGAGATACAAATTTGAGGAAGTAGTGGTGTGTGGTGGAAAATTTGGAGTTGCATTGTTAATGATTTATTGAGACATCTTGTCGAAAGCATTTACATTCTAAGGAGAATACTTAAAGTAGTTTGTTGAATGCCTATCATTATATTTTAATTCATGTATCTTGTGTTGAGAGTGTAAGTGCCTTAAAAACATAAAGTGTGTGTTAAACACTTTCTTAGATTATTTGACAAATGGTACCTAAATGTGTTTTGACTCGCTAAGAAATTGTAACATGTTAGGTAAACATCCAAAAAATTCACACATAATAGCTAGAAGGAAGTTATTAGAATTTTGAATTTTAAAATTTTAAAATTTAATTGTGTAGTTCTTTCTAGCATGTCCTCGGATGAGTACTAAGTGAAATGAACCTATTTAAGGAAGTCATACCTTGAGGCAAGGATCAATTGATTTGAATGTTGTCATAGTAAATGTAAATTGAATTGTTAATGTTTGATAAAATAGAGATGAATAGAAATTGGAGAATGAGTCAAATTCAACACAAAATTGTGCCACTTGTTTTTTATTAAGTAAAACAAGTTTTACAGGTTTCCTGAAACCCACGACTCTAAAAAAGAAGTTTGAAGCAAGAACATAACAAACAAGAAACAAGCCACAAAAAGGCCAAGGCCGAAAAGCCACAAAAAAATAGAGCAGACAAGGATAGAGAAAGCCAAAAATACCCAAATCTCGAGAAGCAAATGAAGGAACAAACAGCCCAGAGGGTGAGCTGGAGACCATTGTGTACATAGTGAGACTGTTAAAAAATGGGATACAGCCACCGTCCTCGTTGCAAATCATTGTGGTTATAAGATGATGCCCTTAGTGCAATGGAGTCTTTCCTTTTCTAGGATACTCTTCACTTCAATGGGAAAATCTTCTCCTCTTTGCCATGTCAACTTAGCTTCCTTCGTGACGGACAAGTTAATGAACCAATCAGCCACACCGTTGGCTTCCTTGTACACGTGGGAGATATACACCTTTTAAAAAGAGTTAAGAATGGCTCGAGTATGAACAATGATGTTGGATATAGTTGATGAGGGAGAGTGAGTGAAGTTTAAGCAGTTGATGATGTTCATCGAGTCTCCTTGCAGCCAGAGCCACTTGACCGCCCATATCATGAGCTAGTTTGGTGACCTATAGAACCGGAGAAGCTTCAACATAATGATTGGTTTGAGCACCCAAAGGCAGACTAACAACCGCAATGCCAAAGCCAAAGAAATTCCTCATGATTCCTCTACTTCCATCTTGTCCTGGGTTCCCTTTGGCAGCACCATCGAAGTTGTCTTTGGTCCAACCAGTCGGGGAATACTCCACTCACAATTCTGTCTTTTATCCTGGGAAGCTATCTAGGACTTTCCTGCAAGATAATTAGATCTTCCGCAATAGAAAAAGTTCTTCTTAACAGCATGTTGGATTTTTTCAAAGATAATTTTGGGGAGAGAGGAACAATCACGAAAAATGTGATTGTTACACTCCTTCCAGATTCCCCAGCAAAGATGGGAAAGGATCCAGGTACAAAATAAACAGAAGTCCTGATTAAACCTTTTAAAAGCCCATTTGGAAAAGAGATCAATGAAGGACAAGGAAAAACAATTGATGTTGGAGAAGGGTCAACATCACGTGCTCCTACTGGTATGGATGAACTTTTAAATTTAGCTAAAACTGTAAAGAGAAATATTAATTATAGAAACTTAGATCATTTACTTACAATGGATGTGGAGACTTTGAGATCACTTGCTAATGTCCAACCCTGAAGTGTTTCTAAGAAGAGATCAATGAATATGATAGCAAGAGAAATATTGGTTAAATTTGATAATTTTGGAACACTTGAACAAGCTCAATTGCTTTCACGTGTACTTATAAACAAAAAGTTTTAAGGGGCATTAAAATTATTGGGTATAGACACAACATCAAAGAAGAGAAAAGTTGTTGACATGCAAACTGATATGATTGAAAAAATTAAGAAAGTTTTGAACAAGCTAGTGGAGTGATCTATCACTATAGATAAGACCATTACAAGAAAAGTTATGTTGACATCCATTGTAGGTAACATTATGGGACGAAAAAGATAGATATCTTTAGTTACATATAAGTTTGGTTCTAATAGGAAAACAATATCACGATATGTTAATAGGAGAATACTTTTGGATGATAGCACCTCGGAAGGCAATTGTGCAATCATGTGTAGAGCTCCTTGTTCTGATAGGATTGATGAAGGAATAAAAAATTTGGTCACGTCATTTTGGAATGATAATACACATCCTTCGTCAAACACTAGAGATGTTATCAGACATAGAATTTCAGCTAATCAATATGAATATCATTCGAAACATTTCTTGGACACAACACAACATAAAATGTATGTGTCCTTTTGTAGTTCATATCCTAATATAAAGATTGGGAAAACATTGTTTGAAAGATTGAAGCCATATTATAGCAAGACAGACAAAGTGTTTTAAACTTGTTGTTGCTGTTATCATATTGAATTTTCTCTCCACTATCAGGTTTTTTGAAAGTTTGTAGAAGACACTTATGGTTTTGAAAATGCTCCTCCTACTAGACGAAGTGAGTTCATCTCATCCATTTTATATGACAAAAGAGATGATGTAGCTGGACAAATAAATTGCATAAAAGGAATATGTCAAACATGTGCTAATTTGACTTTTTTTCCTTTGAAAAATGAAAATATTGATGTAACAAAGATGGTAAATTGAAAGATTTACAAATATGTAAAGAATGAAACAAAATTTGGGAAATAATCCAAAAGGTTAGAATATGTTGAACAAGAGATAAATGTTGGAGTATTTATGGAAATTTTTTTTAAAAATGATTCAACCCTACATTCATCATGCTTTTTTTGCAAAGTGGCAAGAACAACAATTAGAAACACTAAGATACAATTTCCCACTTGGAACTATTGTATCAATTGTTGATTTTGGAGAAAATTATTCTTTTGTTCATCAAAAGGCAATTCATTCAAAATACTACTTTCCAGAGAAAATTACTATTATGGTACATGTGTGTTATCGACACGCACAATTAGATTTGGATGGTATTCAGAGCACATTTGAAGCATGGGTCATCAAGAAGGAATATCATTTTTATATAAGTGATGATAGACAGCTTGACATTCATTATGTAGAACACTGCTTCAAGATGTTTTTTGCAAATTTGAAAGAAAAAGGTATAAAAATTGATAAACATTATGTTTGGTCAGATGGATGTGCTGCACAATTCAAATCATCAAGACCATTTTATGCACTATGTAGACATCATCGTAATGAAAACATACCACATGTCTGGAGTTTCTTTGAGAGTGGACATGGAAAAGGTGAACATGATGGTGTCGGAGCTTGCATCAAACTTGCTATACGAAAGTATCAAATGAATTATAAGGGAGTGCATATAAAAAATGCACATGATGTAGTTGAATGGTGCAAGACACATTTCACACCAAAATGAGAATGACATGTCATCAGGATTGACTCAGGTGGTGCCATATATAAAATTTTGGGGTATAAAAGTTATGCACACATTTTTAAATTATTTGAAAGTGTTTAAAAATTTTATGATATTTTTTAATCAAATTATATTTATATAGAATGTATTATATATACATTTGTTCGGGTGTTGATAGAAAAATTATGCATGGTTGCAATAAGATAGAAAAGATGCGATCTTTGCATTCAGTTATGAGTAAGAATTGTCGCAGTTAGATGTTGAACACTAGGGACTACTCATGCTTTTGTTGTCATTACATTACTGACAATTATGAGGAATGTATCAATCAAGACCGTGGATATGTAGGTGCATGGAATCTAGTACCACTAGCTGTTACTAATACAATTGATAGAGATGAAGATGAAAACTTTGATGATGTCCCTTTGATTTCTACTGATTACGATCATATATCAGGATTGGTCAAAATTGGTAAGTATATATATTTCACATTATATCGTACATTGAGCTGCATGTATAGATAGATAAACAGATCTATAGATTGAACTAAGAAAATTTTAAGATCTCACACACATATATGTAAATTTATTATGGAGGAGATGTCTTTGCAGTGATTGTTGAACGTGGAAATGTAGAAGGACTTGGTTATTATTTATAATCATAACACCAGCACCAGCAACACCTCTATCTCATAATTCATAATCATCTTTTCACAATATACTAGGAACAATAAATAGTAAACATTTTCACTCCAGAAGAATATCTTGTGATCCTAAAATCGATGAACCCATCATGTCAAGGAAACAAATATAACTCCTAAACATTCCATAACCTTCACATCTCAAAATATTGTCACACCAATCAATAATGATCCTAATACTGCCACATTGTCTCTTCCCAAACATTCAAAATACTAGTCTTTCATAAATAAACCATAACTAACTCAAATATTACTATAAACATATATAACTTGACATATATCAAGTATAGACACATCGAGAAACACACACACACACACACACACATAAATCTTCACATCATCATATCTTCAATAGAATAGTCGTACCAATCCAATAATTTTAATATACATTCCTATAACATCTCTGCAACAGTGTGACAACAAATAAATATGTTGACATGAATGACAACATATCTTCCAAATATGTGATAGTGATCCCTGAAGTAAATAGTCTCTTCAAACTTGAGAATAGAGCCATCCCAATAGATAAGTTCTCTACTAGAATTTCTCTTTGTGTGTTTTAGTGTCTATTGGTGGAAGAACTTAGTAATACAATCTCCCTATTTTCTCCATTGAATTCTAGATCTTTGTTTCCGAAAGATTTATTCTTTTAATATGATATCAAAAAGAGTAGACAAACGAGACTTCTCATCCATAGCATTTTGAGGTGACCAACCATCTTTTCCAATCTGACTTTGAACTTCTGGAATATTTTATCTTTAAAGCCTTTTTTCAAGGAAAAAGTTACCAAAGAAAAAATTGTTCCAATTCTTCAAATTAGAACAGATCAGTTTTAGATTGCTAACCAATATAAGCATTATAGTACCTTAAAAATTCATAAACTAGAAGTAAAAAAGAAGGGCTTTAAAATGTGAGTTGTAAGTCCACATCACCTCAAATATAGAAGGGATGAAAAATTTGGATTTACTGGATTCCCAATTGAGGAGGATAGTACAATGATCCCAACTAATCCTGATACGAGAAGATGAATTTTAATTTATCATATATGGATCAAGTTTTAAGATATAATACAATGATCCAATCTAAGATGAATAAGATGGTTATCAGTAGACATATTTGAGTCCAAGGTAAACCTATTACCACTCTAATCTAAATCCAAAAACTAACCATTGTATAGAAAATCATGGAGATATTGCATATAATCTAAATAAATACGAATTACACCTTTTTTTCAGAAGGGAAAAGTGGAGAGTTAAAGTCTCCCATAATCATCCAATTTGAATTTATAAAAGAAGAACAATATAAGAGAATAGAGTCCCAAAAATCTCTTCTTTGAGTTACACTATTAGGAGCGTAGATATTAGTCAAAATCCATTTGGTTGAAGAGAAAACATCCATGAAGAATATGTGCATAGTGTTTTTGGAATGGAAATGGAGGGAAATAATTAGGTTATATAAGGTTTCCAAAGAATAGCCAAACCCTCTGATGCTACATCTGCTACAACAACCATAAAATCAGGAAACAACTAGATGTAGTTACTTAATTTTTAGAAGGCTTCTTCTATCATTTTAGTTTCTTAGATAAGAAGAATATTTGGATGAAGGTCTTTTAGTAGATTTTTGACTAAAATCTATTTTTGAGAGTCGTTGATCCCTATGATATTCTAAGAGAGAATAATCATATTTTTAATTTACAGGAGAAATACTGCTCCAGAGTACTTTGGCTACCATTCACCACATCCCCAGCTATAGTAGAGTCATGAATATCCTTTTATTATTTCTGACCTTTTTATTTTCCCTACATCTATAGATTTGCAAAATTTCAAGTATGAGGCCAAGGGAGGGGAATCCTAATCTTTTAGTAGAAGAGGGGGAGGGACATATAGAAAAAAGAACATGGGAAGTAATGGAAAGGGGACCCAAATAAAAAAAAACACTAGAGCCATGGGAGAAGGGAGGGAAAAGGAAGAATGAGGGATGGGGAAGATTAGAGGGGACAGAGGGAAGAGCACAAAATTTCCATAAGCGACCAACTAAGGATAGAATCAATAGGTATCAATCAGCGGAAGGTCCACAACTAAAGCACAATCAGAAAAACATGTACAATAGTACCAAGAGAATCCATCACCATACTGCAGTAAACCAAAGGCTTAACTCCCCCGTCGAAGTCGAAGTCATCTAGGAAAGAACCAGGAATACCTTTACCATCATCATGGAAAGGAAGGATGGAAGAAAAATTAGGAGCTTTGGGGGAGGGAGTAGAGTCCAAACTGATTCATTTACCCTGGTCACCAAACTTAGCACAGTCAAAACCGATGTGCTCTACCAACAAGAAAACCTAGCTATAAAGGTTTAAGTTTTCATATTCAATTTTTTGTGTCCAAGGTCCCAAATGGAATTTAAGATCAACTGATATTGGAAGAAAAGTTCCAGGAACTACCGAAACACAAAAATGAGAAAAAATAAATCTGGCTCTATTTTTGGTGGCAATGTACACACCCAAGAATTCTCGAAAAGAATTAGCGATGCCTTCAATCACTTCTGTCCCAAAATTTGAAGGGGAGTCTTGAGAGGTGAAAATAGGTCATAACAACTCCAAATAGATGAGAAACAGGGTCAAACCCTGACCTCCATTTGCATAGTTACAAGGATTGTTTACCATAAAACCAAGTCCCTATGACAAAGATTTGAACACAATCTTCCTTCAAAGTGAAGGAAAAGAAAAAAAACCTTTAGGGTGCGCAAAAACTGAGACCGAGCCCTTCAAAGCCTAGGGCATCAAGACCCATTTGTTAGGATTAGCATACATAAATTTAATAGTTAGATGCAAATATAATCAATAATGCAAAGGAATAAAGCACACATAAGTAGAACAAGAAGACACAAAGATTTGATATGGTTCACCTAATCTTGGGATACGTCCACCAAACAGAGAGTCTAGTCTTATTATCTAGTAATTTATGCTTGTTACAATCTGCAACCCCTTGCAACTCAATATCACTGTAAAAAGCTATGAAATTCTCATATAGAGAAAACCCTAACCCTGATCCATTATAACAAGATTTATGTTGGTTAACAAGTTAACCCTAAAAAATACTTGATGAGTCAACCTGGGGAAAGTTTGACGAGTCAACTCAAAATCTCTTGACAAGTTAACCACGAACCCTACAATAAATGAAAAGTGTATAGTAGTTGCCTGATTAGTCATGACAATCCAACACCATTTTCTAGCAAAAAGAATGTTGGTACCAACATCTGTCTTGTCCATCGAAACCCCACATTTCAAGAGTTCCTGAGCCTTTACAAAAAGATCTTCTAGGCCCCTCCTAAATCCACATGCTTATAAGACAGAGGGGGAGGGCACCCACTTACCTTGGAACCACCTGCCAATGATTTGAAACTATCCTCATCACAAGCAAACAGTCCCAACAATTTCAAGAAAAATGTGAGGGCTGGTCACACACTTGTTAAAGGATAGAATGGAAGGAGACCCTAGATGAAATTGAAAACCATGCTAGTTACTATAGATCATATCCTGAAGCACATGCTTTGTATTGCCAGGATTCGAAACTTTCTTTCCTACTCACCAGTGCTTGTAGAGATGATCATGAATTGCACTCAAACACAATTTTCTACAACATTACATTATTATAGTTATACTGTAGTATATTCTTATTATATTATTATAATATATTCTTATCATATTATGTTATCGTGTATTAAAATTATTTAATGATAAATATTTCAATTTGGATTAAGGTTCTATTAAGATTAAATATATTAATCATAAATAATTTATTGATAATATCATCATTTAAATTATATATAATAACAAATTTATTACTAATATTTGATAATTTTTCATATTTCATTAAAGTAAAATATCTATTATTTTATATATGGTGGAATTAAATTAGAGTGTGTATCATTTGAACTATTATTTTTTATTTTATTATATTTACGTGTTCATAAATTTATTTAAAAAACTTTAAAATTAATTTAAAATAATAATGTATTGAAATTTCAATAATTATTTATAGAATGTCAAAATACATTTAACTTTTAACTTAAATCTTCTAGACGTGTCCTTTGAACCTCGTATAAATACAAATACTAGCGTATATTAATTTAAAAATCATTTTCCCCAAAGTTGTCATCTATTTGAAGTTTAATGCGATAAATCTCCACGTTAGTATTTGAATTAACGAAATGGGAAGAAAGAGTAAGAAGAATTCTTCTAAGATTGTAGAGGGAGGGCAGCATATTTATACCAACTTGGTGGAGAAGATCCTTCAAAGAGTATTTAATGAGGCGGACGAATCTTGCAGGTCACCAAGCAAGATATTCGACCGTAGATGGCGATATACAATGTGCAAAATGTGTATTGGCCTTCCCTTTTCCAGATTAGTAAGTGCCTTCCACATAAGATATGAAACACAAATCAAGAAAAATTCCCCTTCTCAAATGCAACTTCAGAACCACCATAAGAGTATCCTTGGAGCACTAAGAGATTTTTCTGACAATAGTTACGAATATCAGGAATGTCCAAATCTGGATTTCGATGCAATAGAGGAGATTTTAAGAAGACTTCCAGTGCCCTCGTTGATGAGGGCAAAGACTGTTTGCAAAAACTGGAATAGGGCAATATCAGCCACTACTTCTAGTCTCCTCAATGTTGAGGATTGTCATCTTTTTGTTATGCAGCACATGGTGCAGGGCTTTCAAGGAATTTCTTTCTTCAGTAGCGCACTCAACCGCTGGTTTCGAATCCCTTTATTTCGCCAAAAGAAATGGGGTTGGCATTCTCACTATCGTACGACACAGCTTTACCTTTGTGCTGCAGCAGCTGGGTTTTACCTCTTTCTTGATTATGAAGGTTCCTTGTGTCGCAAGCTGCCCATCGTAATTAATCCTGTAACCAAACAATGCATTGAGTTGCCTCCTCTTCCAGACGGTTACGGATGGACAAAAGGAACAGCCATAGAACTTATTGCCCAGTCTGGCCACTTCGATATTATTGCGTTAGGGTTCTATGAAAGGGAAACGGATTACTGTACCCTGCTCTACAATTCCATCACAGATATGTGGACTAGTACCCATGCCATGCCTGCTATTCCGTCAAACATCATTCTGACTGCTGCCTACCGGACAAGACACCCTTGGACCAGCGCATTACACAATGGTGTGGTCTACTTTACACATAACTACGGTCTTCATCTGGGTTGTTATGACATTGTCTCCAAAATGTTTCAGTTTAAGGAGATCGAAGGAGGGTTGCCTCCGCAGATTGATTCTAATTCTGATGAAAACACCCACATCTCTCTGCCTTCCTTAGTGGCCTGTAATGGGAAGCTTCTTTTGGTAGGGAGGTTAGAGAAGGAGGTTGGGGAAGGAAGCTCCACATGGGGTGGTATCCCTTTCATCGAGCACGCTTTGGTTGGGATATGGGAGTTGAATAGTGATAACACATGGTTTTGGTCTCTCATTTCTGTTACTCCCCGTGATTTGTTTGAAGACACTGTGAAGTCATCACAGGGAACAGATTTCATGGTTGCCGCTTTATCACATAAAATTTGGCTTACGATTAGAGGAAGCAGGAATGTTATGACACTTGATTTGAGGTCCATGGAATGGAGCGCATTGCCAGGCTGCCCCACTGAAGATACTGTTGATACTTATCCAAGGACTGCTGTTTGTGGAACTTTGTCCATTTGCAACATTTCACACTTGAACTAATATCTACATTTATGATCCATCGACATTTATCGTTAATGTGTATTTACACTCTTTTATTATTCTGATTTGTATATTTTGGAGTCTCAGATCATTATATGTATCATATATATATATATATATATATTGTACTTCACACTTCTAAATCAATTTTAATAAAGTAAAATTCTGATAGATTATAATACGTACCTTGATTAATTATCATTATATCTGAGATTTAGAGTACAGATTGGTAACATCTCCCCAAACGATAAAAAACAAACGTCCAAAGGAATGTATTTTGATTTTGAAAGCGAAACTCGGGAATCTTTCTACGTGCATCTTCATTTAATTGATTTCTTTTACACATTTCATATGTATAATTATATTTAAACAAAATGAATTAGGTAAAGGAAATGTATTCTGCTCCTATATTCATCCATTTCAAGAAGAAATTTCCCAGCGCAGTATCGCATGAATCGTACATACGACTGTAGCATTCTTTGAGTTGTCAAATCAATAACAAAATGTTGTAGAAGAAAGATTTTATAGGCTTCTGTAAATTCCGTACTGCCAACAAATTAATTTTCCATCA
The DNA here is from genome assembly GCA_027943335.1 of Chamaecyparis obtusa. Taxonomy (NCBI): domain Eukaryota; kingdom Viridiplantae; phylum Streptophyta; class Pinopsida; order Cupressales; family Cupressaceae; genus Chamaecyparis; species Chamaecyparis obtusa. The sequence continues at coordinate 635,685 of BSBK01002082.1, read as the reverse complement.
TGTATCACAAAAGCAGTACGATGTATGGTTCAATTTTTTTAAACGGTACATATATCCTGCCTGCCTGCCAATCCTCCAGTCTTTTTAACTTCGCATTACAAATTAATTTCCTTTATACAAGCTATCACAAACATAGCTTTCCAGTTAGTTTACAGTTCACCAACTTAGAAAATACAATTTTATTAGTATTACTTTTAAAGGGAATAAACTAATTGTTAATGACGAGCTTTTAATATTAGAAAATTACGGAAATGTCATCTTTCATCGAGCAAAGTTATTTCATCATCTCCGTATTATTCAATGAATGCAATTTAAATTAGCACTTGCACCTTAAGAGGCTCAAGGGAAACACTCATAGGATAGAAAGTCAAAAATAAATTTTAATTGAATATTAATTCAAATTGTCAAATGAAGTTGAAAAAAACAGTTTTTGTTAAAATTAAGTAATATAATATGTGATTGAGATATAAATGTCCTTCTTCTGTAAGTAATTATATCTCAAGTCTCTTTGATGGATTCCATACATATTTAGATTGATCATTACATATTAAGAGCGTGGTGCGTGTTTATTCCTAATTTGAATAATAGCTGTAGAGAAATCATGGCAATGGATGAAAACACGTGCATTAATGAAAAAATCTTCTAAAGACAGAAATCAAATCCATCAGCATTTTATAGGACTTTGTAAATTCTGCAGTGCCCACTCATTAAATTTCTGTCATGTATCACAAATGCATGAAAAATAGATATTTGGTTTGATTTCTGTAAAGGGCATATTTGTATATATATATAAGAGTCCTGCCTACTAATCCTCCAGTTCACGGACTTAGAAAATACAATTTTATTTTAATTTTTAGTAGAATAAACTAATTCATAATGATGAGCTGTTACTATAAAAAAATTATAGAAAAGTAGTTTTTCATCAACCAAAGTTATTTCATCATCTCCTCAGTATTCAATGAACGCAATTCAAAAAATACATTGAAATCAATGAATGTGATGAGCGAAAGGTGCAATTTAATTCATAAATTAATATCTAAACGAAATTTAATTTATGTTACTGCTTGTAGTCTTTTCAACCATTTTGTTCACACGCGAATTCTTTCCCTAAACCCTAAATAAAAGTCCTATGAATGGACTATGAATGGAAGGCCTGTAACTCTACAGTGGATTTCGAGATGCACAAAAGGCAAAGTCATGCAACTCAACAAAATGGAGATCTAATCATCAATGAATATAGAATAACAAATGTTGCAACACACACGTAGCAACTCAACAAATATTGGAAGAAACCCTTAGCTAGGTAGAAACTAGAAATTTATAAGAAGAGTGAGTTGTCTCATACATCAATGAAGATTCAAACATAATTTAATTAGATCAAACAAAAGATCTTTTTTAAGTAAGTGATGAGTGATGATTAAAATTGCTTGAAATTCAAATCTGTATAAGAAACTTGAAAATAAAAGATATTATAAATTTATTTTGCATAAAAGGATGATATTGTTTATTTAAGAACATTCATATTTCTATTCTATATTCTTTGTAAATGTTGGAGTGAAAAATCCAATTTAATTCATAAATTATTTTAAATTGAAATCTATGTAGAAAAATGAAAATGGCAAAATAAATTCTTTGAAATTGAAATACACTATAAAAGTGGCTTTACAATAAAAAGGTTAGATTGTTCCATTTAAGAATATTCATATTTCTATTCTATATTCTTTGTAAATTTTTAAGTGAAAAAAATCCTAATGTTCCTATAATTATAGAAATATTTACCATTTTTCTTAAAAATCTAAACAATTAGAAAGTTAAATGATAAAAAGATCAAGAAAAATACAATAAAATTAAAAACTTTATTTTGAAGAATTTATGTTTTGCGCAAAAGATTGAAATTCTTAGAACAAAAAGATATTTAAAAAAATAAATGAAGAACTTGTGAGTTGATATGCAATAAAAGGGTGTTCATTACATTGAAGGATTTAAATTTTTTGAGAATATTCAACACATGGAATTAGTCTTAATTGTGACTACCTATGACACATTTGTCCAAAATTATGTGGAAAAAGCCCGCGACAATTTTTTTTAACTTACCTATGTTATATTTTTACATATCAAATGTGGTCAAGTAAATACAACACAAACAAGTGCCACGTAGTGGCCAAGCACTTGCCTTAATAATAATAATAATAATAATAATAATAATAATAATAATAATAATAATAATAATCATCATAATAATAATAATAATAATAATAATAATAATTTTCCAAATTGTATTATGGCTATAGTTAATAATGATAAGTTAAAGATAAACAAATATACATTGTTGTAGTTACTAAGTACGAGTATAATTGGTATTAATCACAATGTAATCAATATTATAGCTATTTGATATAATAGGTGAAGTTTTATATTAATTTAGAATTATAAATATATAATAATTATAAATACAAGGAACAATTTTAATAATATTTTATATAGTTCATATAACTTATATAATGAAAAAGTTAAGTATATTAATATTTAGATTATAATTATAATTTATGTTATTTAATCTAAATATATAACATCTAATTATAATACATATAATAAATTTTATTATTCAATTTAATCTACATTAGTTAATAAATAATCTATATCCAAAACCATTCATTTATATTATAACATATTTTTAAAAATAAATATGAATTATTTTAAGGGCATGGTAAAGCATTTGATTGTAATAGAGGTAGTGCTTCCACAAAATCTGTGTATAAGAGGCTAAATTTTTAAGCCAATAGAAGAGCTCGAAATTAATTTTGTTGAATTATAAACATAAAAAATGTGCATGTATACAATATAGATTATTAATTTTGTAACAAATTTGATAAAAATAATAATTTTAATTGGTAGAAATGTGATTTTTTAATCACTAGTTAATGGGAGAAATCCAAAAATGGATGCAATAGTACTTGCCTAGCCTATCAAAAAGTACTAATAAAAGAATGTAATGAAGAGTAGAAACATTCAAAAATATATTGGAAATAGATAAGAATTGGAAAAAGGAAAATAAGGGAAAGTGAGTAAAAATAAAAGAGTAAGAGGAAATGGGTATCTAGAAATAGAAGGGTAAATAGGGATAAAAAAGGTATGGAAGAATATAATTATTTAGTCTAAAGATATGAAGGAAAATGAGAAAGTCGTCATAATCATCTAGTGTATGCAGATGGTTCAACACATGTCAAGAGTGATTAGGAGTTATATGGGGCTCATTTATAACATAAAAAATATTGTCTAGAACATTTCAAGGATGATCTTAGCCATGTTGAGAAAGGTACTTGGCAGTCTAGTTGATATTTATTGCACTCCCTGGTGTTCCACTTGATATTTGTGATGGATACATTGTGTTGATAGTTTGGGTGTCTATTAGTACTAGTTTTGAAAATGCTTTGTGTTTCAATGCATTGGCGTTTCCTGGGTTTTGTCTCTTTGAGGGATGGCTTACAACTTGTTAATGGTGTTCCAGTTTAATTTTTGGTAAACAGATGTACCCCAAGGATGTTTTAGTGATATGCTTCATGATTGTGTTTTCTGGGCTTTGTAGTTATGAGGAATTTCATGTTAGAATGGTTGTGGTAGCTTGATCATTGAGGAAATGTGATATATTTTCTGTCATATGATGTTGCACATGTTAAAGTCATTGTGTGATCTACATAGTAGTAATTATTTTCTTTGGTGTTGTATTGTGTATGGGGTCGGTTTAAAATGTTGTTCTCTTATTTATGTTACTTTGTCCTTGGCTTTGGAGGAGGTGTGTCAAGTGTGTGTAATTTTCAAGATCCCATTAGATATTTTTTTATGATTTTTTAGGTCCTCTCTATCTCTTGGAGAAGACCTAGTCTTTCACCACAATTATGTTTTGGTGAAAGACTTTTGGAATACCCCTTCTCCCTTATTATGCCTGGCTTAATTATTATTTGGCATTGATCTAAGATTGTCTAAATAGAAGATCAAACCAATTGAAATTTATCAAAAATGGGTTTGAGAACTAGGAGATACAAATTTGAGGAAGTAGTGGTGTGTGGTGAAAAATTTGGAGTTGCATTGTTAATGAATTATTGAGACATCATGTCAAAAGCATTTACATTCTAAGGAGAATACTCGTAGTAGCTTGTTGAATGCCTATCATTATATTTTAATTCATGTATCTTATGTACAGAGGGTAAGTGCCTTAAAAACATAAAGTGTGTGTTAAACACTTTCTTAGATTATTTGACAAATGATACCTAAATGTGTTTTGAATCCCCAAGAAATAGTAACTTGTCAGGTAAACATCTGAAAAATTCACACATAATAGCTAGAAGAAAGTTATTAGAATTTTGAATTTTAAATTTTAAAAATTTATTTGTGTAGTTCTTTCTAGCATGTCCTCGGATGAATACTAAGTGAAATGAACCTATTTAAGGAAGTCATACTTTGAGGCAAGAATCAATTGATTTGAATGTTGTCATAGTAAATGTAAATTGAATTGTTAATGTTTGAGAAAATAGAGATGAATAGAAATTGGAGAATGAGTCAAATTCAACACAAAGTTGTGCCACTTGTTTTTTATTAAGTAAAGCAGGTATTACAGGGTTCCTGAAACCCGCGACTCTAAAAAGGAAGTTTGAAGCAAGAATACAACAAACAAGAAACAAGCCACAAAAAGGCCAGGGCCGAAAAGCCACAAAAAAATAGAGCAGACAAGGCTAGAGAAAGCCAAAATACTCAAATCTAGGGAAGCAAATGAAGGAACAAAAAGCCCAAAGGGTGAAATGGAGACCATTATGTTCATAGTGTGACTGTTCAAAAATGGGATACAGCCACCGTCCTCCTTGCAAATCATTGTGGTTGTAAGATGATGCTCTGAGTGCAATGGAGTCTTTCCTTTTCTAGGATACTCTTCACTTCAATGGGAAAATCTTCTCCTTTTTGCCATGTCAACATAGCTTCCTTCGTGACGGCCAAGTTGGCGAACCAATCAGCCACACCGTTAGATTACCTGTACACATGGGAGATATACACCTTTTCAAAAGAGTTAAGAATGGCTCGAGTATCGACAATAATGTTGGATATAGTCCATGAGGGAGAGTGAGTGAGGTTTAAGCAGTTGATGATGTTCATCGAGTATCCTTCCAGCCAGAGCCACTTGAACCCCCATATCATGAGCTAGTTTGGTGACCTATAGAGGTGCACCAGCTTCAACATAATGATTAGTTTGAGCACCCAAAGGGAGACTAACAACCGCAATGCCAAGACCAAAGAAATTCCTCACGATTCCTCTGCTTCCAACTTGTCCCAGGTTCCCTTTAGCAGCACCATCGAAGTTGGCTTCAGTCTAGCGAGTTGGGGGGATACTCCACTCACAATTATGTCTTTTATCCTGGGTAGCTATCTGAGACTTTCCTGCAAGATGATTAGATCTTCCATAATAGAAAAAGTTCTCCTTAACAGCATGTTGGATTTTTTCAAAGATAATTTTGTGGGGAGAGGAACAATCACAAAAAATGCGATTCTTACGCTCCTTCCAGATTCCCCAGCAAAGATGGGGAAGGAGCCAGGTACAGAATAAACGGATGTCCTAATTAAAACTTTTGAAAGCCCATTGGGAAAAGAGATCAATGAAGGACAGGGAAAAACAATTGATGTTGGAGAAGGGTCAACATCACGTGCTCCTACTGGTATGGATGAACTTTTAAATTTAGCTCAAATTGTAAAGATAAATATTAATTATAGAAACTTAGATCATTTACTTATAATGGATGTGGCGAATTTGAGATCACTTGCTAATGTTCAACCCTTAAGTCTTTCTAAGAAGAGATCAATGAATATGATAGCAAGAGAAATATTGGTTAAATTTGATAATTTTGAAACACTTGAACAGGCTTAATTGCATTCACTTGTACTTATAAACAAAAAGTTGGAAGGGGTATTAAAGATATTGGGTATAGACATACCTGTGAAATTTAGGGTTTTTTAGCTTTCTAATTACCCATCAATCATATGTTACAACATAAAATTATTTTTAGTGGGAGAAGCAAAGAGGTCAAGGAATTTGATCACCTTTTGCCAGGTAATCTTCCGCCTCTCTTGCCGATCGATCTTGTATCCTTCTACCGTGTTGAGAATGCCTAGTCAAAATATTGTTGTATGAAAGCTGAATGCAAAATAAGGGAGATTATGTGCTAGTGAATATGGTGGAGGATTTGGAAGGGAAGGAAGCAGTAGCACAACTGTCAATAAATATTTTTCCAGCAGTGGTAGTGGATCCTGTGTTTCTCCCCAATTTCTTGTTCTTCATTAGGCCTAGATCTAGCATGCCCATAGCTGATAGATCAGAATCTGTGAGTCCGTCGAGGCATATATGAGGCAGCTGGAGGCCTAAGACCTTTACAAGAAAATCACAGAACCAATAAAAAAACCCTAAATGTGTTCAACATTTTGAAAATCAGAGAAAGAATAAAAAAACCCTAAATGTGTTCAACATTTTGAAAATCACAAAAAAAAATTTAAAACCCCTAAATGTGTTCAACATTTTGAAAGGATAAAAGCTTACAGAGCAACGATTGACAAGAAATTTTGGAAAATTTACATTACTGTTAAATTTGTATGGCACAGGGAAGATTGAGGGTTCGAAGAATTAAAGGCTGCAATTCTCGCTAGTGACTCTGTTGAAAAAGAATTTTGAGTGGGTCGAGGAATTGACCGCTTTTGAGTTCCTGGAGAGCCCCACCGAGATCAAAATTATATAGGGGTTGGGATGTGATTGGATCTCCAATAATAAAAAAGGGCATAGATTTGTGTAGAAGCCCCACTTTTCTTTATGTTAAGGTTATGTTGTATGTACACAACCACCTTTATTCTGCACAAGCTATCTTGAAATAAATTTGCCTCTGGGACAGATGGCTGATGACTGCCATACGTTTAGGACAAAATCTGAAACCCTTGATGCTTCTCGCCCTTCCAATCCAATGTGTTTTGTGGTGGGGTGAAATTATTTTCCCGCTTAGTTACATTTTTGCAAACTGTCTTTTAGAGCCAAAAAGTCAAAATAGAAATAAATAAAAAAGAAAAGAAAACATAAAGTTAAGACAATAATAGTTTTTCGTCTCAAAAAATTGTCTTGAAATACCTTACTTTGTAGTAGTGAGATATTATAAATTTATTTTGCATAAAAGGATGATATTGTTTCTTTAAGAACATTCATATTTTTATTCTACATTCTTTGTAAATTTTGGAGTGAAAAATCCAATTTAATTCATAAATTATTTTAAATTGAAATCTATGTAGAAAAATGAAAATGGCAAAATAAATTCTTTGAAATTGAACTACACTATAAAAGTTGCTTTACAATCAAAGGGTGAGATTGTTCCATTTAAGAATATTCATATTTCTATTCTATATTCTTTGTAAATTTTTAAGTGAAAAAACTTCTAATGTTCCTATAATTATATAAATATTTACCATTTTTCTTAAAAATCTAAACAATTAGAAAGTTAAATGATAAAAAGATCAAGAAAAATACAATAAAATTAAAACTTTATTTTGAAGAATTTATGTTTGGTGCAAAAGATTGAAATTCTTAGAACTTAAAGATATTTAAGAAAATAAATGAAGAACTTATGAGTTGATATGTGATAAAAGGGTGTTCATTACATTGAAGGATTTAAATTTTCTGAGAATATTCAACACATGGAATTAGTCTTAATTGTGACTACCCATGACAAATTTGCCCAAAATTATGTGGAAATGTCGAAAAAGCCCGCAACAAATTTTTTTAACTTACCTGTGTTATATTTTTACATATCAAATATTGTCAAGTAAATACAACAAAAATAAAAGAATGTAATCAAGAGTAGAAACATTAAAAAATCTATTGGAAATAGATAAGACTTGGAAAAAGAAAAATAACGGAAAGTGAGTAAAAATAAAAGAATAAGAGGATATGGGTATCTAGAAATAGAAGGGTAAATAGGGATAAAAAAGGTATGGAAGAATATAATTAGTTAGTCTAAAGATATGAAGGAAAATGAGAAAGTGGTCATAATCATCTAGTGTATGTCGATGGTTCAGCACATGTCAAGAGTGATTAGGAGTTATATGTGGCTCATTTATAACATAAAAAATATTGTCTAGAACATTTCAAGGATGATCTTAGCCATGTTGAGAAAGGTACTTGGCGTTCTAGTTGATATTTAGTGCACTCCCTGGTGTTCAACTTGATATTTATGATGTATACATTGTGTTGATAGTTTGGGTGTCTATCAGTACTAGTTTTGAAAATGCTTTGTGTTTCAACGCATTGGTGTTTCATGGGTTTTGTCTCTTTGAGGGATTGCTTACAACTTGTTTATGGTGTTCCAGTTTAATTATTGGTAAACAAATGTACCCCAAGTATGGTTTTAGTGATATGCTTCATGATTGTGTTTTCTTGGCTTTGTAGTTATGAGGAATTTCATGTTAGAATGGTTATGGTAGCTTGATCATTGAGGAAATGTGATATATTTTCTTTCGAATGATGTTGCACATGTTCAAGTCATTGTGTGATCTACATAGTAGTGATTATTTTCTTTGGTGTTGAATTGTGTATGGGGTCGGTTTAAAATGTTGTTCTCTTATTTATGTTACTTTGTCCTTGGCTCTGGAGGACGTGTGTCAAATGTGTGTGATTTTCAACATCACATTAGATATTTTTTTATGATGTTTTGGGTCCTCTCTATCTCTTCGATAAGACCTAGCCTTTCACCACAATTATGTTTTGGTGAAAGACTTTTGGAATACCCCTTCTCCCTTATTATGGCTTGCCTAATTATTATTTGGCATTGATCTAAGATGGTATAAATAGAAGATCAAACCAATTGAAATTTATGAGAAATGGGTGTGAGAACTAGGAGATACAAATTTGAGGAAGTAGTGGTGTGTGGTGGAAAATTTGGAGTTGCATTGTTAATGATTTATTGAGACATCTTGTCGAAAGCATTTACATTCTAAGGAGAATACTTAAAGTAGTTTGTTGAATGCCTATCATTATATTTTAATTCATGTATCTTGTGTTGAGAGTGTAAGTGCCTTAAAAACATAAAGTGTGTGTTAAACACTTTCTTAGATTATTTGACAAATGGTACCTAAATGTGTTTTGACTCGCTAAGAAATTGTAACATGTTAGGTAAACATCCAAAAAATTCACACATAATAGCTAGAAGGAAGTTATTAGAATTTTGAATTTTAAAATTTTAAAATTTAATTGTGTAGTTCTTTCTAGCATGTCCTCGGATGAGTACTAAGTGAAATGAACCTATTTAAGGAAGTCATACCTTGAGGCAAGGATCAATTGATTTGAATGTTGTCATAGTAAATGTAAATTGAATTGTTAATGTTTGATAAAATAGAGATGAATAGAAATTGGAGAATGAGTCAAATTCAACACAAAATTGTGCCACTTGTTTTTTATTAAGTAAAACAAGTTTTACAGGTTTCCTGAAACCCACGACTCTAAAAAAGAAGTTTGAAGCAAGAACATAACAAACAAGAAACAAGCCACAAAAAGGCCAAGGCCGAAAAGCCACAAAAAAATAGAGCAGACAAGGATAGAGAAAGCCAAAAATACCCAAATCTCGAGAAGCAAATGAAGGAACAAACAGCCCAGAGGGTGAGCTGGAGACCATTGTGTACATAGTGAGACTGTTAAAAAATGGGATACAGCCACCGTCCTCGTTGCAAATCATTGTGGTTATAAGATGATGCCCTTAGTGCAATGGAGTCTTTCCTTTTCTAGGATACTCTTCACTTCAATGGGAAAATCTTCTCCTCTTTGCCATGTCAACTTAGCTTCCTTCGTGACGGACAAGTTAATGAACCAATCAGCCACACCGTTGGCTTCCTTGTACACGTGGGAGATATACACCTTTTAAAAAGAGTTAAGAATGGCTCGAGTATGAACAATGATGTTGGATATAGTTGATGAGGGAGAGTGAGTGAAGTTTAAGCAGTTGATGATGTTCATCGAGTCTCCTTGCAGCCAGAGCCACTTGACCGCCCATATCATGAGCTAGTTTGGTGACCTATAGAACCGGAGAAGCTTCAACATAATGATTGGTTTGAGCACCCAAAGGCAGACTAACAACCGCAATGCCAAAGCCAAAGAAATTCCTCATGATTCCTCTACTTCCATCTTGTCCTGGGTTCCCTTTGGCAGCACCATCGAAGTTGTCTTTGGTCCAACCAGTCGGGGAATACTCCACTCACAATTCTGTCTTTTATCCTGGGAAGCTATCTAGGACTTTCCTGCAAGATAATTAGATCTTCCGCAATAGAAAAAGTTCTTCTTAACAGCATGTTGGATTTTTTCAAAGATAATTTTGGGGAGAGAGGAACAATCACGAAAAATGTGATTGTTACACTCCTTCCAGATTCCCCAGCAAAGATGGGAAAGGATCCAGGTACAAAATAAACAGAAGTCCTGATTAAACCTTTTAAAAGCCCATTTGGAAAAGAGATCAATGAAGGACAAGGAAAAACAATTGATGTTGGAGAAGGGTCAACATCACGTGCTCCTACTGGTATGGATGAACTTTTAAATTTAGCTAAAACTGTAAAGAGAAATATTAATTATAGAAACTTAGATCATTTACTTACAATGGATGTGGAGACTTTGAGATCACTTGCTAATGTCCAACCCTGAAGTGTTTCTAAGAAGAGATCAATGAATATGATAGCAAGAGAAATATTGGTTAAATTTGATAATTTTGGAACACTTGAACAAGCTCAATTGCTTTCACGTGTACTTATAAACAAAAAGTTTTAAGGGGCATTAAAATTATTGGGTATAGACACAACATCAAAGAAGAGAAAAGTTGTTGACATGCAAACTGATATGATTGAAAAAATTAAGAAAGTTTTGAACAAGCTAGTGGAGTGATCTATCACTATAGATAAGACCATTACAAGAAAAGTTATGTTGACATCCATTGTAGGTAACATTATGGGACGAAAAAGATAGATATCTTTAGTTACATATAAGTTTGGTTCTAATAGGAAAACAATATCACGATATGTTAATAGGAGAATACTTTTGGATGATAGCACCTCGGAAGGCAATTGTGCAATCATGTGTAGAGCTCCTTGTTCTGATAGGATTGATGAAGGAATAAAAAATTTGGTCACGTCATTTTGGAATGATAATACACATCCTTCGTCAAACACTAGAGATGTTATCAGACATAGAATTTCAGCTAATCAATATGAATATCATTCGAAACATTTCTTGGACACAACACAACATAAAATGTATGTGTCCTTTTGTAGTTCATATCCTAATATAAAGATTGGGAAAACATTGTTTGAAAGATTGAAGCCATATTATAGCAAGACAGACAAAGTGTTTTAAACTTGTTGTTGCTGTTATCATATTGAATTTTCTCTCCACTATCAGGTTTTTTGAAAGTTTGTAGAAGACACTTATGGTTTTGAAAATGCTCCTCCTACTAGACGAAGTGAGTTCATCTCATCCATTTTATATGACAAAAGAGATGATGTAGCTGGACAAATAAATTGCATAAAAGGAATATGTCAAACATGTGCTAATTTGACTTTTTTTCCTTTGAAAAATGAAAATATTGATGTAACAAAGATGGTAAATTGAAAGATTTACAAATATGTAAAGAATGAAACAAAATTTGGGAAATAATCCAAAAGGTTAGAATATGTTGAACAAGAGATAAATGTTGGAGTATTTATGGAAATTTTTTTTAAAAATGATTCAACCCTACATTCATCATGCTTTTTTTGCAAAGTGGCAAGAACAACAATTAGAAACACTAAGATACAATTTCCCACTTGGAACTATTGTATCAATTGTTGATTTTGGAGAAAATTATTCTTTTGTTCATCAAAAGGCAATTCATTCAAAATACTACTTTCCAGAGAAAATTACTATTATGGTACATGTGTGTTATCGACACGCACAATTAGATTTGGATGGTATTCAGAGCACATTTGAAGCATGGGTCATCAAGAAGGAATATCATTTTTATATAAGTGATGATAGACAGCTTGACATTCATTATGTAGAACACTGCTTCAAGATGTTTTTTGCAAATTTGAAAGAAAAAGGTATAAAAATTGATAAACATTATGTTTGGTCAGATGGATGTGCTGCACAATTCAAATCATCAAGACCATTTTATGCACTATGTAGACATCATCGTAATGAAAACATACCACATGTCTGGAGTTTCTTTGAGAGTGGACATGGAAAAGGTGAACATGATGGTGTCGGAGCTTGCATCAAACTTGCTATACGAAAGTATCAAATGAATTATAAGGGAGTGCATATAAAAAATGCACATGATGTAGTTGAATGGTGCAAGACACATTTCACACCAAAATGAGAATGACATGTCATCAGGATTGACTCAGGTGGTGCCATATATAAAATTTTGGGGTATAAAAGTTATGCACACATTTTTAAATTATTTGAAAGTGTTTAAAAATTTTATGATATTTTTTAATCAAATTATATTTATATAGAATGTATTATATATACATTTGTTCGGGTGTTGATAGAAAAATTATGCATGGTTGCAATAAGATAGAAAAGATGCGATCTTTGCATTCAGTTATGAGTAAGAATTGTCGCAGTTAGATGTTGAACACTAGGGACTACTCATGCTTTTGTTGTCATTACATTACTGACAATTATGAGGAATGTATCAATCAAGACCGTGGATATGTAGGTGCATGGAATCTAGTACCACTAGCTGTTACTAATACAATTGATAGAGATGAAGATGAAAACTTTGATGATGTCCCTTTGATTTCTACTGATTACGATCATATATCAGGATTGGTCAAAATTGGTAAGTATATATATTTCACATTATATCGTACATTGAGCTGCATGTATAGATAGATAAACAGATCTATAGATTGAACTAAGAAAATTTTAAGATCTCACACACATATATGTAAATTTATTATGGAGGAGATGTCTTTGCAGTGATTGTTGAACGTGGAAATGTAGAAGGACTTGGTTATTATTTATAATCATAACACCAGCACCAGCAACACCTCTATCTCATAATTCATAATCATCTTTTCACAATATACTAGGAACAATAAATAGTAAACATTTTCACTCCAGAAGAATATCTTGTGATCCTAAAATCGATGAACCCATCATGTCAAGGAAACAAATATAACTCCTAAACATTCCATAACCTTCACATCTCAAAATATTGTCACACCAATCAATAATGATCCTAATACTGCCACATTGTCTCTTCCCAAACATTCAAAATACTAGTCTTTCATAAATAAACCATAACTAACTCAAATATTACTATAAACATATATAACTTGACATATATCAAGTATAGACACATCGAGAAACACACACACACACACACACACATAAATCTTCACATCATCATATCTTCAATAGAATAGTCGTACCAATCCAATAATTTTAATATACATTCCTATAACATCTCTGCAACAGTGTGACAACAAATAAATATGTTGACATGAATGACAACATATCTTCCAAATATGTGATAGTGATCCCTGAAGTAAATAGTCTCTTCAAACTTGAGAATAGAGCCATCCCAATAGATAAGTTCTCTACTAGAATTTCTCTTTGTGTGTTTTAGTGTCTATTGGTGGAAGAACTTAGTAATACAATCTCCCTATTTTCTCCATTGAATTCTAGATCTTTGTTTCCGAAAGATTTATTCTTTTAATATGATATCAAAAAGAGTAGACAAACGAGACTTCTCATCCATAGCATTTTGAGGTGACCAACCATCTTTTCCAATCTGACTTTGAACTTCTGGAATATTTTATCTTTAAAGCCTTTTTTCAAGGAAAAAGTTACCAAAGAAAAAATTGTTCCAATTCTTCAAATTAGAACAGATCAGTTTTAGATTGCTAACCAATATAAGCATTATAGTACCTTAAAAATTCATAAACTAGAAGTAAAAAAGAAGGGCTTTAAAATGTGAGTTGTAAGTCCACATCACCTCAAATATAGAAGGGATGAAAAATTTGGATTTACTGGATTCCCAATTGAGGAGGATAGTACAATGATCCCAACTAATCCTGATACGAGAAGATGAATTTTAATTTATCATATATGGATCAAGTTTTAAGATATAATACAATGATCCAATCTAAGATGAATAAGATGGTTATCAGTAGACATATTTGAGTCCAAGGTAAACCTATTACCACTCTAATCTAAATCCAAAAACTAACCATTGTATAGAAAATCATGGAGATATTGCATATAATCTAAATAAATACGAATTACACCTTTTTTTCAGAAGGGAAAAGTGGAGAGTTAAAGTCTCCCATAATCATCCAATTTGAATTTATAAAAGAAGAACAATATAAGAGAATAGAGTCCCAAAAATCTCTTCTTTGAGTTACACTATTAGGAGCGTAGATATTAGTCAAAATCCATTTGGTTGAAGAGAAAACATCCATGAAGAATATGTGCATAGTGTTTTTGGAATGGAAATGGAGGGAAATAATTAGGTTATATAAGGTTTCCAAAGAATAGCCAAACCCTCTGATGCTACATCTGCTACAACAACCATAAAATCAGGAAACAACTAGATGTAGTTACTTAATTTTTAGAAGGCTTCTTCTATCATTTTAGTTTCTTAGATAAGAAGAATATTTGGATGAAGGTCTTTTAGTAGATTTTTGACTAAAATCTATTTTTGAGAGTCGTTGATCCCTATGATATTCTAAGAGAGAATAATCATATTTTTAATTTACAGGAGAAATACTGCTCCAGAGTACTTTGGCTACCATTCACCACATCCCCAGCTATAGTAGAGTCATGAATATCCTTTTATTATTTCTGACCTTTTTATTTTCCCTACATCTATAGATTTGCAAAATTTCAAGTATGAGGCCAAGGGAGGGGAATCCTAATCTTTTAGTAGAAGAGGGGGAGGGACATATAGAAAAAAGAACATGGGAAGTAATGGAAAGGGGACCCAAATAAAAAAAAAACACTAGAGCCATGGGAGAAGGGAGGGAAAAGGAAGAATGAGGGATGGGGAAGATTAGAGGGGACAGAGGGAAGAGCACAAAATTTCCATAAGCGACCAACTAAGGATAGAATCAATAGGTATCAATCAGCGGAAGGTCCACAACTAAAGCACAATCAGAAAAACATGTACAATAGTACCAAGAGAATCCATCACCATACTGCAGTAAACCAAAGGCTTAACTCCCCCGTCGAAGTCGAAGTCATCTAGGAAAGAACCAGGAATACCTTTACCATCATCATGGAAAGGAAGGATGGAAGAAAAATTAGGAGCTTTGGGGGAGGGAGTAGAGTCCAAACTGATTCATTTACCCTGGTCACCAAACTTAGCACAGTCAAAACCGATGTGCTCTACCAACAAGAAAACCTAGCTATAAAGGTTTAAGTTTTCATATTCAATTTTTTGTGTCCAAGGTCCCAAATGGAATTTAAGATCAACTGATATTGGAAGAAAAGTTCCAGGAACTACCGAAACACAAAAATGAGAAAAAATAAATCTGGCTCTATTTTTGGTGGCAATGTACACACCCAAGAATTCTCGAAAAGAATTAGCGATGCCTTCAATCACTTCTGTCCCAAAATTTGAAGGGGAGTCTTGAGAGGTGAAAATAGGTCATAACAACTCCAAATAGATGAGAAACAGGGTCAAACCCTGACCTCCATTTGCATAGTTACAAGGATTGTTTACCATAAAACCAAGTCCCTATGACAAAGATTTGAACACAATCTTCCTTCAAAGTGAAGGAAAAGAAAAAAAACCTTTAGGGTGCGCAAAAACTGAGACCGAGCCCTTCAAAGCCTAGGGCATCAAGACCCATTTGTTAGGATTAGCATACATAAATTTAATAGTTAGATGCAAATATAATCAATAATGCAAAGGAATAAAGCACACATAAGTAGAACAAGAAGACACAAAGATTTGATATGGTTCACCTAATCTTGGGATACGTCCACCAAACAGAGAGTCTAGTCTTATTATCTAGTAATTTATGCTTGTTACAATCTGCAACCCCTTGCAACTCAATATCACTGTAAAAAGCTATGAAATTCTCATATAGAGAAAACCCTAACCCTGATCCATTATAACAAGATTTATGTTGGTTAACAAGTTAACCCTAAAAAATACTTGATGAGTCAACCTGGGGAAAGTTTGACGAGTCAACTCAAAATCTCTTGACAAGTTAACCACGAACCCTACAATAAATGAAAAGTGTATAGTAGTTGCCTGATTAGTCATGACAATCCAACACCATTTTCTAGCAAAAAGAATGTTGGTACCAACATCTGTCTTGTCCATCGAAACCCCACATTTCAAGAGTTCCTGAGCCTTTACAAAAAGATCTTCTAGGCCCCTCCTAAATCCACATGCTTATAAGACAGAGGGGGAGGGCACCCACTTACCTTGGAACCACCTGCCAATGATTTGAAACTATCCTCATCACAAGCAAACAGTCCCAACAATTTCAAGAAAAATGTGAGGGCTGGTCACACACTTGTTAAAGGATAGAATGGAAGGAGACCCTAGATGAAATTGAAAACCATGCTAGTTACTATAGATCATATCCTGAAGCACATGCTTTGTATTGCCAGGATTCGAAACTTTCTTTCCTACTCACCAGTGCTTGTAGAGATGATCATGAATTGCACTCAAACACAATTTTCTACAACATTACATTATTATAGTTATACTGTAGTATATTCTTATTATATTATTATAATATATTCTTATCATATTATGTTATCGTGTATTAAAATTATTTAATGATAAATATTTCAATTTGGATTAAGGTTCTATTAAGATTAAATATATTAATCATAAATAATTTATTGATAATATCATCATTTAAATTATATATAATAACAAATTTATTACTAATATTTGATAATTTTTCATATTTCATTAAAGTAAAATATCTATTATTTTATATATGGTGGAATTAAATTAGAGTGTGTATCATTTGAACTATTATTTTTTATTTTATTATATTTACGTGTTCATAAATTTATTTTAAAAACTTTAAAATTAATTTAAAATAATAATGTATTGAAATTTCAATAATTATTTATAGAATGTCAAAATACATTTAACTTTTAACTTAAATCTTCTAGACGTGTCCTTTGAACCTCGTATAAATACAAATACTAGCGTATATTAATTTAAAAATCATTTTCCCCAAAGTTGTCATCTATTTGAAGTTTAATGCGATAAATCTCCACGTTAGTATTTGAATTAACGAAATGGGAAGAAAGAGTAAGAAGAATTCTTCTAAGATTGTAGAGGGAGGGCAGCATATTTATACCAACTTGGTGGAGAAGATCCTTCAAAGAGTATTTAATGAGGCGGACGAATCTTGCAGGTCACCAAGCAAGATATTCGACCGTAGATGGCGATATACAATGTGCAAAATGTGTATTGGCCTTCCCTTTTCCAGATTAGTAAGTGCCTTCCACATAAGATATGAAACACAAATCAAGAAAAATTCCCCTTCTCAAATGCAACTTCAGAACCACCATAAGAGTATCCTTGGAGCACTAAGAGATTTTTCTGACAATAGTTACGAATATCAGGAATGTCCAAATCTGGATTTCGATGCAATAGAGGAGATTTTAAGAAGACTTCCAGTGCCCTCGTTGATGAGGGCAAAGACTGTTTGCAAAAACTGGAATAGGGCAATATCAGCCACTACTTCTAGTCTCCTCAATGTTGAGGATTGTCATCTTTTTGTTATGCAGCACATGGTGCAGGGCTTTCAAGGAATTTCTTTCTTCAGTAGCGCACTCAACCGCTGGTTTCGAATCCCTTTATTTCGCCAAAAGAAATGGGGTTGGCATTCTCACTATCGTACGACACAGCTTTACCTTTGTGCTGCAGCAGCTGGGTTTTACCTCTTTCTTGATTATGAAGGTTCCTTGTGTCGCAAGCTGCCCATCGTAATTAATCCTGTAACCAAACAATGCATTGAGTTGCCTCCTCTTCCAGACGGTTACGGATGGACAAAAGGAACAGCCATAGAACTTATTGCCCAGTCTGGCCACTTCGATATTATTGCGTTAGGGTTCTATGAAAGGGAAACGGATTACTGTACCCTGCTCTACAATTCCATCACAGATATGTGGACTAGTACCCATGCCATGCCTGCTATTCCGTCAAACATCATTCTGACTGCTGCCTACCGGACAAGACACCCTTGGACCAGCGCATTACACAATGGTGTGGTCTACTTTACACATAACTACGGTCTTCATCTGGGTTGTTATGACATTGTCTCCAAAATGTTTCAGTTTAAGGAGATCGAAGGAGGGTTGCCTCCGCAGATTGATTCTAATTCTGATGAAAACACCCACATCTCTCTGCCTTCCTTAGTGGCCTGTAATGGGAAGCTTCTTTTGGTAGGGAGGTTAGAGAAGGAGGTTGGGGAAGGAAGCTCCACATGGGGTGGTATCCCTTTCATCGAGCACGCTTTGGTTGGGATATGGGAGTTGAATAGTGATAACACATGGTTTTGGTCTCTCATTTCTGTTACTCCCCGTGATTTGTTTGAAGACACTGTGAAGTCATCACAGGGAACAGATTTCATGGTTGCCGCTTTATCACATAAAATTTGGCTTACGATTAGAGGAAGCAGGAATGTTATGACACTTGATTTGAGGTCCATGGAATGGAGCGCATTGCCAGGCTGCCCCACTGAAGATACTGTTGATACTTATCCAAGGACTGCTGTTTGTGGAACTTTGTCCATTTGCAACATTTCACACTTGAACTAATATCTACATTTATGATCCATCGACATTTATCGTTAATGTGTATTTACACTCTTTTATTATTCTGATTTGTATATTTTGGAGTCTCAGATCATTATATGTATCATATATATATATATATATATATTGTACTTCACACTTCTAAATCAATTTTAATAAAGTAAAATTCTGATAGATTATAATACGTACCTTGATTAATTATCATTATATCTGAGATTTAGAGTACAGATTGGTAACATCTCCCCAAACGATAAAAAACAAACGTCCAAAGGAATGTATTTTGATTTTGAAAGCGAAACTCGGGAATCTTTCTACGTGCATCTTCATTTAATTGATTTCTTTTACACATTTCATATGTATAATTATATTTAAACAAAATGAATTAGGTAAAGGAAATGTATTCTGCTCCTATATTCATCCATTTCAAGAAGAAATTTCCCAGCGCAGTATCGCATGAATCGTACATACGACTGTAGCATTCTTTGAGTTGTCAAATCAATAACAAAATGTTGTAGAAGAAAGATTTTATAGGCTTCTGTAAATTCCGTACTGCCAACAAATTAATTTTCCATCATGTATCACAAAAGCAGTACGATGTATGGTTCAATTTTTTTAAACGGTACATATATCCTGCCTGCCTGCCAATCCTCCAGTCTTTTTAACTTCGCATTACAAATTAATTTCCTTTATACAAGCTATCACAAACATAGCTTTCCAGTTAGTTTACAGTTCACCAACTTAGAAAATACAATTTTATTAGTATTACTTTTAAAGGGAATAAACTAATTGTTAATGACGAGCTTTTAATATTAGAAAATTACGGAAATGTCATCTTTCATCGAGCAAAGTTATTTCATCATCTCCGTATTATTCAATGAATGCAATTTAAATTAGCACTTGCACCTTAAGAGGCTCAAGGGAAACACTCATAGGATAGAAAGTCAAAAATAAATTTTAATTGAATATTAATTCAAATTGTCAAATGAAGTTGAAAAAAACAGTTTTTGTTAAAATTAAGTAATATAATATGTGATTGAGATATAAATGTCCTTCTTCTGTAAGTAATTATATCTCAAGTCTCTTTGATGGATTCCATACATATTTAGATTGATCATTACATATTAAGAGCGTGGTGCGTGTTTATTCCTAATTTGAATAATAGCTGTAGAGAAATCATGGCAATGGATGAAAACACGTGCATTAATGAAAAAATCTTCTAAAGACAGAAATCAAATCCATCAGCATTTTATAGGACTTTGTAAATTCTGCAGTGCCCACTCATTAAATTTCTGTCATGTATCACAAATGCATGAAAAATAGATATTTGGTTTGATTTCTGTAAAGGGCATATTTGTATATATATATAAGAGTCCTGCCTACTAATCCTCCAGTTCACGGACTTAGAAAATACAATTTTATTTTAATTTTTAGTAGAATAAACTAATTCATAATGATGAGCTGTTACTATAAAAAAATTATAGAAAAGTAGTTTTTCATCAACCAAAGTTATTTCATCATCTCCTCAGTATTCAATGAACGCAATTCAAAAAATACATTGAAATCAATGAATGTGATGAGCGAAAGGTGCAATTTAATTCATAAATTAATATCTAAACGAAATTTAATTTATGTTACTGCTTGTAGTCTTTTCAACCATTTTGTTCACACGCGAATTCTTTCCCTAAACCCTAAATAAAAGTCCTATGAATGGACTATGAATGGAAGGCCTGTAACTCTACAGTGGATTTCGAGATGCACAAAAGGCAAAGTCATGCAACTCAACAAAATGGAGATCTAATCATCAATGAATATAGAATAACAAATGTTGCAACACACACGTAGCAACTCAACAAATATTGGAAGAAACCCTTAGCTAGGTAGAAACTAGAAATTTATAAGAAGAGTGAGTTGTCTCATACATCAATGAAGATTCAAACATAATTTAATTAGATCAAACAAAAGATCTTTTTTAAGTAAGTGATGAGTGATGATTAAAATTGCTTGAAATTCAAATCTGTATAAGAAACTTGAAAATAAAAGATATTATAAATTTATTTTGCATAAAAGGATGATATTGTTTATTTAAGAACATTCATATTTCTATTCTATATTCTTTGTAAATGTTGGAGTGAAAAATCCAATTTAATTCATAAATTATTTTAAATTGAAATCTATGTAGAAAAATGAAAATGGCAAAATAAATTCTTTGAAATTGAAATACACTATAAAAGTGGCTTTACAATAAAAAGGTTAGATTGTTCCATTTAAGAATATTCATATTTCTATTCTATATTCTTTGTAAATTTTTAAGTGAAAAAAATCCTAATGTTCCTATAATTATAGAAATATTTACCATTTTTCTTAAAAATCTAAACAATTAGAAAGTTAAATGATAAAAAGATCAAGAAAAATACAATAAAATTAAAAACTTTATTTTGAAGAATTTATGTTTTGCGCAAAAGATTGAAATTCTTAGAACAAAAAGATATTTAAAAAAAAAATGAAGAACTTGTGAGTTGATATGCAATAAAAGGGTGTTCATTACATTGAAGGATTTAAATTTTTTGAGAATATTCAACACATGGAATTAGTCTTAATTGTGACTACCTATGACACATTTGTCCAAAATTATGTGGAAAAAGCCCGCGACAATTTTTTTTAACTTACCTATGTTATATTTTTACATATCAAATGTGGTCAAGTAAATACAACACAAACAAGTGCCACGTAGTGGCCAAGCACTTGCCTTAATAATAATAATAATAATAATAATAATAATAATAATAATAATAATAATAATAATAATCATCATAATAATAATAATAATAATAATAATAATAATAATTTTCCAAATTGTATTATGGCTATAGTTAATAATGATAAGTTAAAGATAAACAAATATACATTGTTGTAGTTACTAAGTACGAGTATAATTGGTATTAATCACAATGTAATCAATATTATAGCTATTTGATATAATAGGTGAAGTTTTATATTAATTTAGAATTATAAATATATAATAATTATAAATACAAGGAACAATTTTAATAATATTTTATATAGTTCATATAACTTATATAATGAAAAAGTTAAGTATATTAATATTTAGATTATAATTATAATTTATGTTATTTAATCTAAATATATAACATCTAATTATAATACATATAACAAATTTTATTATTCAATTTAATCTACATTAGTTAATAAATAATCTATATCCAAAACCATTCATTTATATTATAACATATTTTTAAAAATAAATATGAATTATTTTAAGGGCATGGTAAAGCATTTGATTGTAATAGAGGTAGTGCTTCCACAAAATCTGTGTATAAGAGGCTAAATTTTTAAGCCAATAGAAGAGCTCGAAATTAATTTTGTTGAATTATAAACATAAAAAATGTGCATGTATACAATATAGATTATTAATTTTGTAACAAATTTGATAAAAATAATAATTTTAATTGGTAGAAATGTGATTTTTTAATCACTAGTTAATGGGAGAAATCCAAAAATGGATGTAATAGTACTTGCCTAGCCTATCAAAAAGTACTAATAAAAGAATGTAATGAAGAGTAGAAACATTCAAAAATATATTGGAAATAGATAAGACTTGGAAAAAGGAAAATAAGGGAAAGTGAGTAAAAATAAAAGAGTAAGAGGAAATGGGTATCTAGAAATAGAAGGGTAAATAGGGATAAAAAAGGTATGGAAGAATATAATTATTTAGTCTAAAGATATGAAGGAAAATGAGAAAGTCGTCATAATCATCTAGTGTATGCAGATGGTTCAACACATGTCAAGAGTGATTAGGAGTTATATGGGGCTCATTTATAACATAAAAAATATTGTCTAGAACATTTCAAGGATGATCTTAGCCATGTTGAGAAAGGTACTTGGCAGTCTAGTTGATATTTATTGCACTCCCTGGTGTTCCACTTGATATTTGTGATGGATACATTGTGTTGATAGTTTGGGTGTCTATTAGTACTAGTTTTGAAAATGCTTTGTGTTTCAATGCATTGGCGTTTCCTGGGTTTTGTCTCTTTGAGGGATGGCTTACAACTTGTTAATGGTGTTCCAGTTTAATTTTTGGTAAACAGATGTACCCCAAGGATGTTTTAGTGATATGCTTCATGATTGTGTTTTCTTGGCTTTGTAGTTATGAGGAATTTCATGTTAGAATGGTTGTGGTAGCTTGATCATTGAGGAAATGTGATATATTTTCTGTCATATGATGTTGCACATGTTAAAGTCATTGTGTGATCTACATAGTAGTAATTATTTTCTTTGGTGTTGTATTGTGTATGGGGTCGGTTTAAAATGTTGTTCTCTTATTTATGTTACTTTGTCCTTGGCTTTGGAGGAGGTGTGTCAAGTGTGTGTAATTTTCAAGATCCCATTAGATATTTTTTTATGATTTTTTAGGTCCTCTCTATCTCTTGGAGAAGACCTAGTCTTTCACCACAATTATGTTTTGGTGAAAGACTTTTGGAATACCCCTTCTCCCTTATTATGCCTGGCTTAATTATTATTTGGCATTGATCTAAGATTGTCTAAATAGAAGATCAAACCAATTGAAATTTATCAAAAATGGGTTTGAGAACTAGGAGATACAAATTTGAGGAAGTAGTGGTGTGTGGTGAAAAATTTGGAGTTGCATTGTTAATGAATTATTAAGACATCATGTCAAAAGCATTTACATTCTAAGGAGAATACTCGTAGTAGCTTGTTGAATGCCTATCATTATATTTTAATTCATGTATCTTATGTACAGAGGGTAAGTGCCTTAAAAACATAAAGTGTGTGTTAAACACTTTCTTAGATTATTTGACAAATGATACCTAAATGTGTTTTGAATCCCCAAGAAATAGTAACTTGTCAGGTAAACATCTGAAAAATTCACACATAATAGCTAGAAGAAAGTTATTAGAATTTTGAATTTTAAATTTTAAAAATTTATTTGTGTAGTTCTTTCTAGCATGTCCTCGGATGAATACTAAGTGAAATGAACCTATTTAAGGAAGTCATACTTTGAGGCAAGAATCAATTGATTTGAATGTTGTCATAGTAAATGTAAATTGAATTGTTAATGTTTGAGAAAATAGAGATGAATAGAAATTGGAGAATGAGTCAAATTCAACACAAAGTTGTGCCACTTGTTTTTTATTAAGTAAAGCAGGTATTACAGGGTTCCTGAAACCCGCGACTCTAAAAAAGAAGTTTGAAGCAAGAATACAACAAACAAGAAACAAGCCACAAAAAGGCCAGGGCCGAAAAGCCACAAAAAAATAGAGCAGACAAGGCTAGAGAAAGCCAAAATACTCAAATCCAGGGAAGCAAATGAAGGAACAAAAAGCCCAAAGGGTGAAATGGAGACCATTATGTTCATAGTGTGACTGTTCAAAAATGGGATACAGCCACCGTCCTCCTTGCAAATCATTGTGGTTGTAAGATGATGCTCTGAGTGCAATGGAGTCTTTCCTTTTCTAGGATACTCTTCACTTCAATGGGAAAATCTTCTCCTTTTTGCCATGTCAACATAGCTTCCTTCGTGACGGCCAAGTTGGCGAACCAATCAGCCACACCGTTAGATTACCTGTACACATGGGAGATATACACCTTTTCAAAAGAGTTAAGAATGGCTCGAGTATCGACAATAATGTTGGATATAGTCCATGAGGGAGAGTGAGTGAGGTTTAAGCAGTTGATGATGTTCATCGAGTATCCTTCCAGCCAGAGCCACTTGAACCCCCATATCATGAGCTAGTTTGGTGACCTATAGAGGTGCACCAGCTTCAACATAATGATTAGTTTGAGCACCCAAAGGGAGACTAACAACCGCAATGCCAAGGCCAAAGAAATTCCTCACGATTCCTCTGCTTCCAACTTGTCCCGGGTTCCCTTTAGCAGCACCATCGAAGTTGGCTTCAGTCTAGCGAGTCGGGGGGATACTCCACTCACAATTATGTCTTTTATCCTGGGTAGCTATCTGAGACTTTCCTGCAAGATGATTAGATCTTCCATAATAGAAAAAGTTCTCCTTAACAGCATGTTGGATTTTTTCAAAGATAATTTTGTGGGGAGAGGAACAATCACAAAAAATGCGATTCTTACGCTCCTTCCAGATTCCCCAGCAAAGATGGGGAAGGAGCCAGGTACAGAATAAACAGATGTCCTAATTAAAACTTTTGAAAGCCCATTGGGAAAAGAGATCAATGAAGGACAGGGAAAAACAATTGATGTTGGAGAAGGGTCAACATCACGTGCTCCTACTGGTATGGATGAACTTTTAAATTTAGCTCAAATTGTAAAGATAAATATTAATTATAGAAACTTAGATCATTTACTTATAATGGATGTGGCGAATTTGAGATCACTTGCTAATGTTCAACCCTTAAGTCTTTCTAAGAAGAGATCAATGAATATGATAGCAAGAGAAATATTGGTTAAATTTGATAATTTTGAAACACTTGAACAGGCTTAATTGCATTCACTTGTACTTATAAACAAAAAGTTGGAAGGGGTATTAAAGATATTGGGTATAGACATACCTGTGAAATTTAGGGTTTTTTAGCTTTCTAATTACCCATCAATCATATGTTACAACATAAAATTATTTTTAGTGGGAGAAGCAAAGAGGTCAAGGAATTTGATCACCTTTTGCCAGGTAATCTTCCGCCTCTCTTGCCGATCGATCTTGTATCCTTCTACCGTGTTGAGAATGCCTAGTCAAAATATTGTTGTATGAAAGCTGAATGCAAAATAAGGGAGATTATGTGCTAGTGAATATGGTGGAGGATTTGGAAGGGAAGGAAGCAGTAGCACAACTGTCAATAAATATTTTTCCAGCAGTGGTAGTGGATCCTGTGTTTCTCCCCAATTTCTTGTTCTTCATTAGGCCTAGATCTAGCATGCCCATAGCTGATAGATCAGAATCTGTGAGTCCGTCGAGGCACATATGAGGCAGCTGGAGGCCTAAGACCTTTACAAGAAAATCACAGAACCAATAAAAAAACCCTAAATGTGTTCAACATTTTGAAAATCAGAGAAAGAATAAAAAAACCCTAAATGTGTTCAACATTTTGAAAATCACAAAAAAAAATTTAAAACCCCTAAATGTGTTCAACATTTTGAAAGGATAAAAGCTTACAGAGCAACGATTGACAAGAAATTTTGGAAAATTTACATTACTGTTAAATTTGTATGGCACAGGGAAGATTGAGGGTTCGAAGAATTAAAGGCTGCAATTCTCGCTAGTGACTCTGTTGAAAAAGAATTTTGAGTGGGTCGAGGAATTGACCGCTTTTGAGTTCCTGGAGAGCCCCACCGAGATCAAAATTATATAGGGGTTGGGATGTGATTGGATCTCCAATAATAAAAAAGGGCATAGATTTGTGTAGAAGCCCCACTTTTCTTTATGTTAAGGTTATGTTGTATGTACACAACCACCTTTATTCTGCACAAGCTATCTTGAAATAAATTTGCCTCTGGGACAGATGGCTGATGACTGCCATACGTTTAGGACAAAATCTGAAACCCTTGATGCTTCTCGCCCTTCCAATCCAATGTGTTTTGTGGTGGGGTGAAATTATTTTCCCGCTTAGTTACATTTTTGCAAACTGTCTTTTAGAGCCAAAAAGTCAAAATAGAAATAAATAAAAAAGAAAAGAAAACATAAAGTTAAGACAATAATAGTTTTTCGTCTCAAAAAATTGTCTTGAAATACCTTACTTTGTAGTAGTGAGATATTATAAATTTATTTTGCATAAAAGGATGATATTGTTTCTTTAAGAACATTCATATTTTTATTCTACATTCTTTGTAAATTTTGGAGTGAAAAATCCAATTTAATTCATAAATTATTTTAAATTGAAATCTATGTAGAAAAATGAAAATGGCAAAATAAATTCTTTGAAATTGAACTACACTATAAAAGTTGCTTTACAATCAAAGGGTGAGATTGTTCCATTTAAGAATATTCATATTTCTATTCTATATTCTTTGTAAATTTTTAAGTGAAAAAACTTCTAATGTTCCTATAATTATATAAATATTTACCATTTTTCTTAAAAATCTAAACAATTAGAAAGTTAAATGATAAAAAGATCAAGAAAAATACAATAAAATTAAAACTTTATTTTGAAGAATTTATGTTTGGTGCAAAAGATTGAAATTCTTAGAACTTAAAGATATTTAAGAAAATAAATGAAGAACTTATGAGTTGATATGTGATAAAAGGGTGTTCATTACATTGAAGGATTTAAATTTTCTGAGAATATTCAACACATGGAATTAGTCTTAATTGTGACTACCCATGACAAATTTGCCCAAAATTATGTGGAAATGTCGAAAAAGCCCGCAACAAATTTTTTTAACTTACCTGTGTTATATTTTTACATATCAAATATTGTCAAGTAAATACAACAAAAATAAAAGAATGTAATCAAGAGTAGAAACATTAAAAAAATCTATTGGAAATAGATAAGACTTGGAAAAAGAAAAATAACGGAAAGTGAGTAAAAATAAAAGAATAAGAGGATATGGGTATCTAGAAATAGAAGGGTAAATAGGGATAAAAAAGGTATGGAAGAATATAATTAGTTAGTCTAAAGATATGAAGGAAAATGAGAAAGTGGTCATAATCATCTAGTGTATGTCGATGGTTCAGCACATGTCAAGAGTGATTAGGAGTTATATGTGGCTCATTTATAACATAAAAAATATTGTCTAGAACATTTCAAGGATGATCTTAGCCATGTTGAGAAAGGTACTTGGCGTTCTAGTTGATATTTAGTGCACTCCCTGGTGTTCCACTTGATATTTATGATGTATACATTGTGTTGATAGTTTGGGTGTCTATCAGTACTAGTTTTGAAAATGCTTTGTGTTTCAACGCATTGGTGTTTCATGGGTTTTGTCTCTTTGAGGGATTGCTTACAACTTGTTTATGGTGTTCCAGTTTAATTTTTGGTAAACAAATGTACCCCAAGTATGGTTTTAGTGATATGCTTCATGATTGTGTTTTCTTGGCTTTGTAGTTATGAGGAATTTCATGTTAGAATGGTTATGGTAGCTTGATCATTGAGGAAATGTGATATATTTTCTTTCGAATGATGTTGCACATGTTCAAGTCATTGTGTGATCTACATAGTAGTGATTATTTTCTTTGGTGTTGAATTGTGTATGGGGTCGGTTTAAAATGTTGTTCTCTTATTTATGTTACTTTGTCCTTGGCTCTGGAGGACGTGTGTCAAATGTGTGTGATTTTCAACATCACATTAGATATTTTTTTATGATGTTTTGGGTCCTCTCTATCTCTTCGATAAGACCTAGCCTTTCACCACAATTATGTTTTGGTGAAAGACTTTTGGAATACCCCTTCTCCCTTATTATGGCTTGCCTAATTATTATTTGGCATTGATCTAAGATGGTATAAATAGAAGATCAAACCAATTGAAATTTATGAGAAATGGGTGTGAGAACTAGGAGATACAAATTTGAGGAAGTAGTGGTGTGTGGTGGAAAATTTGGAGTTGCATTGTTAATGATTTATTGAGACATCTTGTCGAAAGCATTTACATTCTAAGGAGAATACTTAAAGTAGTTTGTTGAATGCCTATCATTATATTTTAATTCATGTATCTTGTGTTGAGAGTGTAAGTGCCTTAAAAACATAAAGTGTGTGTTAAACACTTTCTTAGATTATTTGACAAATGGTACCTAAATGTGTTTTGACTCGCTAAGAAATTGTAACATGTTAGGTAAACATCCAAAAAATTCACACATAATAGCTAGAAGGAAGTTATTAGAATTTTGAATTTTAAAATTTTAAAATTTAATTGTGTAGTTCTTTCTAGCATGTCCTCGGATGAGTACTAAGTGAAATGAACCTATTTAAGGAAGTCATACCTTGAGGCAAGGATCAATTGATTTGAATGTTGTCATAGTAAATGTAAATTGAATTGTTAATGTTTGATAAAATAGAGATGAATAGAAATTGGAGAATGAGTCAAATTCAACACAAAATTGTGCCACTTGTTTTTTATTAAGTAAAACAAGTTTTACAGGTTTCCTGAAACCCACGACTCTAAAAAAGAAGTTTGAAGCAAGAACATAACAAACAAGAAACAAGCCACAAAAAGGCCAAGGCCGAAAAGCCACAAAAAAATAGAGCAGACAAGGATAGAGAAAGCCAAAAATACCCAAATCTCGAGAAGCAAATGAAGGAACAAACAGCCCAGAGGGTGAGCTGGAGACCATTGTGTACATAGTGAGACTGTTAAAAAATGGGATACAGCCACCGTCCTCGTTGCAAATCATTGTGGTTATAAGATGATGCCCTTAGTGCAATGGAGTCTTTCCTTTTCTAGGATACTCTTCACTTCAATGGGAAAATCTTCTCCTCTTTGCCATGTCAACTTAGCTTCCTTCGTGACGGACAAGTTAATGAACCAATCAGCCACACCGTTGGCTTCCTTGTACACGTGGGAGATATACACCTTTTAAAAAGAGTTAAGAATGGCTCGAGTATGAACAATGATGTTGGATATAGTTGATGAGGGAGAGTGAGTGAAGTTTAAGCAGTTGATGATGTTCATCGAGTCTCCTTGCAGCCAGAGCCACTTGACCGCCCATATCATGAGCTAGTTTGGTGACCTATAGAACCGGAGAAGCTTCAACATAATGATTGGTTTGAGCACCCAAAGGCAGACTAACAACCGCAATGCCAAAGCCAAAGAAATTCCTCATGATTCCTCTACTTCCATCTTGTCCTGGGTTCCCTTTGGCAGCACCATCGAAGTTGTCTTTGGTCCAACCAGTCGGGGAATACTCCACTCACAATTCTGTCTTTTATCCTGGGAAGCTATCTAGGACTTTCCTGCAAGATAATTAGATCTTCCGCAATAGAAAAAGTTCTTCTTAACAGCATGTTGGATTTTTTCAAAGATAATTTTGGGGAGAGAGGAACAATCACGAAAAATGTGATTGTTACACTCCTTCCAGATTCCCCAGCAAAGATGGGAAAGGATCCAGGTACAAAATAAACAGAAGTCCTGATTAAACCTTTTAAAAGCCCATTTGGAAAAGAGATCAATGAAGGACAAGGAAAAACAATTGATGTTGGAGAAGGGTCAACATCACGTGCTCCTACTGGTATGGATGAACTTTTAAATTTAGCTAAAACTGTAAAGAGAAATATTAATTATAGAAACTTAGATCATTTACTTACAATGGATGTGGAGACTTTGAGATCACTTGCTAATGTCCAACCCTGAAGTGTTTCTAAGAAGAGATCAATGAATATGATAGCAAGAGAAATATTGGTTAAATTTGATAATTTTGGAACACTTGAACAAGCTCAATTGCTTTCACGTGTACTTATAAACAAAAAGTTTTAAGGGGCATTAAAATTATTGGGTATAGACACAACATCAAAGAAGAGAAAAGTTGTTGACATGCAAACTGATATGATTGAAAAAATTAAGAAAGTTTTGAACAAGCTAGTGGAGTGATCTATCACTATAGATAAGACCATTACAAGAAAAGTTATGTTGACATCCATTGTAGGTAACATTATGGGACGAAAAAGATAGATATCTTTAGTTACATATAAGTTTGGTTCTAATAGGAAAACAATATCACGATATGTTAATAGGAGAATACTTTTGGATGATAGCACCTCGGAAGGCAATTGTGCAATCATGTGTAGAGCTCCTTGTTCTGATAGGATTGATGAAGGAATAAAAAATTTGGTCACGTCATTTTGGAATGATAATACACATCCTTCGTCAAACACTAGAGATGTTATCAGACATAGAATTTCAGCTAATCAATATG